>VXBP01007025.1:7322-49261 GCA_013400115.1 Rhinopomastus cyanomelas
TTCTTAAATATTTCTTTTGTGTCGTTTTCCTACTCATAAACCCATCTCCAGGCCCTCAGTTCAGGGCAAAATGAATAAAAGACTGGCAGGATATGACACTTCTTTCTACAAAGGTGCTGTATTTTCGTGCACGCTATATCTTTTGGTGGACTTCACTTTTATGAGGAAGGTGGACAGGCTCAGCCTTAACTGTGAAACACACTGAGTACAAAAATCCCCACGCTGTACTCCAGCGATGCTTAGTAAGTGTTACTCTGAAATTTGTAAAAAGGGCTGAATTCATGTGGATGAATCAAGGCTGAAGTACTTCAGCCCTGTTATAACAGGACATCATTATTTGTTGTGCTTAATCTTGTACTCCATATGTAAGTTCTGCTCTCCTTTCTTGCTTCTCTCTCCTTATAACTTCCCTCTTCTCATTTACCCCCGATCTTTTCTTTCCCATTCCCCCTTACATCCCCCCATACATCCTTCATTCTGTCTGTTTTTATCCACTTTTCTCTTGTTTTCCTTCACTGTCTCTCTAGTCTTTAAGCCCCAAATGCTCCCTTTTCCTTCTCAACGCCCCATCCTTCTTGAGTGGGAGTGCTGCCCATGCCGCTATAACACCTCAGACTCTGTTGTGATCTCCATTCTGCATTTGCACATGGATACAGTCCCCTAATTGAGAGACTTTTTTTTTTATTAAAAGCATTAGACATTTCTATGTAGGAATAACACTTGCAGAGACATTCTCTAGGTTAAAAGTTAAAAGGGATGTCAATCATCATACTTCAGAACATAAACAGATTGCCAGCGTGGGTTGAAAAGGAATTTTCCCCACATAAAATCATAGAAGTTTGCAATAGAAAAGAGCTAATAGGTCAGCTAATCTATCTGCCAATTCAAGCTTCTTCCCCACCATGTATTTCACTGGTCCTTTGGCACCTCAATAATCTCAAGCGACTGGACGGTTAATGCTTCCCTGTAGGGATCATGCAGTCACTTAGTGCACCTAGTTTGCTCTCCAGAATTTTTCAGGTAATCATTCTAAACTTTCTTTTATTACATTCACTCTACTAGTCTTCATGGCAATATCATCTATCATATTAAATTACATGTATTTCCTACCTTATTATTTGCACCTTTTCAGGAAATAAAAATTGCTGCATGGCTGGCTTGATCGTTCTCACCTAACCAGTTGCCCACCTTTAGCTAAACAAAAGCTTTTCAGCATCATCTCTGCTAGAAACCACACACAAGGACTACAGGCAAGCTACAGCTTCTGAATGTCCGTTCAAATGCACATAGATTTGCCAACAGGGACATCCACGTACGTGGTACACTTACCTATGCTGAATGAATGTGCAGCTAACCCTAGTAAAACAGCTCTTTCAGCTGTATGAATGTTGCTGGGGCAATCTGTTCTGTCCTGAAATTCTCTGTTTAAGAGGGAAGATTGCTTTCCAAACTGAGTCTTCTCAGTAGTAAAAAATTTGTTTCAGGCTTCAGAACAATGATGAATTTTCAGTAAATAAAAAATACAGACATTAAGGCTTGAAGGGAGGTTAAACAAAAAGAGTGCTGAATGAACAATCCTAGGCCACCTATAAATAACCCCACAGACCCGTAAAATTAGTCAATCAGGATGTTCCAGCAAGTTTCTCATTTCTCATAGCCTAGTGTGTAAAGAGGGGAAATGTGAAAAATGAAGAGGTAACACTGAAACAAGGACGTGAATACCTTCTCCAGGTCTTAAACTGAACACACTCTTGCAGGTGTGACAGAGGACAGGGCGAGAAAGCACTGCATTGCTGCCCAAAGGTAGCAAGGTATAACTCTTCTTGTACTCTGTGGTTTTGTTATAACACCTAGAAAATCAACAGATTGTCAACTCTCACTGCAAACGGCTTTGAAGTATCTCCAGTTTCTGTTGCCCAAGACTAAGGTAAGTCTATGCTCCTCTAAACGTCACATAATCATTTTTCTAGAGCTATGGCTTTTGCAAGGTCAAGCATTTCTTATGGACGCATTTGAAAATCTTGTGGTCAAATTCTAAGCAGCTGTTACCACCACTGCACTCCCTAGCCTTCAAATTGCTTTCTAACTTCACTGACCTGAGGATCAGTGGTCTAGGCTGTTTGTACAGCAAAAGGAGATTGCAAAGGATGCTGAAAAGTACAATATAGAACTTCCTACTCTTGGTAAATTTCTATTATAATTCTATCAAGCAAGAAGGTAACACACTTAAAAAACAGATGAAGAAATGGTTACTATACAGTACCCTAACTAGACATATTTCTGTAACTCTATTTTTATATTTCTTTACATCCTTTGTAGATAAGCGTAAACACGATTAATTAATCATGAAAAGCAACTCCTACAGAGTAGAAGCAGTATTTTAGCTTCCAAAGCAACTTCTCTGCCAGACCTGAAAAATCTTATTCATTGTCAAGCAGTGTCACTCTTCTTAGCCAGCCTTTGATACCATGAGGTGCAGTAACCAAGAATTGCAGCAGTCTGCCTGTTTTTTGACATGGATACAGGATTGAAATATACTGGGCTATTTGCACCATCTGGTACATGCATTTCAGTTGAATGAAAGCAGATGAACTCCTGGGCACTTTGGTGATGAAACACCAGGAGAAAACGAAACAAAACCCAAGAGACAAAAAAGTGTTAGTGAGGAAAATAAAGCCGAATTGATCTCATTTCTGGACTACAGAAGCCCATCTTCTTGGTTTGCTCACACCTGACACGGGACTACATTCTTGACTCCTTGCACATTTGGAATAGGAATGTGTTAGATTAAGCAGAATGTTCTAATGATCCATTTTTGTTTTGAAATCCAGGGATCTATAAATATGTATATATCAATGTTGCTGTGACTATGATTTGCAGCTGTCAATCAGTTTGCCTTTATGGCTGTAATTTTTCATTTCACTAGATTTTTTTGTGTAGTCTTCTAAAAAGAATTAAAGTCTACTCCACATCTCCACATTTTAGACAGAAGAGTAATGCATGATTAACAGTATGCTGAGAGGTGTCACATTCACATTAACACTGATGTGTGAACCAGTGGTCAAATGGCAGATTACATGTCTGTCACAACACATCAGGGCAGTGTTCCAGTCTGCCAGCTTTACCCTGCCCAGCTTCCTCAAACAAAGAGTTCTTCTGAAAAATGTAGCACAAAAAGAATGTTGAGCCTTTGGGGGAAAAAGAAGTCTGTCTCACGGTCAAGCTTTCTGAAGTGGTAGTAACATCAAATGGCAGAAGGGGTTACTCACAGTCACATAACCTTGCAGGTTCATGGATGCCTATAACACAAATATTGCATATGTGGCCTTACCAAAGCATTTCTGTGATAACTATATTACTGAAAAAGTACTACGGCTGGCATATTTCAATTCGGAGAACGGATGCCAATTCTATCAAGGCTAGAAAAACTCTGACCCAGTTCCAAGAGAATAAGCAAGTTTTTGGAATAAACATTTGAAGCAAGAAGTTCCAGTTCATTGGAAATGTCATGAAACGTGCCCTTCTCTTTTGTCTTAAGAAGAGAATTTTGTTTTTAAAGTGGATAATCAACTAGCTGCTTGATTTCTTCTATAGCAAATAGTCACACCTGGAACTGAAGTGACTCTTAGTGGGTAATGATGTCTGAAGCCAATGCGCATAATGAACCGGAACTCATTTGCGGTCCCTTGGGATGTTTTTGCAGAGTAAAAGTAAAATTTTAGACAATAATTGCAATATTGTTTGCAGAATCAAAAATAATTTTCTAGGGTTTAAAAGTCCTTTCTAGAGGATTGTGAACAACATGCTCACTTGAACACTGCCTGATTCCTTACAAGCTTTACATCCCAAAAGATCCGCTGAACTATCCTGCAAGTTAAAGCATTGTTCCTGCAGTGCTCTCACTGCACTGGAAGTACAAAATGCAAGTTATTGAGGCTAAACTGTTGAAAACAAGTAACACACAAGTTCTATTTTGAAACATACCCATAGGTCTTCTTTACCACATAAAAATACTTCTGCTGAAGAACATTATCAAAATACTATACTTGTGAGTTCTAAGCATATGAGCCAGGATTTGGAGACAGCCCAAAATAAATAGTTAACTATTGTTTTGGCTCATCTCTTAAATGTTAATATGTGTTTACTATATGTAATGGACCTGATGATAACCTCTTACAACATTTTGAGCATTGACTTTATCAGAATCACTCATGATTTACACAAAACCCAAGAATTTCAAGAAGGAATCTATGTATAAATAGGGTCGGAAACACATGTATTATGTGTGCATATTCAATATGCTCTGTATAATAATCTAGCACACACATTCTAATTCCATAAAACATTGCATATTAATACATAGAAATACCATACTCCTTAGTCACCATACTCATATAGTGTTTGGATTGTCACAATGCTTCTGAATGCATACACAGTTCTATACAAGTTATTGCAGAAGTCAGAGCTTTGCATCAGCCTTTAGCTTTTGCTTGTTTGAGTATTCTAATACACTATTATTTACTAATTTTAAATATTGAATATTACCTATATTGTTGACAAGATCTATACATTTATACAGAGCATACACATTTATTTTAAAACTAGCATATTGTGATGATAGGAAGGATCTTTTATAATGTTCTGGTTTTTAGCTGAATTGGTTTTTTAATGGAAGGAAATATACCACTGTTTTGTTAGTAAAATGAAGTTCAACAATATTCAGATGAGCCACAATTCAGTTTGTCAGGCTTGGCTTCCTTTCATCATTTTTTTTCTTCCTGACACTATGAACCTGCTGCTACTGTCATAAGATGTAAAGTTTATTTCTGTACACATTTTGCTTCTCATTCTGTATGAATGGCTCCTATGTCTCGAGGCACAGAAACGTTATTTTCAGTGGATTGAATTTAGGCTTCTCAGGAATAACATAGGTATGGCATGTTACGAGCAGAAAGAGTAGCTGGAGGGTCTGAATTCCACCTTTAGCTATCTTCTTTCTAATTCACTTAAAGTCACTTAAATACTTACTCTTAAGCAAAGGTCTCACTGTATGTTACAGCACTGTACATAAAAAGCAACTAGAGCTGTGCAGCACAGCATGGTGTTATAAATGATACAGCAGTATATTTTACATTCAGAAAGTAGATAAAAAACCTGCTCAACCTAAATGAAATGTTTTCACTGATATTCATAAATTTTATTCTCATATTCAAAGGCAGATAATCTTAATGAAATGTCTTTCAAGCTCTCATAAATGCACACTGAGCAATGCAAATGAAGTGCTAGAAAAAACGTCTAATATTACTCTGGTGGGAAGGAAGGAGGTATACTTGTATGAACACATTCTCAAGAAAATCTGAGCTGATACCTGGAATTTACTACCTGTAAAGAACTTTAGTGAAAACAGTAATAAAGTAGTTCTTACAAGTGGAATTTCAACATGCATTTATTATTGGTCAGCTCTTGTTTCTTTTAAGCTGCATTCACACGTTCAGTAATTTCTGCAGAAGCAGGGTTTCCTGAACTGTAGGGCCAGATTCATGGGGAGAATTACATTCTTAAAGTACCAATTAGGCATCTAAAGAGACCAACAGTATTTCACTCTGTTGCAGTCACAAAATCCTTACTGAACTGATGCCTGCAAGTGTGTAGAGCTGCTCAGCATCTACATTTCTTGCAAATAGTGTCCGTGTAATGTCCTGCTAGAGACATGCTGAACAACCTATACTTTCAAAACACCAGGAGAAGCAACAACTAACACTCTAAACCCAGTGCAATTCACAGATTAATTTTACAACCATGTCTGTGGGTCCTGAAAGTATTGACTATACTTAGCTGACAATTACAGACCGAACTGATTTAAATTATCCTTGTTAGAGATATTTTTTGCTTCTGTAGTTTATTTCTAAAATTATTTACACACATGGTATTATTACAATGTAATGAGTCATCTGTTAATTATTTTTGACGTCTAGGGTAATAAAAACATACTAATGTTCCAGTTATTAATAGAATTGGTCCATATTTATGAAACTCAAATAAATAAAACTGCCATGTTTCTTGGAAAAACTGGCACCAACTCTTACTTTCATCTTTAAACCAGTGCAGGTATTTTTTGCATCTTGCCTCTGTGAATACAAGTACACCTGCAAGCCTGTCTTTACATTCCATCCTATGATCACTGCAGATAAGCAGAGCTCAACCTACCTTAGTTTAAAAGCCTTGCAGCAAAAGGCATGATGAGTACACACGCTCTCAGAAACATTCTGTGACCAACCACATGCTGTGTAAGGGTACCAGTGAAGCACTTCATCAGCAGACAGAATGCAAACATGCACAAACACACAAACCACTAATGCCATAAACAACCTCAAGCACAGTACAAACAAAATGCATGCCAAGAAACCTGCTTAAAAATGGTATTATAGAAAAATACACTTCTAATGTCTGAGCATGGTTGACTGCTTGTTAGAGATTAAACAAAACAAGGCAAAGTCAGTGATGGTCCTTGAATGTGGAGCTCTAGAGACCTTTTGTTGTTCACTGTCCCTGACAGATAGATGTGAGATCTTTAGGGTAGCTCTTCTGGTTCTCCACAAATAAGTCACCTAATAAAAACTGACAACATATGTAAGGTATGTGTCTGTTGCCCTCATGCTTACCCCATCTATTAAAAAAATCACTAATTATTAGGTAAGGATTTGGATACTTAGTAAATACAACAATCTTAAGCAGAGAAGCAAAATATATTCCTGCTACAAATCCACTTACTTCTCCACCACTTTGCATCAGAATGTAAATTCACTTCCATATAGAATTTAGAGTTTTATTCTTACTGGACTGATTTACAGTGCCTTTAAGAACTACAATGGTGCTTTTGAAAACACCTAAACCCTAAACTTTGAGATGCACAATGGCATCACAAAGCCAAGCACTTCAGTATCTAGTGTGGCGCTCTGCTGCCCAGTGAAACCTTAGCCCATGCTTGGCAGGCAGACTGAATGTAGAAAAATCACAATAGGATTTTTATTAGTGAAAACCAATAAGTGTGGGATAGGGATACAGAGAAGAAAGTCAGAGCCCAGAACATGTTCTTCAGAAGCCGTTAGGTCTGGCAGTTCAGTTCCTATGCTAGAGTTGAGTCTGAGGTTCTTCCCCTCCAGTGTTCTTGAGGGAGGGTGCAAGTTAGGACCAGTTTAGCACTCAGCTTTAAGACAGGAAGAACAAAAGATGTGATTTCATAAAAATTATTCCCAGATTCTTCCTATGTACTTTTATTACTGATGTAGCAAACAGCAGCAGAGCGTTGTGGCAGGTTCTGCCCTGCGCAACTAATGGATGGCCAGATACACAACTACTAAATCTAGTATTTTCATCGCTGGAGCTCTGACAGATTTATTTTTTTTTTTCTTCTCACACTGTTGTTCACGTTTACAAAACCTGCAGGAATGTTGTGGTCTTCAGTTCTTAAAAAAAATCAGTCACACTGGTCAATTTTTTTGCAAGAGAAAAGGTGGGAAAAGTGGGCAGCTAAAAAGGTGGTCTGGTGGTGCGCATCTTGTTTCTTAAGGTTAAACTCACTCTACACTAAGAGAAAAGCTGCCCAGGTGAACACAGAACACCGACTGGAATTCTTTAAGAACTGGAACTGAATCAGAGAGGAAGCTGACTGGTAAGAGGTGCTGAGATGAAAGGGCAAGTCTAGGTGCAACACAAACCAAGCAGAAGTTCACCAGGCTTCCTAACCAACGGATACCGAGCAAACTGAGGCAGATCTTTCAGGGCATGTCTGAAAGCTGTCACCTCAACACAAGAAGGTTTAATGTGCACAGTATCAAAATGTGAATGGTTTCACAGTAAGCTACTATGAGAAAAGAGCTAAATTACAACAAAACAGCTACTGATGAGTAAACAGACTGCAGTGTGGGCACTGGTATCAGCTCAGTGACTCATACTGAGGCAATCCAACCAGTTGTCCATCCTAGCAGAAGTCTCTATCTCCATAGTAGGGACAGAATGTTCATTCCACAGATGCTGCTGTTGGTAACTAAGCATATAAAAATAAGTGCAATTAATTAGTGGTCTTGTGAAGTAACACAGAATTTCACATCCCAGACTGGCTGAAAGGTGAAACATCACCTCTTCATCCATACTGTTCAGCAGATGCCCCAAGAGAATTATCATATAAATTCAACAAATATGAATCTTCATTACCAGATTGCACTGATTAAACTAGTCAAACTCTAAATGAATTCAATTAAATGGCCATAAATTCAGCACTAGAGCTCAGTCCTCAGAAAAGAGCCACTTGTTAATTGGATTATTTACTGTTCTTTGTTTTTTAACACTTGTTTAATTTGAAACTGAGTAAACAGTAAGAAGTACAGACCTTTCATGAATTTTCATTAGATGAATGCGTATGTGCCAAAAACATGTTTCTGAATAATCTTCAGGAGTAGGGAAGTCTTCAGGAGAAGGTGGCAAAGCAAGCCATCACTGGTATTTTAGAATTCAGAGATGCACAGCAAAAAAGAAAGCCTAACAAAAAAACAGGTGGACATGGAAAGAAGTCAGAGCTCCTAAGGCATTTTTCAGACCTTTTCCTAAACCAGAATTAATTCACAGTATAATTACTTTTCTTTACCTTTCAGATCTTGCTTACACACAGTTTTAAAGGATCTTCTTTATTCTTATGTGCACCCTGGGGTCTGTCTGACTAATACTGAATAAGATGAACTCTGCACGCCTGCCCACTTGCAGAAGCAAGAGGTTTTCAGTTTTTCACTGACTAAAGATCAACTCGGGACAATCAACATGTTTTCTAATTGAGATGTGAGAATTTGCTGGCTAGTACAAAAAGCAACATTATGCCTCTGTAAATCCAGACAGGACTTTCCTTTCCAGGTATTAGAATTCTCACACAGTTTTTGCATTGGTTTTTTTCCTCAGATAGAACTTTGCTGAAGATACGACTACTGTATTCTCTGTCTAAATTCCTTTGTAGTAACAGTCATCTCTTGTTGCAGTACAAGTAACTTCATATTAAAAACAATAGAGCAGCTAAAGCTTTGGCTTTGGCACGGGCAAGCACGTTTTCCTCCTGAAAGCATGCTTGATTTGGAAGGTTTTGCCTATGCTGGTACAAATCCCTTGACACTACTTCAGACTGTAGGTCAGCAGGGGATATTCAAGTTCCATCATGATAACTGAGCATGACTCAGTGATTAAAGATGTTGGGTGACCTGACATCTCTGGAGATCTGCTACAGAAAACAAAGTTGTGACCAGAAGCCTTTAAACTCACATACTTGTCTGTGTGTTTATTAATGTCACCAGCAGTGGCAAATGCAATATATAGTTTAAAAAAATAATGCTATATTTTTTTTAACTGGATTTATAAAGTCCAAATGTTTACTTAGAAATTAAACATTTTGGTACTGGGGCCTCTAGGATATGTTGGCAGTGGAAAAACTAACCTACACCAGATGGCAGAGGTTAAAGAAATACTATAAAATATGGCTTCTATTCATACAGTTCTCAGACAAACAGAACCCCAAGCAGAAAAAAACTGTGAAAGTGGAAAACCTTTTCATTTGCTTACATTTCTCTTTGCTACTCAGCAAACCTGAGAGGTATTGTATCATCACGTATCAAGAAAGTAATATGCCAGATTGTTGTAACAGGTGGAATATGTTTGTTTGTAACACGTTGCATCTGAAATAAAGAAAGGACCAAAGTTACCAAAGGTTCTACAAAAACATTTACAAAACGTAAGTACCTTGGGTTTGTACCTGCAAAGCATGAATGAGAATTTGAGACAATAGCTGCATTTTGCTCACAAAGCATAAAAATTAAACTCTCGAGTTTTCACAGGTTCTGTTAATTTGGTTGGGTGCACATGTAAGCTAAGGAGATAATTCTTCATTCACGTTTTTAATTAACCATTTTGTAACCACAGAAGAGAATGACTATTACCTAGACTTTACCATATTTTACCTAAACTGTACTGCCTCTAAAACTCATCCTTAGTTTTGTATTTGTTTATAAAGCTTCTTAAAATCACAAATGCTTTGTAACTTCAATGAACCTGACTTATATTAATCTATTATTTTTATAACATACAATCTGATAATAGAAATACTTCTTGTATATTTTTTGTCACTTCAAAAAATCCACTGTGAACCCCAATCTGTAAAGCAAAATGTGTGATACAATCCATTTTCTTGTCATATATGTAGTCATGTGAAGTTTAAATAAAAAAAGAGAGGAAAAAAACCTGATGTGAACTTAGGCACAATGGCCATGCTGTCAAAAATATTCAGTTGTCAGAAATGCAGATGGCATAAAAGCAGAGAAACAAATCACTTATTGGAGGGGAGATTTTTAATAGGAGCTACTGTGGATTTTAAAAATTAATTGTGTGTCTAGAAACGTGGATGTGGAACCAGTTAGTTCTTCAAGGATACTTAAGCATTTCTAGAAAATCCTGTTTCTCTGAATAGTTAAGTAGTTACTACCTTGAGAGACAGCAGTTATTCTGTTGGTTAAAAAGGAAAACTGCAAAACACAGCAAGGTGTCTGAGCTCTCTGAAATCCTGTCCTTTTCCCTAAAAAAAACAAAAGTAAAAAGAAAAACTGAGCAATTCTTGCAAATGTTCAGTATAATTTTACGTATTTGAAGTTCCTAAGCTACAAGTGCATTACTAAAGAGATGGCACTACTAAGGGCACTCAAAAGGATGACTAAGATGGGTAACAAGCTACCTGGCTGATCTCAAGTTCAGCTACAGGCAGACTCTGACTTTTCCTTCCCGAGCAGATCCCAAGAGACAGAGAGGAATCCTGGAACAGAGAGAGTGCTTACAACTGCCACGACTGTTTCCTCCTTTTGCCCACTCTATTTTTTGCCCCTTTTGCCTGTAAGAGTAGCGGCATTTTGGTGTGAATACAAAGGCTCTTTGCGATGGATAGAGTCGGTGTTCATAATAAACTCATCTCTTATTGCTAGGCAACACTGAGCAATGTGAATTTGTCACTTCTGTTTGGTGCAACTTTCGATTTCACCTCCAACTGTAACAATATAGCCTGCTATATTTTAGATGCCACTGTGGTTGGATGCCATCCCAGGAAAGATGTGAACTACTACTGACAGGGAGTGAATGACTGGCAATGGGCATAAGCAGTTTTTTTGGTTCTTAAGTCTTGACATAAAATTAATTGTTAGATTTATTCTTTTATATTACTTCATAATTGCTACTTACTGCCTGCCTTTGAGAACAGGTAAATGGAACACAGAAATTTCCAGTGAGGCAAAGTTTTGTTTGTCTGTTTATCTTCTTTCCTGTCATACTTGCTTTCCTCCTATTTTTCTGCATCAGCTGTCTTTTTGAGGGGTTAACTCTATGTAAAATTCAGACCTTAAGTACAGTCAATCAAGTGAATATGATTATTTCTAAGGCATATCAAATTATTTGCTTGAAGAAATATGTTCCTTACTGTGAGACACTAGGGTCTGGATTACAAGAGGTGCTGATAACTCTTACGCGCTGGCGAATACCGCCAGCATCCAGTACCACCAGGTGTTGAGGAGCTCAGGTTATTGTACAATGTAGTCCCAATTTTTTAATCTGAAATTAAACCGTCCACTCAAGATAAAATAAGTTTAATGCTGTTACATGCTATGTAGGCTTCTTTGATTATAGGGCTGATAAATTTTTTATAAAATCTCTGTGTGCTTGTCTAATGTGGCTACAGGTCTCTGCTCTTTGATCCTTGGAGAATTAGGTCTGCACGGGGGCAAAAAAGGGAAAATTAAAGCCCGACATTGTTTTACCCACCACCTTGGGCTAAGACATAGCTGGAAAGAGGGACAAATTTATATTTCAAATGAAAGATACACCTTCTAAAAATCATCATCACCATCATTATTACCAGGCATTTCTCTAAACGTTTATAAACGTTTCACAACCACATTAACTACAGAAATATGCCAAACAACTGAGAGCTATAGCAATATTTAGTCTTTGCATATTTCCACTGACTCACTGAAAACAAAAGGAGTTTCTGTAACTGTATGAATGAACCATGGCATGTGCGTGTTCTTTTAAGAAAGGCCAAGGGTGCAGTTCTATTTTCTTAGCTCTGCTTTCATATTTATGTGTCTCATTTCCAGCTCATTGCTGATGCCTTAGTTGCACTATCCATCAACACTTTTATCCTCCTTGTTCCTCAAAAAGAACATAAAATCCTTTTTTATGTGGTGGTAATATTATTGCAAATAAAAGCAAATACCAAAATCTTTATTAGTCTGCCAAAATAATAAACTATTTAATAAAAGCATGCTGTAAAAATAAGGTCATTTGCATCACTCAAGATTCTTGCAGAAAATACAGAGAATTATTGGTCAAAAAGTACAGACTGACAGCAATTATTTCTGTTGTTGATCTAATGCTTCCTGAAAACGGGTCAAAAACTGCACTGAGGTTTTGCAAGTTTGGTGCCTTTAAATGTTTGCTTTTAATGTTGCTCTATATGGAGGAGCCCGGGAGAATCAATTTTTTCAAAGCTCTGCTTTTTACCAATATTCTCTATAACAGAAAAAGAGACTGAATATACCCTATTACAGATCTTTACTGCAAAGCTCATAGTAACCTTCTGACTCCCACACTGCCACAAGATTTGTCATCCTAATATTTACCACTGTTATATTCCATATTTATTGTATTCAGTTAGAATTTTTGTTAGCGTTAGCTATATGGGGTTTTTTCCACCTTGTTTCTTTTGTCATTCTTACAGAGACATCACAGCAAATCTTCTATTTAAGAAGTTTGTTAAATGTTTAAAGTCAGTCAAAATATGCTTTAAAAACCATGTATCTCACGTCTGATCCTTTCTGTTGTTGTACCACAAACCTGACCATTATTTTCTCACTGCAGTTTCTCTCCCCATCTGGCAGTTCTGCAAATATGTTATTGATAGAGAACAGAAAAATCAGCTGCCGCGGTGAGATTTAAACACTGCCTGTGATGTCCCTGCATATTTCCCCAGAAGCACCTGAACACAAACATTAAAAATAAGCTAATCTTTTTTTTCAGATTCACAGATAATCTTATTCATCAGACACAAAATATTTACCTTAATTGCCACAATCTAAACATTAGGGACTCATATTTGGAAAAATTCAGACCCTTATTTTATTCTTACGATGACACTTTGTAACTCATGCACTTGTAAGCTCCTATAATCTCAAAATACTCTGCAGGGTACAGCTATGTCTACTTTACAGACTGAGAAACTAAAACAAAGAGCAGCTGAAGTCACATGAATGGTCATGTAATGATCCACTAGTTATTGACCAGAGAATTAAATTCTAAGATTCAGATCACTGGTGCTGTTTCAGTATTTTTGGGCTCTGCCGCCTCTGCTTCCTAAGTGGAATAGGGATGCTCCACTTATTTAGAAGATGAGACATGTACAGAGATGAAATATTTTAAAAATACATTACATATATTGAAATGAGTACTTCATGGAACCCTGTTAGTATATTCAATCATGCTTTAAACCATAAACCAGCCAGGAGTTATTTTCTTTGCTTCACAGACTGCAGACTGCTGAAAGCTGAATTAACTCTTGTATGAAATAATGTTTAGAGTATCATGTGATATGTGCAGGGAAGATAAAAAGCATTTATGTTAGGGAAAGCACTTTTAAAATGCTTTTTTATTCTGAAGGTGTGGAAATGAGGTATTTGCATATAGTAATAGGTTCGGTAACTTCAAGTTTTTGTTATGCAAACACCTGAGCTGGGTTACACATACACTCATACAGCTAAATCAGTAGTTTCCAAAGTTGACTTGTCTGGATACCACACACAGTAAGAGCAGTTGCTGGAGCAACAGCTCCCAGATATATGCACAACTATGTGCTTCATCAGGAAGGTGTTCAAGTCTTAAGACAACTGTACCATTGAAATACAGAAAGTGTAGAGCAGTTACAGAATCCTCTATCATTCATCAGTGGTAGGATTTAAATTAAAAGTACTTGAATTGTATGTGCTTAGTATTTATTGGGATTGCTACGCTACGTATCATTATTAGGACAAACTGTACAGATGGGATTTTAAAAGCCTTAGAAAATTAGAATGTTAATTAGAGCTTTGTCTATTCAGGCTAAGATATGTAATAAATATATCATCAAATCACATTTTTTTAGATTATTATATCTTGTGCTACCTGTAGAACTCAGTAGATTTACAAAGGTTTTTTTTCAAGGATTATTTCTGAGCTGGGTTGCTTAGGTCAAAGAGAATTAAGTAAATTCTCAACAGTGAAACACATACGTGGAAGGTTCCTGTAGATAACAATTTGTGACTGAAAACACTATACATTATTAACATTTTCATCATCTTTAAAAAAACCCAAACAACAAACCTCCCTAAAAAACCCAAAAAAGAACCCAAACCAGGCAACCATCTTATTGAAATTAAAGTCACACAGCAAAAGCCAGGGATGAGTCTCCTCTGGGTTAAGGGCACAGGTGACTATGGCCAGAGAATGAAGCAAACCCATGGCTCACAACCTGGTCTTTCAGGTAAATTGCTGATTCTGCTCTTGTCTTGGTACTTGTTCTTGAAGTTGTAACAATTCTGTGATGTTATTGGAGTAACACAATGGCTGCAAAACTGTTTGGTTTTGAAATTCGTAATGCTTATCCTGAGACCACAGAGCAGGTGCCCTGGTTTTTGTCTGTGTCCAGTTTCTCAGGCATTATAGAACCGATGGGAAAACTTGAAGAGATCTTTCTGTTCAAAACCATTTCTTAACAATATAGTAATCAGAAGTATATTTCAGTCTCTAGTAAAGTATGTCTGTACTTCAAAGCCTAAACACCATCAAAGAATGCATACAGACAAAGCAGTGCTAGAAAGGAAGTAACATGCCCTTATTTTCAGCAGTTGCCCACTTGTCACTCTTAAACTCTCATCTGCCTTTCAAATGTAGTGTAATCTAATTTTTATGCATACTGTATGCTCGTACAGACAATTTCCTCTTTTCAGAGTATGTCGAGTTTGGTAAAGGCTTTTGTACTTCTCCTTAACCTGTTTCAGAAATAGCACTGTCACCATTTGTCTCAGCACTGTATGGGATGATGAAAATTGACATTTTTCTATATAGAAGTGAAAAGAATATTAGTTTTATCAAAGACTAGATCCTCTCTTCCCCTCCAGTTAGATTTGAATTTGGTCACTTTGGGGCTTATTGTGTAGGAGGATTTTAAGCAATGGTCCCTGTGGTTGCAGGCTCTATCACCTAATAATTGACCATGACAGCAATTGTATGTCCAAAGCCAAGGGGTAGAGTGAATAGCATATGTCAGGGTCAATTATAAGGTGGAAGACCCTGCAACAAAATAGACTGCACTGATTAGAGCATGATGTTGACATGGGAGCTGAAGCTTCAATGTTATTTCAAAGGGCACTGTCACAGCCACCCTTCCTTGAGGTCTCAAAATCAGAGGTGGATTATGTCAGTGGTTTACACTACACATGATGTAATAAAGTGCAATGGGACATTGAAAGCTACCATTGATTTGCTGCTTTTTTCAGTGATAAAATGCTTTCTCTGCATCACTCAAATTAAACTCACTACTTTGCTAATTAGGTCAAAACAGCTCCACACTCACTACATTAAATCTCTCTTGAAATATCTGACTGTAAGATGAAAAGAGTATTAAATGTGACATAGTTAAAATCTGTTGGGATTGTTAAAGTTATTAACACTATTTGTACTGGCAAAATTGAACACGATGGGAATGGTGGGATAGAGAGAAAATAGTCCCTTTTATTACTGCAAGCTATGTTGTAAATATTTTATGGTACGGGAAGATTTTTGCAGTGAAACAAATGGGCCAAAAAAGCTGCTGTTTGCTTATTCCCCTGAAACTTCAGAGGCTTTAACCTGCTCAGATGTTCTTAATCAGTGACAAACCAGAGAACTGGTTAGTAAGAAATTACTCCAAATTATATACCACTACAATAAGATGCTATAGCTCACTTTCAGATTTTCATTGCACCAGATCAGTTTTCTGCCTCTCTTTTTTTTTTGAAAGATATTTCTCTGCATTTCCATGTTTCTGTAAAAACACTCAAATCATTTCAGCCTACAGGATCGCAGTGGTTTAGCTCATGATGATGGAGAAGATACTGTATGTTAACCTCACTAACTAGATAGCTACTTTCTCTCTGGGTTGTTATTCATAACATTTTTCCTGGGTGTTTTGCAGCCATCAAATAAATGGCTAACTCCCAATAAATTAAAGCTTAGACTTTTAGATTCAAAATGAGGGTTACTGTGTCTAAAGGATCTTTATCTTCTCTTCTAGAACAGTGAAAGGCTCTATATATAAAAATGCTCCAAAATGTCAATCTTCAGAACCTCCATCAGCAGTTAATGCAGTTTCATAGGCAACACGTAAGGTTAGGTAACTGGGACGTAGCTTTTAATCTTGTTCATATACTTCTTTACAGTAAGCTCATCTTGGACCTACACTTTCTTCAATGTCACATTAAAATACCTCTCACATTTGTTTTGTATCTAAAACAGGAAAATCTAAAATTTGTGAAGTTTATTTCTAAAACATCTGTTCTTTCTAAGACAGGAGAATATACAGTTCTTTAATCTGTAACCTTGCAGAAACGAGTCAAATCACGTCTGGAAATGACAAGCCTTGACTTATCAGAACTAGGAACCACAGCATTAGCTGTATATAAGTTTTTAGAAGTGTTTATATGGTGCACTTAGGAACATGAAGCCCAGAGCCCCAGCGTGTCATGTCATGCACTGCATTGATCACCAAGGCCATATATGCGTGACCATGTGTTTCTGTCCAAAAGCAAGTAAACAGTTGGGAAAGTTGTTTGAGTTAATCTTAGCGGGCTCTATTATCTTGGGTATAATGCACTGTTAGCATGATTATGTAACATTCAGCACCAAGTTCTTTACATCTGGTGAGATTGAATGTAGACATAATGACCTTGAGTCCTTCTACAGCCACATGAGAAGTCATAACTCCTAAAACATTTATTTCATTCAGATTTCAATGGCAACACATCTCATGCTTCCAAACCAGAAGTTTTCCCCTAAAATTCAACTACAGTACATCTCATGAAAGAGTTGACAATATTTTATTTACTGTGAAATGAAAATCTGAGGGCATTGTCAATGACAATCAGCTAAACAAACTCTTCAGCTGGTTTTTTTGGTTAAAAAGACTGAAGCATCCTTCTATAAAATCTCGATAATTTTTCTGTATTATGCAAACAGCTTTGGATATCAAAAGCAGCACCACCTGTTAGATGAGAAAAGCCCCTCTGACTGCAGGAGAGTCAGATCAGAACACCCTAAAGTGGGGCAACAGTGGCATGTTGCCAACTACATCCATGAAAACCTTAACGTTCCCATTTCGGATTTTGTAAGAGTAAGCAAAGCAGAGTATGATTTTCAAAATCTTTGTTTCCAAATCGAAATATTCTTCTAACATTATGTCTGCTTTATACACGCAGTATTTCGTTACTTACTGGTGATTATAATGGGAAACCTTTTAATTAAGAGCTTCATTAGTTCACCTTTAACTGCCAATCACCAGATAATTGGCCCTTTTCTAATAGGCACTGCAGCTCAGGTATGCTAAAGTGACTGTTTCTCAGAATAACTTACTGAAAGTAAGTTATTTTTGGAACTCATTTATAAGAGAACTTAATTAACTATTCCAGATCGTTAGGGATACCGCATTGCGCTTTTTAATCCTCTGACAGGTTCCTCCAGTTATATTAATTCATTATAATTATTTTCAACTTTCTAGGCAGAAAAGGGTGCGAAAGAAGCGCTGAGCCGTTGTCGGTTTTCTGTACAAACTAGCCAGTGCTTCCCCAAGAAGAAAAGCAGCTTTAGTGAGATCTATTGTTTCAGCTGCTGCAGCCATACAGCAGAATGTCTTGGGGCAATCAGCTTGAGAGATGATGCACTCTCTTTGGTCCACTGTATGGCAGAGCCTTTTAAGAGCAGTGACACTATGCTATTTCATCAGGTGAGTGAAAGTGAACAGATTTTCTCACTGAATATATTCCAAATAATTAAAACCAGCATCTTTTTGGGTAAAATATACAGATTTGTTTTGAAACCCCACTTTACTAACGCAATTTTGACATACTTCACAAAATCTGGGAGCCAAATCCCACTTTTTTGTTTTTTGCAAATTACTGATGTCTTCATCAGATGGAAGCAAAGATTCCAGTCTCACTAGCAAATGAAGCAGACTTTGGTCCTGCGGTGTCTTATGTAACTTCTTCTTCAAACAAGTCTGACTTGTAAGTGGAAATTTGTTTCTTGAAAGCTGTAAAACTGAATGCAATAGAACCATCTGCTGAAAAAAAGTGACACTGTATCGGAACAGATTAATAATAACAGACCTTTGAGAAAAACAGGGACTTCAGAATTATTCTCTTTTCCACATCTCCTAATGATGCTACTTAGAAGAAAGTGTTACAAGTCTTTGAATATTTGAATAGTGATTTTAAGGCCTCTCCGTTTTCCAAAGCAGCAAAATAACTCATGTACATGTTTTTTAGACTTTCCATGTATTGTTAGGTATTGTAAATGAGCATCTTTTACGTGTTCAGAGCCACCAGCTGAATTATTGTTTCTTGTGATAATAAAAAAAATAATATTTGACTCAAGCTCAGAAAAGAAGTGATGTATGATAAAACACTCCCCTTCTTTTTTTCTCAATAAATCAAATACCTTTGTTCTGCTTCTTTTAGTCTCTCTCAGGGGAGTGGTTATTTTCTACCAGCTCATGTACTATGTAGTATTGCTACACTCAGTTTAGTAATCTCTGCTTAAATCTCTGGGTACACGGATTTACAGTATTAATTCAGAACAGGCCTCCAATACTTTTTTGAGCCAAAAAGAGAACCCCTCCATCTCCCTACCAAACTCCTTGCCCTTGCATCACAATTTCACATCAAAATAACTGTCTTTCAGACCATGTGTTTTCAAGAGCAGAAAAAGCTAAGAATTAGACATTCAGTCATTATCACTAAACTAGAAGAAAGTCCAACTGTCCTGTAATTCCCAGATAAGTCAAATATTTTGTCTCATAAGTGCTGGCCTGTGATGGACAAAGCAGAGACAGCGGATTTCATTTTTTTTTTTAAACGTGCTGTTTTTGCAACTACTCCTATGCAGAAAACTCAATGTTGTGATTATTACATCTTCACAAGCACTTATCAACTAAGTTCCACGTTGATTGTTACTTAACTTCTCAAAAGTGTATTTAGGCCAGCATCACCATCTTCATATCTGCCCATAATTATCTGCCCCTGTTTTTCAAGTTCTAGTGCCTTATTGTGCAAATCATGTGCAGACTCAGATCAACTAAAAAAGACCAAAATACAAGTGGTCTTTCACATGGATTCATGAGCTGTACACAAAACATCTTATATATTTGTCTTACTAGGTGTTTACTTTGATACATTACTATAAACAAAATACTTTTTTCTTAGAAATTAAAATATAGAAAACTGTTGTGTCTTTTTCAGAAATCTTTCCTCTACTTGAGAACTTCAGTCCCAAATTGTGTGCAAGGAACTTGTTATTCAGAGGCTTGTGTAAAGCCAAATCGGTGCAGATTGTTATACAGCACTGTATAATGTCACCTTATAGGGGACCACTCAGCTAGCGTTCACCATGCATAAAGCACACTCTTTACCCCAGCCTCGAGGAACAAGCCCTTTATATTAGCTGCACCAGTTCCTATGTTCAAGAGGAACAGTGAATCTGCATTCCTACTTACTGACAATGCACAGGTTGTATTGTGGACACTGGTGGTAACACTTACAGGTGACACGCTGAGCAGGGCAGCACCAAGACTCACCTTGAGGTGCTGTGCTTGTGCCCGCTGACCCTGCACATCAAGCTCCAGTGAGAAAGAGACACCAACAGCATATCAGTGGCTTCTTTTCCCTGTTTTGAACTCAGGGGCCTTTGACCGAGCACTGGAATGGGCTGCCCAGGGGGGGCTGTGGAGTCTCCTTCTCTGGAGAAGTTTAAAACCAGCCTTAATATGCTCCCGTGTGACTCGGTCTAGGTGATCCTGCTGCGGCAAGGGCGTTGGACTAGACGATCTTTCGAGGTCCCTTCCAATCCCTGACGTTCTGTGATTCTCTGAATAAAAGCCTGGAGACCAGTGGGTGGGTCCTCAGCCCGTGCTCCCATTACTGCCACAATACTCGCTAACATGGTTTAATCCGGTGATGTGAGACTGAAGTCTGAAGACCCGGTTTCATTAGTAGAACTAATCCACAGGTTTCTTCTTTTCTGTGTCTTGGGATAAATAAAATTGTGCCTGGATACAGAGACTGGGCACCTGGGTGAGGTGTTCGCTGACTCACCTTGCAGTCTACCCTACACCTAACGGCATCATCACAGAAAATTAGGTTTTTGGTTGGACATTTTGTGGTCGCAGGTGAGCCGGGATCTATCCCCCACCTAGTTCCAGCCCTTCACACAGGCCGCTAAGGGTCACCTCCGTCACCCCCCAAGAACGCGAGGAGACGGGAGGAGGCATCGCCGCTTGCACGCTCCCAGCAACCTCATCTCGGCAGCTTCCCCGAACACCTGGTTGCGCCCAGGTCGCGCTTAAAACCGGCCCGCGAAACACGGTGGGAGTTGCCTCTTCGCTGCTGCCTCTTCCGACCAGGGGCGGCAAAGGCGGACGTGGAGACAACAGGAGCGACGGAGCAATGCAGCCGCCTCTCACGGAACGCCTAGGCCTGCCCGCATAGGCGCCCCGAGCGCTGCCTCCGCGCCGCTGCTTACACCCGCCCTCAGTCCCGCCGCTTCCGGCTTCCCCGTCACACCGGGCTGGCGGGGCAGCGACTGTAATAGTGCGGCTTCACTGAGCACGGAGCGGCCACGGCTCAACCGTCCCCTGGTCGCTCAGGCAGTGTCCGGCCTGCCCCGGGACAAGGGTCCGCCGAAGGGAGCCGGCTCAGCGGCAGCAGCGGAGGGGCCGGGCCCTCTTCCCTCTACGGGCCGCAGCTGCTCTGCGTTCCCCCGTTAGTGCTCCCGGTTCGGCAGCGACATGAGGGTAGTGGCCTTAATCAGGTAACGGGCTCAGAGAAGGGCCGAGCGAGCAAGCTGCATCTCGCACGCGGAGAGAAGGCGGGGAGAGGCCGAGACCAGAAGGCACCGGTCCGCGAGTCCCGCCCGCTGCTGCCGCGGCCCCGGCTCCTCCCGCCCGTCCCGGCTCTTCCCGCCCGCTCGTCCCCTCCCCTTCGCGCCGCGGTGGGGCCTTGCGGCCTCTTGTCCTCGGCAGTAGCTGGCGCTGGCTCAGGACCTATCAGTGGCTGGTAAAAAAAATAAACCCCCCAATAACAACGGGAACCCAACACCAAACATAATTTTCCTCGTCGCCTGCTCCCCGGTGTCGCGGGTTGTCCCGGGCTCCCATGCCCTGCGGTCAGGGCAGTTTTGCTCTTTTCCGGTTAAATTCCCGGATGCTTTTCCTATACAAAGATCTTGAGCTGTCTTTGCATACATTTCCTGGTAGGAAATTTCGTGTGGGTTATTTGAAGAGGTTTCATTTTGCTCATTTAAAAAACTTCAGTCACTGAAGTAGCTGCAGTTGGACACAGCCCTGTCAGGAGCTACTGTATCAGCTGCTTCCACTCCCCGGGAGGCACTTGGTCAGTTTCTGCAGTTCTGCTGTGAATGTGTTTTCGCAACAAGACATCGAAATGGACATATTTTCCTTTGCTCTTGAAAAGTAGTAGTTAATTAAAACGTGGCAAGCTTGGAAACTTGTCAGTGGAAAGGGGTAGTACAAGATGTGAGGGGTGTGGGTTTTGGGGCGCTTTTTTTTTTTTTGATAGAGTAACATACTTACTGAAGTACTAACATACCATGTATCAGCTTCACTCGGGCAAGTCTGTTGCCAAACTTTGTTGAAACTGGGGTTTGTGTGCAGTGATTCCAAGCATCATCCAAAGAGGGAGGAAAATACAGCAAATACTAGCTAAGTTTTTCAAGACTTGCTTAAATACGGAGTAGAAAAATCAGCTTTAGCTCTTTTTCTTGTTTTCCAGATAAGATTTTGTCTCTCAGGCTTATTTGTTTTGATGTCCTCTAAGTAGAGGAATGTGTTTAACAGGCAGGATGAAATAAAACCCTAAAAACAGGTTTCTTACACAATTGCTATTTTAATGGGCAATTTTACAAGGATGGATTTAGTTTCAGTAATAGTTTTGAGAAGAGTTTTAAAGAGACATCAAAGTGTCTGAAATCTTTGTAACAGAGCTAACCTCAAAGATCAGAGGGGTAAAAAAAGTATTTGAAAAGTGCTTCTTACTTTAGAAAAGGTTGGGATTAAACTACTTTAACCTGTTGCTTTTTTCTTCTAAAATGTTTGCTACACTTAAAATTGATAGTCTTACTTTAAGGTGGCATTTATGGGATAAACCCTGTATTGTGCTTTGTGCTAAACCACAGATATTTTAAAGCCAGCCTTTTTCAACCCTTTAATTCCTCTAGAATTTTCTTACTGTAAATGGTTGCACTTCTCAATAGAGAGGAATTTCACTTGGAAGTCTTTTGTGGACTCCTGTCTTTATGGTTATAATTTTTTTCACTCATACTATTTTGTTTGTTTATAAAGTTGACCCTGCTAATGAACTTAAACATCATCAAAATTCACCCAGTTCACACAGCTCTTTTACAAAAGGGCTTTTGGATATTTTTTTTTGTGGTGAGAATTGAGTCCCCAGACTACCTCTCTACCTGTCTTCATCTCTCTTAAAGCTTTTGTTCCTATTCTTTCTCTAGATTTTTTTTTATCATAATCTCTTAGACAATAGCTAGATTGGGGTGGTCTGGAGTCCACCTTCCTCCCACAGAATGAGCTATCTGGCTCTTAACCATATTGTGTTTTACAGCTACATTAGATGGCCTTCTAGGTAGGCACCACTTTTTGTCCCTTGGTCAGGTTAGTTTATAGGGCTATGGTAACAATAATACATACATTAAATAATAAGACAGTAGCATGTGATCCATTGAGCACTTTACAAGCATCACTCAAGCAATGTGGTCATATGTGGGAAGTCTGAATGTAGTTTCATCCTAACATATCTTGCTTAAAAAATAAGTGAAAAGATTAGTGGATTTATTCTGTTGTGCTTTTCTTTTTTGATTTAAAAATAATATTTTAATGTTGTAAACAAGATAGGCAATTAGTTACTGTCATATAGTTATTTTTTTAAGTTATGTTTGGAGTTGTAATTAGAATTTTTTTATTACTTAGAATGAAGTAATTCAGAAAGAAAAGAGCCTTTGTCTTATGATTCTTTTAAGGCTGAAATCTCACTTTACAGAGTGAATGCTATTTACATTTCCAAGTTATCAAGCACCGTACACAGAATTAGTCAACGTATGAATTAAGTGTTTCTTCTAACCTATACGTAGACACTAAAAAAGTTGTAGGTGTGCATGAGTATAATGTGAGTGTGACTTCAGTTTTTGAATCTCTTTATTATTGTATATATGTTTTCATTTAGTTTTATAGTAATGTATACAGTAAACATAAGCATTTGCATTCTGAAAACCTGTTCAGTACAAAAGGATGCCATCTTATTTACACTACTTGTACTTTAGGATTCAATTATACAGCAAATTAAGGTCAGCATGCAGAATTTTATTATGTATAAAAGCTGAAATAGATGGCAATATCTGTATATTTACTTTCTGCAATGCATGCTCAAGCTTTTGAATAGAGGGCTGGATAACAACAGGAACTTGACACTGGAAACGCTGAGGAAGTTTGCTAGTGGAGTAGTCACAAAGGAACCAACCAATGGCCTGTTGAGCAGGGTCTGCTTTTATTGTCTACTTTCCTTTGCAAATCTCAGTGACTAAGGCAAGATGCAGTTTTACAGCTCAGGTTGAGACCTCTGTTCCAGATCCAGCCCTGGACTGTTTTTTGTGCCTTGGCATGTGAAGAAGCTTCACAGAATCTCCATCTGCAGTTATAGTTTGAAGGCTGTGAGCTGGAATGCAGATTTTATAAGCAGTGTAGATTTTAGAGTGCTCTTAGTTTTATTGTTAGGCTGTATTGTTTGTTTTGATAGCAATTAACATTCATAAAAAATACTATATTTCAGTTACACCAGGAAAGAAGGATTCTTTTCTCATTGATAGTGGAAAATCTTTCAGTAGGTCTTGAATGAATGTCAGAATTAATTGTGTTTTCTCGGTCAAAGTATCGTGTCTTGGCCTCAGAGAAGAATTTACTCCCTTGAAGAGTATAGTTGTGTTTGGGTTTTGGTTTGTTCTCAGTCAGCAGGAATAGGCAGTAAAAATGTGTATGGTCAATGTATAGTCAACTGCCTGTAGTAATCAAAGCTGTTGAGAATGGGTAGTATGTTTACAGTGTTGAAACTTGAGGCAAAGTATCTCACAAAGGATAAATATTATTTCTAACATGACAGTCTTCATTTAAGAAGATTACTAATGCTGGTAACTCTCTGGAGCAGAAACTGGTTTTTTTTTTCATTCAAGTTACTTAGTAATGAGTACAGAGTAATTAATCTCTGCAGTAGAAGACAGCCTTTGTTCTGGAGGGATTGAAGTGCAAGTGGCTGTTCTTCATGGAGACTTGCAGAAATAAGATATGGAGCTGGATATGTGCTTTATGGATACTGCCTGTAGACACTAGTGTAGTCAACACTACAAGTATGGTGAAATAATCCTTTTCCTAGTGGTAATATTTTGCAGTCTTTTTTTAAAATTTCACTAATTTGTAATCGGCTCTGATGTTAATTTGTAAGTAGTTAGGCTGAAGTAATAAAGGGCTAAAACTCTTACCAGTACGTTTAATTGCCACTATTTTCCTTTTCTTACAGTGGAGGGAAGGACAGCTGTTATAATATGATGCAATGTGTTGCTGCTGGGCATCAGATTGTTGCTCTAGCCAATTTAAGACCTGCTGAAAACACAGGTATGAAACCCACAGTTCTTATAGGCGATACTCTTTTATTTTATGTTAGAAACAATGGAGGTACAGCTGTGCCTGAATTGAGTTCCTTTATGTGTTTTCATACAGTTTTGCATATTGGAGGGCAATCCAGAAATCTTAAATGAGGTGGGAAAAAGAAAATGTTATGGAAACATATTAAACATGTTTTTCCTTAAAGGGAAAAGAAAAGAACCTAAGAGAAGATGATGATCAGTAAAAGAAAGGCCTACACAATTTATAAAGGGAAGAATATTATTGGTGGTTAACAAAGGGATTGTGTGAATTCTGTAGCAAAAATAATGAAAAGTTGAAGAGGAATTACTCAAACAAAACAGATAGTGTTTGTAGAAATGCTTTACACTGTCATAAACTATTCCAGCTATCAAAAATTCTGCAGATGTGCTGCTGCTTGCTCTTTTTCAGCCTTGTGTATCTTCCCGCTCTAGCGCAGCATTTGTGAACTGAGTTGAGAAACTCATCTGGGTTCAAATTGCCCCTGATGCTCTTTTTCTGCTTTTTTTCTTTCCTCGTACCTTTCTGGTCAGTTCCTCACAGGCTGCACCTAGAATTATTTCTGTGAAAGAGAATGGGAGAAACTCAGTCTGAATCAGTGGTGAGGTGAGAGGATGTGCAAATTGAACTTGAAGTGAGACTTGGAGAGACCTGTCTCCCAGTTGATAGGAGAGAATGTAGGCAGGTTAACTGTTCAACATATGCTAAACAGTTAACAGTGATACTTGTTAACTGTATGGTAGGAGGATACAGAAAAGGAAAAGGAAGAAGAATCACAAACGGTTCATGGATGGAGCTGGCAAATGCTAGGGAATACAGGAACAATTTGTTTTCTTGGTAGCGAGGACATAATCACGTCTAATCTTGTTGAAATATGCTGTTTTTAAACTAATTTATCCACATCAGAAATGTAAAATATTGTCATTAAAATCACAAAGTGTTCTCTTTAAGTGTGTAGTTGGAAATTTTGTGGAAAGTTAATTGAGATGCTTCAGGCAATAGTGGATTCTGTGCCATTCATTTTGTTTTCTCTTGTACCACTGTTACTTGGAGAGTCTGAGTTAATAAAGAAACTGTATTCGAGCAAAATAACAGTTTAAAGACCTTGTTGTATTCGTATATGGTGAAAACCAGAGTTTTATTTTAAATCAACGCTTCTGGTCTAGGTTAGTTAGTTGTGATTATGGATTTGGATTTGCCCGTTATGAGCAAAAGCTTATCTGTTGCATGGCATCAAATGTGACATGACATAATCATTATGTCACAAACTAGTTATCTCGCTTAATGTTACAGGCCTTCTTCATTACAAGATTTACTACATAGATGTAAAGAAAAGATTATTAATGTTTGTGTTTAAAGTAAGAGAAGTTCCAGTATTAGAAGTTAACATTAAAATATTAAACTGTGCCAGCTTTTAATGAATAAAGTGGAGATTTAACCAATAATGCTGTATTGAGAATTTATTTCGTTCAAGCTTAAATTTTAAAATGAGTGAAGATAGACATACTATAAAAGGTTTCTTTTTGTATATCAAGTATTGTCAAAACATAACTGTTTCTGCTTAAGCAGAACAAGGTTATACTGTCCTGTTATTTCTTGATGACAGTGATAACAGTAAAGCTTTTGGAAATATTGGCAACCTATTGCTTGTTCCCAGTGTTGTAGGACATTCCAAATTTCTTGCTCAATGTTGAAATGCGTCTGAATTTGTGCCTCTGAACTCTGTTACGATTAAAATTACCATATAAATAGGAACAGAATTGGACCATTACAAGATTTTTGGATGAAGTAGAGTGGAATACTAAAGAAGAAACAGACACCACAGTTTCCATGTAGGCAGATGTCTTCCTCTCCATATGTCTGTTGGGTGGAGAAATAATGTTGTGTTTTTCTTTCCATGTTTATAGAGGTATTGTCACAAAGCATCTGTTTGTGATCTGAAAAATACTCACATTTAGATTTTTTTCAGTGCTTTGTAGTGTTGTCATTATCTGTAATTACTGGAATAATGTATCTATTATAATTATTTCTTAATCGTGGCAGGGCAGACTGATGAACTGGACAGCTATATGTATCAGACAGTAGGACACCATGCCATTGATCTGTATGCTGAAGCACTGGATTTGCCACTCTATCGTGGTTTCATAAAGGGTACCAGTGTAAATACTGGAAGAGTGTATACCACATGTCAGGAAGATGAAGTTGAAGACCTTTACCACCTCTTGAAACTTGTCAAGGTATGCTCAAGAAAAACAAGTATTTAAGGAGAGTTTTGAGGGGGAAAAACGGGTGTTTGGTATAGGTCACAAAAAAGATAACTGAAAATTATATGTCAATAAAATGTTTGTGGTTTCGCTCTGTTTGGTTACTGAAATGAAATCTTTTGGGCTCTGTGCTGTTATTGGTGTTTGGAAGATAACATCTAGGCATTCTATTTGTGTATGCTTATGCTTTGTAAGCCTCAATCTGTTGTTTATTCACATAGACAGTTATCAATTTGAAATTAACTTGCAGATAAGACCTAAGAATGTTGTTTGAGTGCAGAGTGCTTCCTGAACTGTGCTGGGAGTCAAATGTTACATTTTCAAAGTATTTTTGGTTGGAAAATCGTATTCCTCTAAAGTAAATACCAAATTGCACACCTGTATTGGCATATGAAACTACAAAATACAACACCAATGTATATGGACTGTACAGCCTCAAGTTGTGTCCAACCTAATTGTTGGACATTAGGAAAAATTTCTTCACTGAAGGAGTTGTGAAGCATTGGAGCAGGCTACCAGGGGAAGAGGAAGAGTCTGGGTCCTTGGAGGTATTTGAAAGACTTGTAGATGTGGCACTTGGGGACGTGGTTTAGTGGTGGACTTGGCAGTTTGAGGTTTATGGTTGAACTTAGTCTTAAGGGTCTTTACAAACCTAAATGATTCTGTAATTATGCTCTAGAGTGCTTTTCACAGGTTTTAAATGGAAAGTGTGTGTCATGTGGTACAGGAATTGAAAGAAATATGGTACAGCAGTTCTAAATTATTTTTGAACCATGATAGTATTGCAAATTAGAGGGACTAGTATACACTGTCTCATAAAGCTGCATACTAACAGCTCTCTGCCGCTGGGTAAGATAATAAATTACTGATCAATGTAATTAAAAATGGGCTGATTAGTGGCAATTAAGATGATACTTCCTTTCTGATTCTTGCTGTCTTTGGAGAAATGGATGCCTGACATAAATTAATGCTAATGTTAAATCTTGACAACTTCTGCTTTGGAAGTTTGTACACAATAATTAGAACTATAGTTGAAGGAGATCTTATCAAGTTGTCTGGAATGAAAGAATTCTTTTTTTCTGTGTAGCAATATTCCACTATGTGATCTTTTAATGATATAAATATTTGCAGTATACTGCCTTCATGTTAGACTTTGGATAACCATGTCTTTACAATCACACCTATCTATGAAATTCTGGTGCATAACTTTCAGTAGAAGTCTGGCATTTTCTGTTGAAGCATTGCAAAGTTATCAGGGGGACATAAGCTACTGCAGCTGTAAGTCTTTTGTTTTTAGTTTTAAGAAAAAGAAATGGAAGGTTTTCTTTTGTGTATTATCAGTACCTGTGAACACTTTCTGCAGTTTAGTAGCTTTACTATGCAAGTCTCAATCGAAGTGGATCTAGGGGACAAAAGCAAGATGTGAATAGTTTTAAACATGTTTTTTTGCATTCTGTTGAAGGGAGGGGTAGAATTCTGTGGAAGCCTTGACCAAATGCATCCTTGAGTGGACATAATTTCAAAACACTGACCAAACTAACATACTTCTATTTTTCTGTCAAATTATTTGGGCCCAAGAATACAGGAAAGGTGTGTCTAGGTCAAAATCACATTGTGTGCCTTGCTTTCAGTCTGTAAAGAACACTTCACATTTTGAGTATATTCAGTAAAAATAAAACCAGAAGACATTTGAAAAGCTGGTATGGATTCAAAGTATTCAGTCTTCTTAAAAACGTTGTTATGACAGCAAGACTTCTAAAAAGTTAAATATTTCCTCACAGAGCTGGTAAACTCAGGACAACAGTCTTGTTCTAGTTCAGGGGACTTAAAGTGATACTGACTGCTGGTGTCTCTAAACCTGCTAATTTTATTGTCACAAAACCAGATGATTGATAGGTATCAAAGAAACATTTTTTAGTTGCCTGATGCCCTAGTTTAGATTCTGTACTCAATACGTATTGTAAAACATATCAGAGGATTTATATGTTGTCTATATGTATTTTACTATGCAGTCCTCACCTGATAGGAGAACATTTGCATTGTGAGACATGAAATCCTAAATTCTTAGGAATAATTTAATCTACTTCCCATGTCACTGAATAGGAATTACTCACGTGTTTGAGTACTGTTCGTGTTTGTTGCTTTGCATATCGGAGCCTTTTCCAGCAAAGCAGGTAAGTGCTAGATTTTCTCAGTTATCCGAATTATCCCTCAGGGTTTTATCGTGGTGTTGTCATTAAACCAAGGAAATACATGGGAAAAGTTTCTTCTTCCTTTAGTGCTTGTAAGGACTTGAGCATGTAGGCATTGTTGCAGATCTCTCCTGTAACACACTTCTCAGTATAGTCTTACTTAACTGCTTTCAATGCAGTTAGGATCTTGTCCAAACACTGCATTAGTGTATTAACCAAGCCCTCACGGAAGTGCTGCTAGAGGTGTGGGACCTTGGATTGTTTTCTGTGTCACCTGGAATTACAGTTAAACTTTTGTTTAGGGCAGCGGTTGTAGCAGCTTCCAAGCTACACAGATTAATACAAGCTAATTGGAGTTTTAAGTTTCATTAGACGGTTCTGCCCTCTTCCAAATTTTTTGCTTTATCTTCTGTAAAGTGTGAAGACTTTCCCTTAATTTGGTAAGTTATCAAATATGGAATTTAAGTACATCAAGTGAAATTAACATCAGTATTGAAAAAACATTCTAAAATAATGTCCAATGCCCAGTGAAGAGGAAGCAGTGGTAGATAAACCAATGGGATTTATTTTTTGGGAACCTTCGCTTCTCACGTTGACTAGATGAACGTGTGGAGACACTGACTCTTAACATATTTCACCTTGTCTTTAGATGTGAAGGATAAATATGAACTTTTAGAATTTGTATGAAATGGCTATTTACAGTGAAAATAAATAATTGTTTTTCAAAGTGTATTTTTTTGAGGCTAAATACTTTTGGTCTTTTTGTGTGATATAGAGTATAGAGTTCTGTCTTCAATAGATTTTTACTGGTGAGAATTTAATTTGTCCATTTGCACTTGAATATTCAACAATTGTATTTTCTTAACATCTACTTGCTATTTTTTTCTTCTAATTAATTCTGGAGTAGAGCTCCACAGATTTCTCAAGCCAAGGGATGACCATTGTCATCAGCAGTGAATAAAGAGCATGAATGAAAGGAAGAGGACAAGAAGTAGTTGCAGAGTTGGCAGTGCTTTAAGCTGTGTGAGAATATTTATGTATCTCATCCTATTCACAAAGCAGGGTTTGTTTAGGTGTTTTATTTTAGCTCGAATTTTAACATGAGATGGGAACAAGGAAATTTTTTAATCAACAGGATGCCTGGCATTCTCAGTGTTTCATCGGAACTGCTCAGGAAGGGTCAGTTTATTTTTTTTTTTTTCCAGAAGAAGATTTTGAGCAGCATCTTTGAGGTAGTTTCTTAACGTGAGAAATGTCGAGCTTTATGTAAACAAAAAAGTCACTGTATTTCTCCCTGTTAGGTGTGTGGAGTTGTTCTCACTCAGTCTCAGACCTGTGTTAATATTGAATAAGCAGAGACAGTCGGGCTTGTGGTGAAAGATGGTAAGCAAGCCTGAGGGCTTGTTCTGGTCAGCTTTAAACCTCTGATTGCCAGGTTTTCCTAATTTCCCATTTCCAGGGCATCTCTAGTGTGACCTTGCCTGCTGAATATGATGATCTGGGTTGCAGGATTCTCACATACATTTGGAAGCGGGCAGCCAGGCATTGTTTACAGGACACCCAATGAACTGTGCACTCGCAGCAAGTTTGATAAACACACATTTCCTCCTTTTATCAGTGGGATTGCAGAATGTGAAGTATGAGTTTCCAGTTTTACTCATTCCCTTCAAACCTTTTCCTGTTTAAAAACTGAATCTCAGTAATTGGATGATGATACATCCTTAGATTTTTTTGTTTTGCTTTTCTGTGTTTGTTGTTTCGATTTTAGCTCACTGGTCACCACACTTTAGGTGCTTACCTTGACCAGGTTTGGCAGACTTTCAGATAAAAGCTTTCCATTTGTTCAGCTCAGAAAGAAAAATTCATCCCCATCAATGTAAAGTGAATGCTAATTAACAGTAATGACTTCTAATCACTTTGCTTTTATACTCCTTTAGGAGCACTGCTATTATCCAATGTAGTTAAGTGAAATGCTTGTATATGAATCAACAATGCTGTATTTCTTCTCAGCTTTTGCTCATAATCAAGCTTTGAATAAATTATGGTAGTAGAATTGGTTTTAATGTGCTGTATTGCATGGGGAGAAAGGAACCTCAAATACCTTGTTAAATACCTTGAATATTTAGAGAGTTATCTGTTAACATTTTGGCATGCAGTATTGTAGCTAAATGAAAAAATACCTGACGATGTTTAAGTCAATTTTGTAAATGTTATCAAAACCTTTTTTTTAATGGCTTGAAATTTATTTAAGTGACGTGCATAGACTCAACAGCCTTAGTAACAGCACCAGCTGGATCCAACTGCACATCTGTAGGAATGAGCTGTACCAGTTCTGAATTAAAATGCAGTGAAGTTTTACATGGAAGAATGATGTCTCTTAACCCGAGAGCTTCACCTGTTTTAGCCTAGTGCCATAGTGTACATTTAATAAGTTAATGTGCATTTTTTTTTAATTAATACTGTGTATGTGAGAAACTGTTAGTTTTGTTTACATGCATGTGACCTGCCTGACTGCAGTCAGACACACTTCAAAAGTAGTATGAAAGAGCTAAACAGGTTGCTGGACTGGTAATATGTTCTGCAATTAAAAACATTTGTGATATAGAAACAGAATTAGGCTAAAGACATATATGATTTTGAAACTTAGTGAAATCTTCCACAGAATATTGTAAATACAAGGCCTGTTTGGAAGATAAAGGTGGCAAAGCCTGTAAGAAACCCATTTCTCACGTGCACATCAGTTTTTGATTTTATTTCTCTTTTATTGGCAAGTTGCTTGAAACGGTTATTTAAATCAGAAGCAATTTCAGGTCTCTGTGTTTGTGAAGGAACTGGAGTCTTGTTTGGTAAATGTTTGTGTTGTCTGATTTTGCAATTAAAAAACTGCCTCGATTTTCATTTTCTGTGGCAGTTTCCTTTCATGTAGTACCTCTGTCTTTGCATGATTAGAGACAGTTCCTCCACAGTTTCTATCACTGTTCTCATGTATGTGGATGTGAGTGTCTATGGCACCCTGGTTTGATTTTGTTTTTGTTCAGGCATTTGCATAGCTGTGGAAAATTTTCTGGTAAACATTTATTCATTGTCTTCTTATTAGGGAGTTATTGCCTAACTTAATTCGAAAATACCTGCTTTGTAGCCTTTCCTCTTCAAATAGGAATTTGAATCAATACTTGTAGAAGTCCTTTGCTTTTTCCTATAGTACTGTAAAACATGATGCTTGTGGGTTTTACCAGCACACTGAAAAAGGACATCACCTTTCTTCTCTTCAGTTAAATTTAAATGGATGGTACTATCCCTGTCTTATTTCAGTACTTTGTTTTCTTGGCATCGTCACAATGACTTTAGGGATAAAAATGAAAAACAAGAAAGAATTATTCTGTGGTGAGGTAACTGGCTGCTTTATATTATTTATATTTCTCATTAAGCAGCAGTAATATGTATTTTAAAATTTATTAGTGTTTAATGAAATGTAGGCTTCTAATAAAATACAAAGGACAGGCGAGCTTTCATATAAATGAACAGTAAAACATTTATCAAATTTGCCTTCATAAATATTTTTGTCTCTAGCCCATTTTTTGTAAGAATTATTTTGACTTTCTTACACAATCACCGAGTTATTTAAGCTGATTTATTTAACAACCCCCTGTTTTATATGAATGTCATACATACAGTGATTGCATGGTTGCTGGACACTTATCTGATCAGTATGTGTGAAGGTAGTTCTGGAGAGGCTGGGATTTCATTTGGTTTCTATTGTACCACCGTTACCATTTTCAAACCAGAAATGATTGATTTGTAACTGTCCTAATGAAAAGGGATAAAATGGAACTAGCCTTTTGCAGCGAAAAAGCACTGTACAGTATGGAGATGTTGTCTTTTGCTGGTAAATTCTGCCTGTAGAAGACTTGTGTAACAGTCATCACTCATTTTCATATTGATTATAAGTGGGATTCCAGTAATAGGTTGCTGTTTGCAAAGGATAAGGTGGTGCTATGATTAGTTACCTTTTCCACGGGAAGTACTTCAAAGGAAAATGCCAAATGCGTGCACTGCAGTGCTCCTATCAGCCTGACAGCCTGTTATGTGAACTTTTTTTCAGTCCATTTTCCTTCAGAAATACAGCTGCAGTCTTTTTGCCTTATTATTGTTTTAGGTTTAATGCATTTGCATGCTCTCCTAACTCCGGATTCTTTCTTCAGTTAGTTATTTATTTTCCTGACAAGTCTGATGTTCCTCGGCCCTGTCACCATTGTGGTTCTTGAAAACTGATACAACAGTGCCCTCTGTAGTTTGTCTCTGCGCAGTCATCACCTGCGGCTGGTTCTGAGCGCTCAGGTAACGAGCAGGATGCTTACACTTATTTGTAGCTCCAACGAAAGGCCTTTTTCCTTAAGGACACATTTTGATATTTTTTTTTTTTTTACTTACTACTTTACATGTAAGAAAAGGGGACAAAAGACACTGTTCTGAGTAATCTTTTAGGTTTGTATGTTCTCTTGTCATTATCTAGTGAAAGTCTGAAATTTCACTAGGCGCTCAGGGCAGCCATTAAAACTCGCTGGGATCTTCTGAGTTGTAGAGGCTTTCCTGAAGACTTTGTTTGAAGTGGAGCTTCAAAACAAAATAATTTCAATTTCAACTTTGTGCTTGCTGCTTCTCCTGAAGTAGGTCTTGCAAGGTCTGCCAGAGACTGGAAGAGGTACTCATCAGTAGAACACCTAAGCTTTATTAATGATGTTGTTTTAATTCAGACAGTGACTGCAGCAGTTGTTCATTAGCATTGATTTGTCTCCAAAACTCATTTACAATTTAGGTTTCTTGTACCTCATTACAGCATAATATGCAAGTTTTATTCTGTCTTGGCTACAGGTCTTGTTGGATGGGTTCAGTGTTGAACATGTAGGTTCTCTGGATTCCCATACTTGCACATTCACACTCGCATGTTGCCATTTCAGTACTGTACACTACAATTAAAAAAGCATGACCTTTTAAAAAATAAATGCTTTAACTACAATTAGCTTCTTCTGTAACAGCATCATAAAAGTCACTCGGTTAAAAGTTAAATGGCTTTATTTTATGATGGGGAGTGTTAATGTATGTGTAGAACACACTCTTAATGCACTTCTACAAAATGAAAATCATAAGTCATTGCAGTAAATTATAGTTAATGATGTAACCATTGATGGCTATTCAAAACATTCCTGTATCTCTAATGATTTGTGTAAAACATGACTGCCCACATGCCTTAGTTCGTTTGGAACAGCAGATAGATAAACGTGCCAGCTTTCAACTTGTAAAGACCATTTTTTCTGTGTAACAAGTGATAAGAATTTTGGTGGAGTAAATAGTACATCATAAAGCACTTCATGTGGTGGTTGAGATCTGCTTATACTTTATGAGGGAGGTTAATTTAAAATTAAATTAAGAGGTGTGATATTTGAGGAGTGATATTGGGTAGAAGCTTTGATTTTTGTCTCCCTTTCGTGGGCAGTCTGTAGCCCCTAGTGATATGACATCTTTACTTTTTGCCATGAGGTTTTATGTACTGAAGTGTTGCTGGAGGAAGCAACTCTTTTGGAATAATATGCTTGGGCTAATCAAGAAAATACCCCATCTTTCCTCCCATTAACATAAAAATATCACAAGTTTAAAAGGTTCCCCCATGTTTTTTGAGTAAGGCAACTATTCGTCTACTGGCAAAAAAGCATTATTGATTTGGTCAAAATTACTTCACAAGTTTAAATGAAACCCCGAGTCAAGTGTAATTCCTGCACTGATTGCCTGATTGTTGTTAATCCTAAGTATTGGGGGTGGGGGTGTTATTTCACTTCTGTTAATAAGCTGCTTTATACGTGTGGTGTAAGTGTCGGATTTTTTTCTGTAACATGGACAGACTGGAGTGTAACAATTTTTAAAGTGGTCTTGAGAAAGACATTTCTACTTCAAATAGCTACTGTATGTATAATTTTAGTATTTTCAGTGGAACTTCCTCATGGTTTACTCTCATTCAGATCGGTGAGAACTTTGCTGAGAAAATGAATCGTTAATTACAGTAGCATTTTAATGAAAACAAATGGAGGTGATCTGTTATGTTTGATCTGGTTGGCACTGACGGAAGAACTTAATTTTAAACTTACTTTTGAGATGCTGTCTATTTAGAAAAAATGAATAAGGTGTATTTTCTTGCAATGAAACTAGAAAATTAAGATTCAACATAATTAAAATAGTGATAAATGTGGATTACATTATTGGAGATGATGAATTACAGCTTTTTCTACTGAGAGCTGGCATAATTTACCAAGACTAGGCAAAGAAATGACAGAGCAGCCACTGCAGATGCTTAGAAGGAAATGTTCTGTTTAGCCCACATACTTTTTTCATTTTAGTCAAAACATCAACGATGATTTTACCTCATCTTACAATCATTACCTCCCCCAAAATACCCCAGTTCTTGTCATCTAGTTTGATTGTGATTCCTGTCTGAAATATTTGGTGAAGCAGAGTATATGTTTAAGGTAGAGCCGTGGTAGGGAAAATACTTATCCAAGTATGTACATTGAACTGCCTGGCATAGTTTTGTCTTTGGTTTTCTCAGCTTGTGTTCCTTGGGTGATGTACCAGCACAAATAAAGGATTAGTGTGCCTAGATATGTAGGATTTTGTAGAACTTGAGTTTAACTTGTACTGTGTGATTTTTACAGAGCTAAGTAACTGTGAGTCTGTAGTTGCTGCAACTAATTTATTTGTCTTTCCTTTTCATGTTTCGTTCTGCTGCTCTTTGTTCTATAAAGTCTGGTAATTCTTTCTTTCACATTTTTAAACTTTCATTAGAACTCTACAGATTTCTAGAAATTGTGATGGTTTTGTGCTACAATAACCCTCTTTGCTACCTCTAGAATTATCTTTATCCTTTGGAGACAAGTCATCTGTTCTTAGGGAAAGTCTGTCAGTCATTATTTATTACCCAGTTGTCATTGTGACTTACTCAGTGCTTACATCACTATTCTGTAAAGTGTTGCTTTACAGAAATGGTGAACAGTGTTGTGAAGGAAAGATCAATAAATGCTTTCAAAGAAAGATATACCTTGAGACTTAGATCTTCTCTTTAATACTAAATCTATGTTACTACACATGAGGTGGTTTTAATATTTTGACATCAGGTACCCTGTTTCTCAAAACGGAAAGAAGCTGTTGTGTTAACTAACTTTGTGGAGCAGCATGATCTTGACAATTAAGCTGCACAGTGTTTAATTTTCTGATTGCAATATTTAATGACTTTTCATGAATGCTTATCTTCTAAGCTGAAAATACAGTTTCATTCCCTAGGAAAAAATGATAAAGCATTTATAGAATAAATACTTCTAAAAATGTTTGGGTTTTAATGGTGCTATTGTAACAGCAGAGAGAAGAAAGCACATGTTTAAAATTGTCACTGCTTTTCCCCATGCCTAATTAAACTACTTCAAGAGCTTGCTGAGCCACGCTACATTTTCACGTGACATGGTGACTGTTGCCATCTTTTGAAGGTGGTTGCTCTAGAAAGCTATGTGACTATATTATGTTAAATTTATTCTATTAGTTGCAAGCTCGGGCAGCTGAGAATCTGAAAATGACATGAAAATGGCAAATGCGTAATTTCATGCTCTCCTCTCTGTTAATCTTGTACTTCAAGTAAGCTGAAAAATCAGATTGTAATAATATTGAAGATGGTATCACAGAACCCACTGGAAGGGAACTGTATAAAAAGGATGCATGGGAGGTGTGATTGTTCCTAATTTTATTTATTCATTCCGCAAGTTACTTTTCAATAATATTATGAAATGATGATAAAAATATCTAAGGCAGATGCACACACCAGCACACTTTGGGCCAGGCACGTGAGAACGGTGAGAAGTTAGACACTCCTTTGCTGTAGAATCTTACATTAACAAGAAGTGGACTACCATGCCTAGTTGTCAGTCTGCTACCATTTCGTAGGTAGGAAATGGCTTTTGTGGGCTACATTTTCATATTCATTAGATGGTTGGGGGTTTCACTGGGAACAGGAGACACTTGTTTAACACATTGAGACTGTGTTAAAACTCTGGGTTTAGGAACTGATAATAATCTGTCAATAGAACAGCAGCAATTCGGGTTGAAAGCCTGATATAAATATTTTACTTCTGGTAAAGGAAACAGGAGTATTTGTGGGAAAGGCACGCTTATGTTTTCCTTTGTAATGGATGGGAAAGCTCAATAGTGGGCAGCCTGTTGTGCAACTGTCAGCTCTGAGAACTGGAAAGGGACTGAAACCTTAATGAATGTGAATGGCCCTGAACTTCCAGTGTCTGTAAACATTTCTAATGTCCTTGTCCCTGTCTGGTTGGCTTTTTTTAACTGTCTTGTTGTGTCATACAGCCAGTTTGTGTTGGACTAGACTCAGAGGCTATTCCTTGTTTGATATGTTCTTTGGTGAACAAAATACTTAATAAAAAGCTGTTTTCCTCTTATCTTGTTACTACAGTCCACAGTCACTTATGTCAAGGGCATAGGTCATGATAAGTGCATATTTGAAATTTTATATGTCTTGATCCTCTGAAACTTCAATTTCTATATGAAAAAACCAGACAAAACAGTAAAGAACGGTAGTATCTTGATTAGAGAAGATGTGTGTGAAATGTATATGTATGTGTGACATTTACATTGAATATATATAGTTCAGTATAAAATGAATGTATATAAGGGTATATCCTTTCAACAGTAAATCATTCTGGAGATGCTTTTTTAGCTTAGGCAACAAACAGTTTCAGAAATTCTAATTCAAGCAGTATTGTCTTCTGATTTTAAATAGTCAGTTTGTTACTGGTCTCAGAGAATACCATGACAGTCTACCTGCATTTGAGTGAGGGAGGAGGGATATAAAGGAAGGCATACTTTTTTTTTCTCTCTGATGCAGTTACCTACTGGCAGTATCAGAAATTAATATTAAAGTTCAGCTCACTTTGATAAGCGTTTTTAAAGATGTGAACTCTGGATGGTAAAGAGAATCCTGTTTGCTTTAAGCAGAGAGAGTACCAAAGGGATCTTTGCTGTACATCTGTGATTTTTATCTTTCCTGCTATCAATTTAATGTTATAACAGCACATATAATAATGACACCAAGAAAATACCCTCTAAGGTTGTAATGGAAGGCTGTACTAATTATTTTCTTTTAAAATAAATTAAATAAGGACATGAGGTATCCAGAGGATGAGTGATCAGGTATATATTTACATTTTTTTGTGTTTTCTTGAAAGTTTTTTCCATTTGTGTTCACCTGTGGCTAGGATGGAAATGGAAGAACTGAGATAAATGTAGGGTTTTTTTTTTTTCCAAAGTTAAAAATACATACTTTGGAGGATACAGAAATTTGGAAGAAGGGTAAAATGTAGACCTTGATCTTTCATGCCTTTGTGCTTCATCACCCACTCTTCATTGCTTTTGGAATATATTCAGGACCAGTTTAGTTAATAATTGTCTCTCTGTCGGAATTTGATTCTTTAATTCATGTCTCTGGCCACCTTTTCCTGATACTATTTTTCTGCATACTGTTTTTACTTTATGTAAACTGACATCACACACACTTCTGATTGCATAACATAAGTTATAGTGATGTATGCATTTGTTGTTAGACTGGAAAGGCTGTGGGTTGGGTGTAAACAGAATCTGCACTCTGTTAGAGCAATCAAAATGAAGATGGGATTTCTTCCTGTGCACATCAAGACTGCTGGATGAGACAAAGTACTTCGTTCACACTTCTCGAAGTGCTAGTAGTTGAGGCTGGAGATGCTAATGTGATACTGAGCTGGCTTGCTGCTGTCCTCCTTGCGGTAGCAGTCATGGGGAGACTTTAATTGCCCATTCGAGTTTGTAGAAGAGCCAGCTCTTGTTGAGTAAAGCCAGGTGGTGAAGCCAGATTAGACTAAATAATGTGCAGATGTAGATGTGTTTGTTTTATTGGGGGTTATCTAAAGTTTTTGTGAATCTGTTTGAATTTTCTAGAAGAAATCATCTATTCCTGATGATTTCTTCAGTAAACTGCTGTGAGTAGGAAGTCTTTGTGATGGCAATTTGATGCCTTAAAAATACTGCTTTTTAATGGACAGTTAAGCCCATTGAACTCACTAACACATAAAGCAAAATGATATACAAGAGAATGGCATATTGTGTTTGGATCTGCTTTACAGCCTGATCTTTAGCTGTTGAACCTGATGAGGAAACTACGAAATTGTATTTTGTGGCATCTGTTGGTCCAGTTGATTAGACTGCAGAATGGTCCCTTTCTGACCTGGAATATCTAAAAATTATTGTAACAAAAGCTGTAAAGAAAGTTTGAACTCTGCTGAGTGTTTTTGTTGAGTAAGCACTTTTCCATAATTGCAAGAAAATGTTAAATGTATTCTTTATTCAGTATCAGGTTTATAAGAAAATTATATACCATTGAAAGATACTGAAAATGCAGGTTGAACTCATTGAAAAACTTCTTATGCCTATGTGTTGTTGAAGCTTGGTTTTCTTGAAGTGCATAGAGAAGGCTGCATCACAGATTAGAAAACCAACCAAGCAACACAAGAATTGACTTTTGGTCGTATCAGTTAGTGTTTGCTTGTAATTTACATAGGTTTCCCTTAAAATAGAATTCGGACAAAGATTCAAAGTCTCAGCAAAAGCTGCTAAGAATTTCTTAGCTGTTATTATTCCAGGTGTGTATAGTTGATGCAAGGAAAGTCGTTAGGAGTTGGAGCATTTGCTTTGAAGTACGTTTCCTGGTTAAACTTCGAAGTGAAAATAATCTAAAAGCCATGGGCTTACAGCTTTTAATTTCACTTAGATTGCTGAACTTTTTTATAATGGATTAATGCCTAATTTTATATTTTCCAAAATTCCTATACTGGTTACAGTGTTAACCGCTGGGTCTAACTGCGCTTAAAGATTGTATTTTGGGGTTTGTTTCCTTTTGCATCTCTTAAGAATTTCCTTATGCACCTCTTTAATCTTTCTAATAGGACACTTGCAAAAAATCTTTCAGGCAGAGAATTAAGGAACTATGGGTGAGAATCCACATTTAATGAAAAATAGATTTTTAGTAATACTTGTATTACCTGCCGAGCCTTGATTTCTATTGTGTTCTTGATACTGAAAATGAGCTCAAGTTTCTCTTTTTGAAGCCTTTACAATGGGGTTCCTCTGAGGGGTGTTGGTTGCTGCATTTCTGCAGACCATCATCATCTGTTACCAGTCTTGCTAAGCTGCTCTTCTCTTGCCCTGGAAAATGCAGATGTCTTTGGTTAGAAAATGGTGAATTGCCTGTGTTTGAGTATAGCTGCTTTCTGATATGCCCGAGAGGATGAACATAATTTAGACTTGCATTTCTAGAATTAGGTGCTACCAAGTATTTTCCAGTACAGCTTCTGAAAATTCCAGGGATGAGGAATCAAAGTTGATTAATTGAACAACAAATGAAGGCAGAGAACAAGAAAATGTAGCTGAATTCACAGCTGCATGAAGGAACAATGGTAAAATTACTAATACAGTCAGATGAATGAACTGCTTTGCCATCAGTACTGCTGTTTATGTAGCATCTGCAGGGAAGGGAAAAAGAGTGGTGGTATTGTTTACATTCTGCTTCCTAGTCACACCTGATGACAAAGAACAGTAAATATTAGTTCTAATGATGAAGTCACCTGTATTGTAACAATAAATAGTTAGGACTTTTCAAGTATTGGTATAACACTTATTATTCAATTTGATTAGTGTTTACTGTTAATGAACAGTGCTCCATTAGAGACACAGATCTAGAATTCACTGCGATTGATGGTGTCTCATGAAATTCATCCCATAATTCATGTGCTGCCTGGATAGCAGTGATTACTTTGCACATTCACAGAAGTATAATTTTATTTTATGGCAATACCGTTATTTTCAATAAAGCATCTGATACTCGAGTAGTTTGAACACTATTCCTGCTGTTTTATTGTATTGTAATATAAACATAAATGCAGTGTTAAAAGCTATACCAATGGTGTCAGACTCCTTAAGGACTTGAGAAAACTGTCATAAGTTCTAAAATAACTGATAATCGTTTGTGGGTCAAAAAGAGCAACATGTTGTATTGCTTAGCTTTCTGCTTTCTTTTTCTCAAGGTTTATCTGAGATTTAATTTTATGTGAAGTACACAAAACACTGTCAGTGAAACATTATCACTTTGTAAAAGCTGTTTAGAATATGGTCTGGCACAAAATGTGCAGAAAATTAAAGAATACTCCCAACTTTTTGCATACAACTGAGTTGTATATTTTATTTGAAATTGTGGCCAAAACCAGTCTATGTGAATGTGACTGAATCTTGATACTTGCAGAATAAGCCTTCAGCTACAAACTTGTCCTT
>VXBP01007025.1:52650-107650 GCA_013400115.1 Rhinopomastus cyanomelas
TGAGGTGCTGGAGCATGTCCAGAGAAGGACAGTCAAGATTGTGAAGGGTCTAGGGTCTAGAGTGCAAGATTTGAATGGCAGCTAAGGGCCTTTTCACTCTACAACTACCTGAGATGAGGTTGGAGTGAGGATGGGGTTTTCTCTTCTCCCAAGTAACAAATGGTAAGACAAGAGAATTACACCAGAAAATGTTTAGTCTTTGGGAAAAATTTCTTCATGAAACTATTGTCAGACATTGGAACAGGGGCCTGGGGCAGTGGTGGAGTCATCATCCCTGGATGTGTTTAAAAGGTATGTAGATGTGGTGTGTAGGGACATGGTTTAATGGTGACCTGGTAGTGCTGGGTTAGTGGTTGGACCTGATCTTAAAGGTCTTGTCCAACTGGAAAATGATTGGTTTTGAGACTCTTTATAAAAACACATTTCTTATGGCTGTACTCCAGGGAGGCAATGAAGTTATCCTTAGTTTTGCATCACTGAGAACAAATCACATAGTCCAACGTTAGTACTGTACTCCCTGTTATTGCAAGGAGATGTCAAGTTATGGACTTGGCAGTTGAGTCTGTTCAGGTTTGGGGGATTTTGGTTTTTTGCTTTTAAATCAGAAAAACTTCAATGTCAGGTACAGGCAGCATCTTGGACAAGCGTGTTTAGAAGCACCTGAGAAATCTGCAGTCTTTATATGACTTNATTTGTGCACTTCTAGTAAAATGACTGCATTTGTCCTCTGTCTGAGCTCTGTCTAGCATGCAGCTCTAAATCAGTGCCCCTCTGCTACCTTGAGGATTTTTTTAAACTACTTACTCTACTTCTGTTAGAAAAAATTGTTGGTGCTGCTTTGATCTAGAACATTCACACAAACTTAATTCAGTGCTGTCCTGTAATATAGTGAAACCAGTAATGACAGAGTTGGCTTCTTGTAGGCATTAACAATTCAAATAAATAATCAATAAAACCAACTTTTGTTGTTGAAAACAGAATTGAAAGCATAGTCACTGCTCAGAGAGCCAGCTTCTTACCAGCTTTAGATTGGATGATTCCTAATGTGGGCCATTCTGGGTGACCTTTTTTTTTTCCTTGAAAGTGTTAAAAAAAACCCCTGTGATGTAAACTGGGTGATAAATGTAGTCACATATCTGCTGTTACTGCTTTTATTTTTGTTTGTTTGCACTGATTTTTTCGTGGATATCTTGTGTGCGTGCATCTTGCCAACCTCAGAGGTACATAATGAGGTACAGAGCAGTGCTCTGTGTATTTGCCAAAAGGTTTTTCTACATGCTTTACAATTTTAAAAAGTAACTAAAAGTTTTATCTCTGATTTTGAATTATCTTGAGTGGTTGTGAAGGAAGCCTGTTAGTTCTGGAGGTTTCCTTTCCTTGATTTTCGGGATGTTATGCTGGAATAAATTTGTTCCAAAGAGTGAGTGGTGTTAATGTGCACAGCTTGCACAAAGTGTCTGACCATTATTATGAACGTGTGACAGTTAAGCCATCTTTGACGTCACTGGAGTGAACCGTGAAAGATGTCAAAACATAGGAGATAATCCAACACAGCATTAACTTCAAGAATGTAGTTCCTGCTGGTCACAAGTTGTAACAGCAGCCACTTTTTCTGTAGCCTCATTAGGAAGTAGAGTTGTGTGTTGGAAACTCATTACTGAAGAATTGATTAGAACTGTCATAGAATGGAAGAATCTGTTTGCATCACATTAACCACCTGAAGAAAATTACTTTTCTGATGAAGTGGCAGGTGCTTGCTGTTGATGGAAAAATTCCACACCTCAAGGAATGGAAACACATCAGGTCAATCACTGCTGAAGGCAGATTTTTTCTTACAGTCCAGAGGGGCTTCATCTTGTCCACTGACCTGTGAGAGTTGTTAGATGTTACAAAGGTAGAATGCTTTCCTGGTATTAGTGCTTATATCAGAGTTACTTACTAGCTTTCCAGATATTGTGAGAGATGGTAAATTTAGTCTCCTCTCATCAAAATAAAGTGAGTGCTTTGAAGTTTGAACTAGACATTGCTTTTGAGACTTTTTAGAAATTAATTTAATGGTCTGGTTGTACCTACCTGCAGCTGCCTGAGCCAATGTCAGAAAATTGCTCTCTCCTCAAAAAGATGAAAATCGGTCAGCTTTTCTATAAAGTCTTGTTTATTGCAGGATACTCTTTGAATATAAGGTATAAAATGGGAGTTTGAAAGCAATGTGTACCTACTTTATGGAGTGTAAAAAATCTTGCAACAAGTATAACATGATTCGTCTATGTAGGAATATTGCTTGGTACTTGTTTGAGGTGTATTTATAGTTCCTTACTTATATTAAAAATTTATTCTAATTGTAGTTATTATACTATAAATATCTAAGGTAGAATTCATTAGATATCATTAGAGATGTATTTATTGAGCATATTGATTTTATAGATTTTAACAGAGATTATATAGAAAAATAAGTTATTTTTTTTCTATATGTGATAAGAAAAGGGGATGAACTCTTAATTCTTGCTGCCAGGCAGCCCAATGAAGAGGAAAATTTGATACTTCACTTGAACTTTCTAAAGTGCTTTTGATACTGTTTTGGAATGTTTTTCTTAAGGCTTGGAATCATTGCTATCATTTCAGTGATGCTGGGGGACTCTCTTTTCTTCAAACACTGTGATAGAAAAGTAATCCTAACAAAGGTGCTTTACAGAAGGCACAAAGAATCAGATCTGAAAATCATAGTGTGGCATTTTGTTCTTCACTGCAGTCTGGGAAATCTGTGTTGAAAGTTGCAATATTTTCATCAATAAGAGTGAAGGATGTCATAGATGAGCAGCATAGAGTAGCAGTGTATTCACAAAGTTTGTGCAGAGTTTTCATTATACTGTACAAAGTGTTTCAAACCTCAATGAATTTTTGTAACATAAAGTGCAGTGCAAGGTTTTTTAATAGTAGTCACTGTGCAAAAAGCTCTGTGTAGATGCTTAAATCTGAAAAGTACTGTTGTACTAAAATTAGCCAAAAATATATAGCATTGTATAAAGTGTTGGTTTGGTTTTTAAGGAATATTTTATACAGACTGCTTTAAGTTTGAATAGGCTATTAGAAGAACTCAACAATCATGACTGCACCTTTAATTAATTTCTTTTTAGTGGTATTTCCACATAATTTGGACATAATGATTTCCAGGATCAATGATAATTTAGAACTACTAACTCGATGTGATGGTGCACATTTCTGGTGTTTTTGTTGAGATTACTAGAAGGTTTAAAGTCCTTTCAAACCCTAATGACTCTTGGAGAAGAGACAAAAATTCTGTTGGAAACTAGAGGAGGTTTCATGAGGCTTCTGTTCCAAGTCCCTAAATAAAAAGGCCATTCTTTTAGACCTGTGTTCCAAATAGAAAGTCCTATGTTCTGTTTTTATGCAAGGAGGAGTGATGATATCATCAAAAGAGCTGACTACTGGCAGTGAATAGAATCAGAATATTTCTGACAGAGTTAATCTAAAGTATGTAGTCACTGGAGAAATAAATTTGGAACTTTGTACAAGATTTTGTATGTGGGTATTTCAAAGCCTACTCCACGTTGATATGGTCATAGGAGTTAACTGTAGTTTAATGATTTAGTAGTTTAATGATTAAGTGTTTGAAACTGTATATGAGATTTTGAAGAAATTGTGTTACAGTGACGCAGTTCACAAGCAAGTGTGCCAATGGAGCAGAACGAGTGGCAGTGTTTCATGTGGAAAAGATTAAATACTTACATGATTAGAGAATAAGGTGGTTTCATAGTGACAGCTCTGGATCAGTATCACAGAAGTTGAAAAGGACATTTAAAGATATCTAGTCCAGCCTCCGTGCCCGTTGTACGTTAGCTATATTAGTCACATTCATATTGGCAGCTGACATGACTCAACAGAGATGCAGATGTGAGAGTGCTCTTTGTAAAAGTCTAAGTTAAGAACCTTCAGGCTTAGCGATGAAATCTCAGCTTTGTGTTCAAGGGACTGTCAGGTTGAAACTTTGTTCTTTATGTCTGTCATATTAGACAGTTTTTATTCAAGTACTTATAATTGCACATGATCAACATTTCAGGGAAGTAGCAACGGACCCTTTTGACAATGTTTGCACAACTTTTTCAGATAATATATTTAATAATCTTCTGACTCAGTCAACTTCAAGTGAAAGTTCATTTCCTCTCATGGAATGTGTTATTTTACTCTGGTGTAGTATTTGCTGCTTTTCAAGGCTTATTGCTGTAATGTTAAGTTTCACAGTTAAATTTTAATGGTGTATGATTTATAAATGACTTTAGTTTCCTACAAATACATGGAACCTACAAAGCTCTGAACACTTAGTATGCAAAAATATAGTATCTCAAGGTAAAAGTGCAGTTCTTGGGATTTTAAGCCATAAGAAAAAGACAGGCAAGTTGCTCCATTCTTAAGTCTTCCTTTTAAAATAGCTAGAGTTCAGTGGCAATGTGTCCATATCTGTGTGTGTGTCTATAGATGCATGTTAAATATATTTCATAAACATGAGTTGTAGTTTTGAAAGATGTTCTCAGCTGTAGAACCTGGAAGAATGAGTTATCTAAGTGTACATAAACATAGCAGCTTGTCATACTTGTTAGTGACAATAAAATTGACTTATTTCAGCTGCATTCTTACACGATTTAGAATGTGTTGTGAAATAAGCAGGCAACTACTTTAATGCTGCATTATAGCAGTTAAGAGTTAATTTTAGAAAATAAGTCTTTTTTTTAAACAAAAAGCTATATTATTTACAAGGAAGCATAAGAGAGAAATAGATTTGTTTTTAATTGGCAAATTAAATTTAAGACATTTTTTCTCTCATGGTTCTAAATCTTGGCCTGTTTTTTATGGTAAGAGGACAACAAAAGGAAAATTGAGGATCCTGTCCTGTCCTACAGGCTTACTTGAGCAAAGAGAGGCTTGCTCACAGAAGAACTAGCGAAGTTATTTATGCGCCTCGGTATTTGCCAGCACGCATAGTGAAATAGTTAATGGACATTGCCATGATGATCCTCATTCAAAAGTAAATGAGACTGGGCAGTTAATTCTTGTACAACAGTTGGCTAGAGTAGCTTCCCTTAGTGGAATTCTGTTAATGAATTGATTTACCCAAATGGTGCCACATACCTTAAGTAACCAAAGCAAGTTATGACGTCTGTTTGCAGTTTGTTTTGGAGGTGCTGTGTATTCTTTGTGGAAGGGTAGTTTGTCATTTACATCTAGAAATCGGTTCAAAGAGAGGCTTCGTGGTCAAATACAATGCAAGAACTTAGTCTTTCAGGGCTGTCTTTTGGCTTTCTTACTATTTATTGAGGATACTGTTTAAAAAAAAAAAGTTGTATTAAGTCAGAGGTTATGATGCACATAGACTGATTTCTGTCAGCTAAATCATGAATCTTCTCTTTACTAGGAATGCAGAGTTCCTTTGACCTGGATTGTCTTGATTTAGCAAGTGTTTTGTCTTCAGGACAACAGGGATCTGGAACACAGTAACACAAGCCAGTACTTCATAAGACAAAGACTTTTTTTCCTTTTTCATTCTGAAGAAGCCACGCAATTGTATATGTTGGTATCTTAAAATCCTCCTTTTTAAATTTAAATCACCATATTTGACTACTAATAGTGGACAAATCTATCTGAAGTGTTTATAAATGCACTGTGTCTTTCATGTTCTAGCTGTTGATCTAATTGTTCATGATTGCAAAATTGTTACAACCATGAAGATGCCAAACATCCAACCTAGCACGGGAATGGAAACATGTAGGGTTACTTGACTGTTTTGCAGTTGTTCACTGGCATCTTGTTGTGATGATGTAATGTCTTTTTATTCAATCTGGAGTTGATGGTTCCTGCTAAATTTGGTTATTACATTAAGGAATCGGTCTTTGCAGAGGTAATTTTATAAATCAGATTTCCCCAAAGAAGTGTCTGCAGGCAAGTTTGCTCTGTAATTATTTGAACACTTAAAAGTTGAAAGTCCCTAAGGTAAAGGAGATATTTATGTCAACCTAAATCTCTGTGTAAAAATGCAGTTCTAAATTTTACTTTTTGCTCAGCTGCAGAGTGTGGTCTCTGTCAAAGATTTTGTAGCTTTTGTTTAGTGCACTCAATTGACTTGTATAAACAAAACAAACATTTCTGTAGAAATGTCCTTAGACAACCTTTGCAGTAGTGGATAAGCATTGATTTTGGTTATGTGGGGTTTTTTTATAGACATATGTAACCATATTAATTTTTAGTATTTACACTGGTGTTAGCATAACTTACGCTTTTTGGATAAAAATGTCAATCTAAATTAAATAATTTAGGAACACTATCCTGTGATATCTACAAAGATACTGCAACTTGCTTTGTAAAGTCATCAAAATGAAAGATCAGTGTATTGGGAAGCTTGCATTTATGGCGTGGTGTACAGCTGTAATGTACGATCCTCCTGGTTTCCAGTTTCTGCTATTTAGAACTTGGTTCTAGCCTCCTGATGTGCATTATTTCCATACATTTGTCTGATATTAGACTCTGAGCTTAGTATTTCTGTCCCTTTTGTGCTCTCAGTTTTCCCAGTTGCAATGCTATGTGCATAACCCTGAACCATCTCCGTTGCTCTTTGGTGCTTTCAGGTAGCAGGAGAACCATATTCTAATTAAATATGGATATTATGAGATTGCAGTTGGATACTGAAAGCTGTGATTGAGAGCTGATGAATACACCCCTCTACAGCATTAATAGTGTGTGCATGCATACAATATTTCATACAATATTTCAGTAATTGCATTTGTACAACTCTTCAAGTTAGGCCATCCGCTATGCTTAAAGATAGTGGTGTGTCCCTCTGTGCGCTATGCAAGGCATTCATTAGACCAAGAATAATTAGCTTTTAAAGTGGATTAGTGACATGGTATTATATCTTTGTATAGATACTGTTATTCAAAAGTAATTTACGTCTAGATTTAAGCTAAACCCACTGAAGACTACTGAAGCTCCTTAATGAAAGTGTTCACACAAGGATTTCATGTGAATCCACATGAAATTAATTTCCACTTGGAACTACTTGCTCCAAAGGGATGAACATATGAGATCTACATGCCTGGAGGTCTCTAAGTGAAAGAAAGGGAAGTCCCAGATGATGTGGAGTGATCCACAAAGGTTTTGGCAATTCATAGCTCTTTGGCAGAACCTTTTTCCAGGCAGCCATTTCCCAATTTGAAGTCCAGTTATTGTATCAGGGTGTTTCCATGCTTGAGTATGGAAATACTTTCTTGATTGCTTGCAGCTGCCTCTGACAGACATATCAAAGCTTAGAAAAATCATACACTCTGTTTGAAATCAGTATAATCAGTGATCCTAGAATGCTTCACAAATTATAAGGCAAAATTCTTACTTAAGAATTTTCCACTCAAGTAATTGCCGGAGTCTGAAAGTCCCGTTACTAGTGTGTGTATTGGCAGTCACACACCTGTGAGTATGTTGTGTTTTAGTTTGGAGTTTTGTGAATGACTGATAAATGTTATTTAGCCACAAGTGACCTTAAGCTTTAGTTTAAACATGTGTTGCATTTTTGTGTTACTCATGAAAGCTTCAAGGAGGGTATTAATTGGAGAGAGCTTCATTCACATTTAATATCTTGATCACAAAACGAATTCTGTTGTGCTAAAACTGTGAATTCAACCTAGTTTAGCTATTCCTCAGCTCCTTGTGCTTCAGTTTCTTAATAAATCTGTTGAAAATACTAAAAATGTAGGGATACTGTGCATTTTTCTGTAATGCAGGGTTAGAATGTTTTTGCAATACACATAAACAGGCATATGTAGGTACAAGTCTGGCACTTCCTCTTGCTTTCTTCGATATTAGTTTGGCTCTTGTACGCCGTATTTCATTCTAGACACCGTTAAGGTGGTGAATAGTTCTGTGCAGTGATATGCTTAGCATTAACCTTTACTCATAATGTGATATTGTCTGTATGTCTTATTTTGTTCAGCTTACTCTGGCACTGATGAAGCCTAAGGCTGCTGTTTCTTTGAGTTGCTGATAATTTTTTATCTGATTAACTGACACATTTAGTTGAAATCAGACACAGCCCTTAGGCTGGGCATGGATCTAATTTAAAAAGTATCAAAGGTTTGCACTGTGTGCTGTTTAATCATCATGTTTATCAGGCAAAGAAAAATTACCGGAAGGACCATAGGGAGAGGGTTATCTTAAGGAGCAGTAACTTGGGAAATTGATAATAACTCCAAGGTAATTTACAGCTAACTTTTACATTCATTAATATAACATTTCCCACTAATAATTGTAGTGCATGTAGTATACTAATTAAAGTGAAAACATTAGCACTAATTTTCTTTCTGCTGAAGTCTGAAAGGAGTCAGGTAAAGACACTAAAATGTGAAATTAAAGAAAACCTCTGTACTAATACTACTGCAGTTAATATTGTAGTTACTAGTAGATACTCCTGCCAGCACTGCATGCTACAATCCATACACAGACATTTCCTCAAATTACTGTCACATCCTTAACTGAATTTCAGTGGCTGAAATAAAAAAAACCCCACAACCTACTTTCTGATAAAATTATTTATGATACAAGGATAACAGTAATTTTGAGTTGTATCAATCATTTGTTTAAAAAAACATACATGTAAAGCTTCATAATTTTAATTTATATGTTGTACATTTTGATACAGTTGCAAAGGTTGATTTGCTGTTCTGACACTATTGTTCATTGAGAGTATTCGTCATGAATGTTGTGGACAGGAATAAATCAGTGGTTAAAACTGGACTTGTAATAATGACAGAATTTGACTCAAAAAACATAGTGAGTATCCTATGTGCATAAAAAGTTGTATACTGCGGCTAAAAGTCTCTTATTTAGATGCTTTTTAAAATCTGGGGTTGTTTATCCCTGCCTTTTAAAATTAGTAATCTTTTTGTAGTTTTGAAGGGGAAAAATAAGTTTTATGAAGTCATAAGGAAATCAAAAAGTTGCTGGCATGTGTGGGCATCTACGTTTAGCATCTGTTCTTCTACATACTTTGTGATGTGATGCTTTGTGACAGTGCTGTATCGAGTGTAACTGCTATCTCTTTTACCTGAGCCTTCCCTATTAATTTTTCCCCAAGTTTTCTTCCTTGGCTTTTGAGTTCAGTGCCAATCTCTGATGCTTAGTCTGCAGATATCAGCCTGCTCTACCTGTGCTGACACTGCAGCTTTGTGAATGTGATTTTTTTTTTTTTTAATGGTACCAGACCAGATCATGTGCCACAATAAAAGATGAAGCATAGGTCCCAAGACCTGGCACAATTGATTGTGAGGTTGATTCTTTGCTAATGACAATCTGGAGTCGCCAACTCTGGAGCTGTTCAAGGCAGGATTGGACGTGGCACTTGGTGCCATGGTCTAGCCTTGAGCTCTGTGGTGACAGGTTGGACTTGATGATCTATGAGGTCTCTTCCAACCTTGATAATACTGTGGTACTGTGATCTCAGAACAAAATAAAATCCTATCTGTTCACAGAATGCCCAAGAACTCTTTCAATACCAGACAGTGAATTCAGTGCAGAACCAGTTTTTAGTTAATACTCTTTTGTATGCTTCAAGTGCTGAGCTGAATGCAGTGTGTGGCTTTATGTAAACTTTGTCCAGTTGTGGAATTTATGAAGGTAGTTAGACTGGCTTTTTTCTGTTCCACCTCATAGTCTATCCTTCTTCCCTTCAAATCTTCTTATTTCTTGAATTTGTGCCACTTCAACTTTGATTTGTTGAACCGTATAGAATAGGGGGATTGAATTTATTCCATTTCATGGTATGTAAGTATATTAACTAGTTCTTCCATTTCAAGGCATGTATTAAGTATATTGATGTTTCTCCTTGTGGAAGCTGCTGTCTGGACAGTGATGGAAGTTTATATTTGCACTTTACCATCAGAAGAACTAAATGAAAAGTGATGGTGGTGAATAGCTCCCTGTCAGGAGTCTTTAAACATGGGTGCTAACCACCACTGAAAAATGACACGAAGTGCAGCCTTTTCAAAAGATGATTAAAACTTATGTCTTATCGAAGGAAATAAAACAGAAATCGTGCAGAGCATCTTATATATGATTATTTAAATTGGATTTAATGTAGCTTGTAAGCAAGCAGCCAATGACATTCTTCTGTTCTTTGGTTGCTATCGGCAAGCTATGTTGCATACATACGTACACACATGTGTGTATATATCTTTAAGTGTACTTATATGCATATATTTGTGTGTTTGTGCATATACTTATACGTGTATTCATACACACACATATCCACCCTCTAAATGTGTTATGGATGATTGGAAAACACAAACCCCAAAACAAATGCGGTGAGTAATCGACTTGATATTTAAATTTAAAGTTTAGGCCTTTGTTCCAACAGTTCTTCAATAGTTTTGCGACCTTTAAGATTTTCAAATGCCTTCATCGTGGACTAGAATTTTTAAAATCCCAAACAAAGACGTACAGAGCATTTCATTTAAATGAAGAAGAAATACTGTTGGTCTCAACTCTCTTGGGCAGGAACAGGAGATTCTGTGAACATGTGTTTGTGAAATGATGAAAGGAAAGGCTACAGGTATTCATTTCACTGCATATTTGTTTATTATGAGGGTCACATCTCTTTTGAAGTTGGTGACACAGTTACCATTTTCTTAATCTCTGATACCAGTGTTTCTTTTCCTTTCTAAGAGAAAGAAAAGCACATACAATGGAAACTGTCACAGTAACAATAGATTTGCAATGCACTGTAATAAACATTGTGATAACAGTGAAGATAGTATTTGCTTTGGTGAGGAGGAAAGAAGTTTGGCATAAAGCAGGTTGCCTAGGAACTTATGGATTGTCCGTTGTTGAAAGTGTTCAAGGTCAGGTTGGATGAGTCTTTGGGGCAACATGGTCCAGGGAAAAGTATTGCTGCCATTGATGAGGGAATTTGACCAGATGATCTTGTAAAAACGTGGTGGTAAAATCTTGCTGCAAACTTCACAGGATTGGTGTCTAACTGAGCCTGTTGGTAGCAGTTAAGGTCAAACTTAGTTAAAGAAGAAAACAACTTAAATTAAAATGTAGCTGGGGCAAATTTTATGAAAAGAAAGTAAATTCAACATGTTATGTGGATTCAAGCAACTTAAAAATGCAGTAGCTCATGAAATACTGTTAAGTAGGTTACATTCTTGGTGTGTTTACAAGAAAAAAGTAAAGTACTGTTCACCTAGGTAGTTGAAATATTGAAAATCTATCTTGGAAAGCCTGTATTATATCATAATCTTTAAGAAGTGACACTACATCACCTGTGAGGTTTTTTTTTTCTGGTGTTAGGATTACAAGAGTAATCTCAGACCCTTTTGTGGCATACTCTAACAGTTTAATTAGTCAGTGTGTTTGTATGTTACTGATGCTTATTTGTAGGTGGGATAACCAACACCTCAGTTGTAGTGAAGAGCTGGAAGTTGGGGTTTTCAGGATGTCAGGAAAACTTCAGGATAAGCTGTTAAATCTGATACTTTTCAGTTCCCTTGGTAACCTCACCTGTGCAACAGTACTTGAGGAGACTGCTGTGTTAGAGTAATAGCCATGGAGCGGGTTGGCTATGCTGCACTCTGCTGTGCAAGATCTCTGTTCCAGCCTGTTCAGTTCCATTGACTGGGCACAGTGTAAAAGATTTATTCTTGGTCAATTCTGTTAGTGGAGGTATTGAATCTCCCTTGGTGAGGCCAGTATATGCTGCCATTATTAATATTCTATGGTTGTTTTTTCAGGACAAAGAAGAAGTGGAGGGTGTATCTGTGGGAGCCATTCTTTCTGACTACCAGAGAGTTCGAGTTGAAAATGTGTAAGAAAATACTATCTTTGTCAGTATACTCATTCTCGAAAATGCTTTACTTGCTTGCCTTCTAATTTAAATTCTCAAGGAGATACAGCTTCTTTCTCATGTTCTATGAAAGCAAATAAATTCCATTTTCTTTTTTCCTGGAACTATTTGTTCTTTAGTACAATTCCATTAGAGACTGTACTGGGTTTTTGGACTGCTTTTCAGGTTTCTCATAGATCTGTTAAAAGTACTTGGAGGTTTTAATATGAAAGTATTTGAATAGGTTAAGATTTCTGATTCCAACAGAAAGATTACTCAGTTCTAGTGACTGTGTTGCTGTAGTCAAGAGTTTTAATGTAGAGGAACATCCTGTGACTACTGTTATCAGTAATTACATTTACATGCAAAGGAGTCCTTATATGCATATATTCTTTTACTTCCTTAAAATTGAAAATCTATTATAATTACTCAGCTGTGCACACTCTTTAAGTGTAGATCATTTATGGTACTTTTAAGTTTTAATAAAAAAAAAGGATTAGGTTATAGGGAATTGTGTGTTAGAATGAGATTTAATTTGTGACTAAAAAAAATTAAATACACTATATATGTCTGATGAAACACAAAACCACCTTGTGTTAAAAATTAATGATAATTTAATTAGTTTGCTAGTTATTCGATGATAAAAAGCAAGTATTGCAGAATCACAGAACATCTCAAAAGATCTAAAAAGATCATCCAGTCCAATCCCCCTACCACAGCAGGATCACCTAGACCAAGTCGCATAGGAACATATCCAGGTGGGTTTTAAAATGTCTCCAGAGGAGACTCCACAACCCCCTTGGGCAGCCAGTTTCAGTGCTCCGTCACCCTCACTGTGAAGAAGTTCCTTCTTTATTTGGAACCTCCTATGTTCCAGCTCACACCCATTGCCTCTTGTCATCACTAGATGACATTGAGAGGAGCCTGGCTCCATCCTCCTGACACCCACCCTTCACATACTAATTAATGAGGTCACCCCTCAGTCTCCTCTTCTCCAAGCTAGAGAGACCCAGCTCCCTCAGCCTTTCCTCATAAGAGAGATGCTCCACTTCCTTCATCATCCTCGTTGCTCTACGCTGGACTCCCCCCAGCAGCTCTGTGTCCTTCTTGAACTGAGGGGGCCCAGAACTGGACACAATACTCCAGATGTTGTCTCACTAGGACAGAGTAGAGGGGGAGTAGTATCTTGAATCCTTTATGAGCTGTAAGAACAGTGAAGTTAATAATCTGTCAACTTGATTCACATTAGCAAGTCACAAGCGTGGATGATTTCTTTCCACCTTACAGAGGTAAATCAGAGTCAGAAATAGCTCTTTTCTTTCTATTTACCCTTACACTTAAAAACATTTTAATGACTGCCTGATCATGTTACTACATATATTAGAAAAGATTGCTTTTGTTGATTATTGGTTTCAGATCTTTACCACAGCCAGAAGATTGACAGGACATTATAGTGTTTCAAACAAACCTGATTGATTCAAGGGTCACTCAGTGGTAAAAACACAAATCTACATTAATCTGTAGATTTGTGACTTGCAATACAGTTGTTTTCTGTAAACCATCCTGGTTACTTGGATTTAGCTAGTCTGTTAGCTAATGTTAGGCAACTTCACATTCAGAGTTGCTAAATATTTCTGCTAATTTCTCAACTTAGTTCTCCTTTAAAACACATGACATTAATAAGCAAGCCAGTCAGATTATATAGGTGCTAACTATTTACATGTCAGCATTACACAGCTATTTAACTTGATATGCTATGTCTTGGTACTAATGCCAGTGGGTCTATCTAACGTATGGAATCAAGCTCATATATTAGATAAACAATAATAATTGACAAATTAATGTAATTTTTGAGTGCTCTGAGCTGGTCCCATAATTGAATGGTTTTCAGTTTTTGAGGAGCTAGGCATTACACATTTTATCACCAGCTGATGGTATTTGACAATTTGCAGAAGCGGTACCTATCAATAATGCAAATTAGTGATTCTATAATTTGATAAACAATCCAATTCTGTGTGTCAAATGCTGTTTAAATATGGTATGTCTCAAAACAAACAATTAAATTTACATTAACAAGTTGTTACTCTGCATCACAAGCTGTATATGTTTTCCAGAATGATTCTTTCTTTTCCTTGGGTGTTGATCCAAATCACAGGTTTGAGTGTAACAAATTCAGCATGTTGTACTAGTGACATGTGCCACATTTATCACAGAGTGGTGGTAACTCTTGCCTTAGCTGTGTTCTAAAAAGTAATCACTTAGAGTCACAGAATCACGGGAACATAAATTGCTTTGGGTTCAAGGGGCCTTAAAGATCATCTCGTTCCAAGCATCCTGCTGTGGGCAGGGACACCTTGCACTGGACCATGTTGCTCAAAGGCCCATCCAACCTGGCCTTGAACAATTCAAGCAAATGGACACGGATAGCCTCTGAGGTCAGCCTGTTTCAGTGCCTCACTCACCACCCTCTTAGTAAATAATGTCTAATTTAAGTCTGCCACCTTTCATTTTGAAAGTATTACAGTTCATCCTTTCATGACAATCCCTGAGAGTCCCTTCCCATCTTTTCTCTCAGCCCCCTTTAAATACTGAAAGACTGCAATAAGGTCTCCACAGAGACAACTTTTCTCCAGATGAAGACCACCAAAACCTCAGCCTGTTCTCTTAAGGGAAGTGCTCCAGCTCTCTTACTAACTTCAAGCCTTAACCTGGGAGCTCCAGGGCTGAGCACTGTACTTCATGTGGTATCTCATGAAAGTGGAGCAGAGGGGCTGAGTCATCTCACCCAACCAGCTGCAGAGTTATCTTCATGCTGCCCCGAATATGGTTGTGAGTGCACGTTGCTGGCTCCTACTCAGCTTGTCATCCACCGATACCTCCAAGGCCTTTGCAGGGATGCTCTCATTGCCTAGTCTGTAGTTGTATTTGGGTACTTCCTAAGATATTAATTGATTTGCATCCCTAAAGGTTAAGGAATGAATTTTCTCATGGATTTATTTCTGCTCTTGTGCAAATCTGTTTACATCATTGACTTGCATCTTACATAGAAGAGTCATAGTCAGAAGAAGTTTGTTTTTTAAAATATATTGGACTTAACGTGAGTACTGCAATCTAGAAATAGTGAAGTACTGTAATTGAAATTGTCAAAGAAAAATTATTTAAGGGCAGAGAGTGAGACTTTCTTTTGCATTTACATTAATGCTGTGTAAAAACTACCTCTAAGTTTATTGAAATGTTGTTTGTTTTCAAGGTGCGGAAGGCTTAATCTTCAGCCTTTAGCTTACCTTTGGCGTCGGGACCAGGAAGTACTGCTTAAAGAAATGATATCTTCTAACATTCAAGCCATTATCATAAAAGTGGCAGGTTTTGGTACGTATTCAGATTCTAAGCAATATTGTCTACCAAAAGGTCCTATAGAAAAATTCACGGCATAACAGAGAAAACCAGAAATTTTTTTCTATATATTAGGTTATGAAATCCTAATAGCAAAAAGATTTTACAAAATTCCATGGCTGAATAGCAGACATGTCTGCATAATTAGTTTACCTGCATGCAGCTCAATCTTAGAGGTGACATGGAAAAGCTGAGAAGTAATCTTCCTAGCATAGTAATTAAATTCCTTTTGTAATTTTTTTGTTGTAGTTTGGTTTTGATTTGCACTAAAGACACATGCATAATTCAGTGGTTTACTGTATTGTCATTTATAGATGATGCAGACTGGTGGCTAGACAATATTATAAAGCAACCGTGAAAGTTTTAATAGAAATGCAACAAATTAACATCAAACAAGATGTAATTATATGAGGCCAAAACATTTTGTGTAACAATAGTCTTTGAGTTGCTAAAGCATATAGCAAATGGAAATAGTTTGTTATTGTCTTAAAAAAATTTCAAGTGGAATTGTTTAGTTTACCAGAAAATCAACATCTTTCTGTTTGAAGTCTTTGACAATGAAATTTGTATAATGAAGCCAGTCAGTATGAACCATAAACTGTTTCTTGTTTGAATGTAAAGTCAAACAAGTTGTATGGGAAGGTTTAGTGAATTACATGCCCTGTAACACTAAGAAGTGCATGAGAAATGTGTTAGTGGTACAATGCATGAATTTCAGGTCTCTCTGCAGTTTTTCATTTAAGAGTATCAAATGAGCTCTTAAGCATCAAGCCTGAACAAAGGATCTTACTTTCCTCTTTGGATCAACTGTAGATTTGCTAGCTATTGTACCAAAGAATTGCTAGTAAAATACAAGAGGGTCAGTGACAGCAGGGATTTCAGATCTGTGTTTAAAAATAGCATATAAACTTGCATTTCAACTGGTTATCTGGGCAAACTTCAGATCAAATTCTGAGCCTACATTGTCTTTCAGGAATTCTTTATAGCAAAGTAATTTCTCCTTAAATATTAACTGATAATTATCATCTTTTAAGACTGAACTACATCCATGAAATAAAAAATTATTTCTCTTTAAGTAGTAAACTTTTTAACTGGTTTTTACATTGCTATTGTGATGGTCACACAGTAGTGTTCTCTAGCCTTTGCTAGGGCTGCTAGTGGATTGGAATGATTAGAGATACCACATTCCCTCATTCAGTTATAGGCAACAAGCAATAACTGAATACCATTTTTATGAAGTTTGGAAGGCCAGTTACAATTACATAAGAGATGAATTCTGTGTTTTCCACTTTAAAACACTTCTTTTAAAAATTGGAATACAAATGATTTTTTTTTTAAGAAACAGTTTTCAGGCCATTTAAAGTACTTTGTTATATTTGTTATTTTTCCATCAAGCAGAACGTTTTCATTGCTTATGCTGATGTGAAGAAAAATAAAAGGCCCCAAAGAATATGCAACATGCTTTTATACATCAGAAATATTTTCAAAAGAAAATATAAGATTTAAATAACAGATAAAACTGTTTCACAAATAGACATCATTGATGACCTGTCTTATGCCTGAAGCAAGATAAGCTTGTCTTTTGTATTCTGCAGTCTTAAAAAAACCTTCCAGTGCAGTAGTTAGTGCACAAAGAGTGCTTTGTGGGCTATTCATGGAGGGAGCGAATACCATAAATACTTGTAGATAGCAATTAGATAGAAAATCACTCCGAGTTGTTTTTTTTTTTCCCTTTTTATTTTTTTGGCTACAGGTAAAAGAAAGATCTTATCAGAGTGCATTTCTCACCTGCCTCAGGCAGACATAATTAGATGTAAGCAAATTTAATGGAGCTTGTGTGCTCTGGGGCCATTCTGTAATGCTTTAATAATTGCATGCCTTATTAAAGTGGATTTAAGGTATGAAGGCTGTTTAACATATCAAGTGGCAAAGAAGATAAGATACAGTTTAACTTTTTGCCTCCTAGATTAATAATCTAGGCTAAACTGCAATGAAAATATTTGAAATAACAGATTTAAGAGTCTGAAGAGCAATGCATTAGACAGCGCATTGTACAGATGTTAACGCAAGAGGCAAATGTGTAGCCTGAGCTTGACATTCACCAGCGCTGGCACACTTGTACCCCCACCTTGTCCTGTTTTCCATTAACTCAGTGCCAGCACTGGCAAGGTAAAAACCTGTCGTTTCTGTAGAAAACACATAATTATGCAAGTAAATGAGCATTAGTTTAGTACATTTTCCTAAATCCACCATTACAAATTAATACTATAAACTTTGCCAGTGGCAAGAGTTTTCTGTCTCAGAGTGGTGTGCTTTTCCAGATGGGATACCAATTGCTCTCACTTACGTGCAAAAGAAGTATTGTTAGCAAGGCTTCTTCACATGCCTTCTGTTGATCTATAAGCAGATCAGCTTTCTTTCCTTTAGAGTGTAGTTCAGAGGCTTTAATGATGAGAGCTATTAGAAAGTAAAAAGTGCTTATGCATGTTTGTCTTCAGTGCCATTTTCTCGCTGTCAAAGATGCCTGTATGATGTATGATACTTCTGTGTCTGAAATATATACCCTTGTTCAGTGGAAATCCCAGAAAGTTAGGGCAAGGTTACTCAGTAATAGGTAAAATAGAATCAGTTATTGATTGTTTTTAATGTGTGTGTGCCTGAAATTCCAGTAACATCCATTGTTCTTGCAAGACTACCTAATGTAGTACTACGTAATATGACACAGTAACAAGGTGCGTATCTGATATTCTTGCTCTCTAGACACATTTAAGAATTTAAATACTAATTAACTTACACAATAAGCATATGACAGATTCAACTTATAATCTTGGTAATTTTGTCTACTAGTCTTAGTTCTTCCACTTGAGCACAATGTGTAATAGTCAGGTGGAACTGAGAGAAAGGATGAAAGTTACATTTGAGTTATGTTACCAAATATTTCAGTGTGCTGAATTTAAAACCACTGAGAACAGATTTCTATTGGGTAAATCATAACTATGAACCAGACATGAAGCAAACCTGTAGTAGGTTTAAGTGTCTGAAGTCTGTTGAAAATACTGAGAGGAAGTTGACTAGGGCAGTATTTTCAATGAACTGAACCTTTTTTTGTATGGAATCTTGGATTTGATTAAAAGCAGTTTAACACTGTTATTAAACAATTCTTCTACAGTATCTTTTTAAACTATGAATGCCTTGGACTTTTTAAAGTGTCTACTTGAAAATATTGCCATGTGATGAAACCATACAAAATTTCTTCAAAGACTTATTGAGGTTTCTGTTCCTGAAGTGGCAGAGCCAAGTTGCTTTGAAGGCTAGATGTAGCTGGAACACAATAACTTTGATGCTAAAAAAAAATCACGAGAGCTTACAGACAAAATTAACAGTGCTGGTATGAAGAGGTTTAGAGCATTTTAGAATTCCAAAATTTGATGACATCAAGCTAACCTAGTTTAGAAAATATTTTGTGAGCTTCTGAGAAAAAAGCTGAACTGTGATCCTAAATAAACTACACGGACAACTTGTGCTAGAACCACTTTGGGATTAAATGTATTTTAAATTTTTAAATTGGAAAGAGTTACTATGTTATCGGATTCCATCCTTATACTATACCCACACTGGATAGAAAAAGGAAAATAGAAATAGGAGCAAATCCAGGGAATCTGTCTACACCATTATTACCCATCGTAATATGTCCTTTCATGCATGAAAGTTATGAGGAAGTTAAGAATCAAGTATGAACCTGTCAAGTTATGCTACCAGATAAAAAGTTCACTTCTCAACTCTTCATAGAAATGACACCAGGAATAATTTACCTTGAGGCAATTTAAGGTATAGATGTACAGTGAATTAGTAACTCTGTGGCAGGTGTACTTACGTCATGAAGGGTATCTGACATTCCTGCACATCTTGCAGAATAAACCTGCTTTACCAACTAATACTTCCACATATGCACTTTTCCTGTGCTATTGGAACACACACTTTGAGTCAGTGTCATTTAAAGAACAGTGCTTCATCCTGTTTGAGTAAAATCAGTGATTTTTTTTTTCTTGTTACTTAGAAATTAAGAAAAAAGTTACATTTAAAAGTGCAGGATCTTAACTTCAAAAGTAGTCCTATTTACTCTGTCCCAGTACTAAGATGAATGCTCGCACTTATCCTTTATGCTCTCTTTTCATGTTTCAGGAGGATGGAGCCAGGCTCTTCTCAGTGTCATCTAGTGATAGGACGAGGGGCAATGGGTGTAAGCTGGAACGCAGGAGGTTCCATATCAATATGAGAAGGATCTTCTTCACAGTGAGGTTGATGGAGCACTGGAACAGGCTGCCCAGGGGGGTTGTGGAGTCTCCTTCACTGGAGATGTTTAAGACCTGCCTCGTTGTGTTCCTGTGTGACTTGGTCTAGGTGATTCTGCTGTGTCAGGGGGATTGGACTAGATGATCTTTCGAGGTCCCTTCCAATGGTAATGATTCTATCATTCTGTACCTTGAAAGTCTCATCAGCTTCTTGGTAACTCTGTTTTCCTTTAGAAATATAAATTGAAGAGAGAGAGAGAAGAAACTAGGTTAGGTTCCTGAAAAATTGAGTCTTCCATTTCCTCTTTTCTTATTTAAAGTTCTAAATAATTCTGCTTTTGATGAGCAACAGAATAGGATAATTCCTGTAACCTTGTTGTGCATTCAATCCCTAATGATTCTATGATTTTACTTCCCTCCATCATCAGTCTTGGTCCCTCACATTCATAATGATGGCAGTTACTAATCTTCTTTCTAAAGAAAAGTCTTTCTGATTTCAAAGAAGTTAGAAATAAGAAGGAATCTTCAAGTTGCTATACCTTTAAAACAAGTTTACATTTTCACTCCATGAAATTAGCAAGCCTATGCTACTCTTATGTAGATAAAGTTTCAAGAGGATTGGTAGTAGTGATTTTGGTTACTTGGTTTTAGCTTTACTGAGTAGAAGGAATCATGGAGGACTAAGATGCATTTTTTGAATGGTAAGTTTGGTTATCAGGAAAGAAAAGATCTTTTCCCTATCAACAGATAATGGTTAACTTGTACTGATGTGTGTGTGTGTGTGTGTGTGTGTGTTGTAGTGATCCTTTCACACTGTATTTCTGTATTATGGGTTCAGCATAGCTTTCAGGAGAACTTTGTGTACAACCGTACCTTAAAATCAATAATAATAATTTATTCAACATTGTACTACAGGATGAATGTAGGGTATTTTGTGTTAGAAGACTTTTTTAAGACTGAGGACTATTTTAAATTTCTGAACATGTATAAAATAGCTTCCTGTTAGTAAGATGAGGCTTTAGATTGTGGATTTTTATTAGCTAAATGTAATGCCATGAAAATGGAACTTGATTTTGTAATGGTCTTGATAAATGCAAGTAGTATCACGTAGTTACCCCTCAGGTGAGGGCTTTATGATACACCAATATATTTGTACAAAGCAAATCATTTAAAATAAGGTGCTTTTTGGGTAACCTGACACGAGTGAAATGCCTTTTAATAATGTTCCTTGGTACTTTTTTCCACTGCAGAATAAAGCCCTCAGTTTCTGTCCCAGTCTTTTGTTACCGTTCTCTCTCACCACTTGTAGCTGTGTCGAACAGGGCGACCATTGGTGATGTCTGCAGGAAGGAATTCTGGTCCTGTCAGTGGGTTTATCAGGAATTACAGATGGAGTAGTAATTTCTTTTTAAGTATTTATGCCGTTTGTACCATCACATACTGATTTTACAGTAAAACTAGGCCACAAAATGAGCTGAGAACACAATTTGTTTCACGGAGCACTGTTAAAAACAGCATCATCAAATCTTTTGAGATGTTTCTGTTATCATGTACTGTTCTGTCTCAGAGAAATAAAACTCCACTTGCTCTCTTGACAGCACATAATAAATTGACTGATGTAGTTCAGTTGGGGAGTTAAAAATGCATTGAAAATAATGGGGCATAACATTCCAGGGTTAACATTTATTCACAGATGATGCAATTAAATAAAACAGGCATTAACTTCAAGGTCAGTCAGTAAAGTAATAAAAATGAATATTTTAATTGAATTGTAATTGCTTCCCATTGATACATGCAAGTTAAGTAAAATAGATGTCAGTGCTGCAAATTATAGTTCCCTTCCTAATTAATTTCTAAGTTCTACATACAGTTATCCAGGCCCTGGACCTTGTTGTTGGTTTATCCACCCTTCCAGCTTTCTTCACATCTACTTTCATGGAGGAGAAACCAGGAGGATGTGGTTAAATTAAATGTACTCTGTACATTTATGTATTCTAAGTGCTTTTAATAATCTAAATCAATCTACCTGATTGCTTAAAAAAACCCATGCCAATAGAAGTATAAATTTATATTAACTGTTTTGTAAGTAAGGTTGCAGATACTTTACTGTGCAGATAGTAGCAACAGACAGCAGAGCTTCATCTTCACATGTGTGTCCTTAGAGATTTAAGATGTGGATTACAGGGTCTGCAAATTACAGACGGCTGCTGTTCACTCACAATACAAACCTGCAGGAAACTAAAGGAAATAGTACTTTTCAAAAGACAGGCATGCCATCCAAAAATAGAATTCTGTTGAGAAACAGAAAGTACATTGCACTTGCACAGATTTTCCTGTAGGTCTGGGGTATTATGGAAGAGTTTAGCCCTAGTGCACACAAAAGCAATGTGGGGTTTTTTTATGTACTGTTTGTATATTAGTTTATTTTAAACTATGGTTTGTGTTCATTAGGGGAGTAGACTATTAGAGATATCATTTTTAAGGAGAAGTTGTGTAGAAATAATGTTATTGCATTTGGTTCGACAACTTTTCCCCTTCTCACATGTTTGTAAGTGTATCCCTTCGTTTGAATTTAAAGGAAGCCAGTTTGTTTCTATCAAGAAAAGGGGTTGCTTTTCTTAAAAAAAAAGTTAATGAATAAAGTTAACCTGTGAAATGGTGCTTGTGATTGCTTAAGAGAAATGCTTGTTTAGCATAGCACCTATCATGTTCAAAGTCAAGGACTGAGCTGATACAACTTGGAAGACACCAGTATCGTTAGAACTACTGAAATGATGATACTTCAGAAAGATTTCCACAAGCATAAATTATCATTGTCTTATATCCAGTAACACACATTTTTTAGTCTGCTAAGAAAGAGTAATAAAATAATACCAAAAAAGAACAGAGGAGGAGAAAACTTCAGTATTCTTTCACTTTAATTATTAAGCAGATTTTAAAGTGTTCCCCCAGATAGGGAATTTTTAATGTGCTTTAATGAAATATTTAAAAACTTTATTAATGTTTTGAGATCTCATTCACTTGTACTTGTTTTAGTTTCACAGGAATTTAAATATACCAAGACCATTATTGTAAAAATTAAAAGGCATCTCAGCTATTTGAACCTAGCAATGACTTTATATAATAGCATAACATACATTTATATAGCAGCTTTCATCATCAATGATCTAAATTGCTTTACAAGGTACATACTTCAGAAATTGCTTCTAAATGGAGTCATTCTGCTGGCAGCCCTTTAATGATACCCATTATTGCTTAAAGCACTAGAGTAGGAAAAAATAGACAAGTATTGCAATCAGTACAAAAAAAACCCCATGCCACAATAATTAATACTAGTAAAAATTGTGATTACTGAAAATTTTCCAGTGTTCGGTCATTTTCAGAAGTCATAATTTTTTTTTCTTACATATTTTGTATTTTAAGACCTTTTGGGCACTTGGTCTTAAATCCAGCTGGGATACTTATTTGGCTGAAGATGTCTGCTCTTGAAACAATTGTTCCTGGTGATTTTTTTTTTTTCCCCAGTACTGTTTTCTGCCAATTATTAGATTTATTCCTGAGAAGTAGCCATTTAACAGCCATTTATTGGCAAAATTCATAAAATTAAAAAGCTGAAACAAGAACTTAGAGGGAGAAGTTAAAGGAATTATCAAATGTTAAATGGGGTTATGTTTTACTTGAAAAATAAATGAATATGTCGACATTATATAAAATATTTAATGATGGATCAAAAGTAAGCCATTTGTAACGTTCCATAAGTCTGAGTTCCTTGTATACCCATCCTTTTTCATTTTTACTTTTTTTCTGTGGGTCACACAGAGAACATGAGGTAGTAAGAAAGCTTTTTTATGGAAAACAGTTTGAGTCCAGTAATTTGCAAGAACTATAAAATACTAGCCTGAATTTTAATTTAATAGGTATCTGCAAAGGTAACCTCAGACTCAAAGAAAGAGGTAGTTCCTATGTAGCATTTTTATTACTGTCAACCCACTTGTTTACTTCATTTAGTGAAATTTCTGAGAGGAAAACAACAGCTTTTCCACTTGACACACACTGGGAAAGCTATTTGCCTTGTTTTTTCCACAGTGATGGAAAACAGTTGCCCAAAGGGGATGAAAGAAAGTTCTGACAAAGTATGTTTTGGAATTGCACATTCATCAAGGTTGGGAAAGATCTCCAAGCTCACCAAGTCCAACCATCCACCCTACAATACCATCTCCTGAAACACCGTGTCTAACCTGTTTTTTGAACACCTACAGGGTTGGTCTTATAAATGGATATAAAGGATTTAAATTATTTTAAATACAGTGGGATTAATTTCTAAGGGAAATGTGCCATATTTTAAACAAACACACATAAACCCAAAAAGAATGCTATCCCCCCAAATAAGCAAATAAACTAAAATCACTTGATTAAAAATATTTTTAATTTATTTTCAGGTTTAGATCCAGAAAAGCATCTAGGAAAAACTCTAGATGAAATGCAACCATATCTTTTGGAGGTGAGTATTGCTTAAAGAAGACTCATAAAGGTAAAGTTACCATTAAAAAGTAACCTAGGCAAAAATTCAGTAAAACAAACTTAATAAAAAAAAAAACTTGATTACTTTCAGAAATTAGATGCTAACTCACTGCTTGTTTTTGTCAATAAGCTGCTGAAAGGTGGTTTCAGTATGACAAACATTCTGGTATTCATTCAAGAATGGTGCCAGCATCCTTAAAACAATTGAGGTAATTGTCAATGTTAAGGGAGCACTGACTAGTATGTCTGAGATAAAACTCTATAAATAGCCATGTCCAAGTTAGAGTTTCACAACAAGGAATCAGTGGTAAAAGTCGTAGGTAACACAAAACTTCTGGACAGGTTTCTTTCCATTTGTTTACACAGGCTGCATACAATTAGGGCCTTTCAAAAATGAGATAGGGTAAGAATTTACTTAATTCTGTGCAAAGGGTTGTGTAGTCCTCCAAGCAGAAAAGTGCTTGTAGGCAGAGCTGATAGATTTAAAGAAAATTATTTAACTAGGGAGGAAAAGAAAAAGACAGGGTTTTGTACACGATTCTTCTTTTGAGTTTCAGGTAGAAACATTAAACATCAAGCTAAGTACATTTTAAGAATAACAGCTCCAAAGTCTTAAAGTGTGTTTCTATATATATTTTCTGTGACAAAGCCAATTTACCACAGTTCCTGTCCTCAAGCCTGTTAAAACCTCACAGTTATTTGTGTGTTCGGCTATTAAGAGTCTTGCTGGAAGTTTTATCTGTGTAAGTTGTCTCAATTTGTGCAAAATGATATTCTAAATATATTTCTTACTGTTAATCTGGGTAGTTACTGTTCAGCTTGAATTCATAAAGCAATTTTTCTGGAACAATTAAGGGCATGGCAAACTTGAATAAGAGGAAAGAAAAATAACCAGAATTTAAGAACTATAAAAACCTCTTGCTGCTGTAAGATAGAGAAGTTAATCATAGAATCATTAGGGATCAGAAGGGACCTCAAAAGATCATCTAGTCCAATCCTCCTGCCCCACAGCAGGATCACCTAGACTAAGTCATACAGGAGCATATCCAGGTGGGTTTTAAGTGTCTCCAGAGGAGACTCCACAACTCCCCTGGGCAGCCTGTTCCAATGCTCCATTAACCTCACTGTTAAGAAGTTCCTTCTGATACTTATGTGGAACCTAATACAAAGGGTGTCTTGAGTTTAACTTCATTTAAATGGCTGGAGAGAAGAGGATAGGTAATTAGTACTTGACAAAGATGAAGATGTTGGCATGTTCTTAGCTTGAAGTTTGTTGCTTCACAGTTGGAGAATCTATCCAGAAGTCATGTAAACTCCCTCCCCCATATAAATGACTTAATTTAACAATCCCCTTCTTTTTCATAAGACTTGCTTCACTTGTATCTTTGGTTTCTCTAAATTACAGCATTGATTGAAGTTTGCCATGGGATGAGAAGAAAAATGTTTTTACTGCCTCAGAAAACAGGAAGTAGGGAAATAGATACCTTGTGCTAAATGCTTGTATTACAGGCAAAAAAGCAGTGACAGAGATACACAGTAGGAGTACATGAAACCCAAGTACACATTAATCATATATAAAATATTTATTCATATAGTGTCATTAGCAGATATTTTAGTTCATGAGGTGATAATACAGCTTAAAATCTACCTTTAAATAGTTGCTGAATCTAGGGGTGTCAGTAAGATCCAAGAATCTTACTTAGAAGAGAGGGTGGTTTTATCTTTCTCAAAAGCACAGACTGAATTTTTACAGGAAAGGGAAAGAAGAGGGAATGGGACCACCCATTCAAGCATCGAATGGAACACAGAGCTAACTTGGAACTGGGGCCTGTATTAATATGGCTTTTTGGCCCAGCTGGTGAACTACTGAGTACCAGAGTCTGTGCATTTCAGTTCAGCTCTTGTGAATGTGGTTATGTGGAGCCCGAGCGCTAAAGTGGCACTGCACTGCATGAACCATCTCCTGCATGTTGTGGAGAACTGCACTGCTGCTTCAACTGTTACTGCTTGTTCAATATGAAAACACCTGGGCAGGACTTGGCTTCAAGCAGCTGGTGCTGATCACTTTACAAGGTGGTGTCATCTGTAGATGTATAGTTGAATTTCCTGCAGGAAAAAGCGAGGGTGTCCCCATGCCCAGGCATGGTACAAGTGCCTGACTAGTACCTGTCATTACAGTACATTACTGCAGAGTTACAGTGAACTATTCAGCAGTTGTGCACCTCTCACTACAGCAAAAAAACCCCCTTGGCTCCTGCTCCACAGCTGCTCATTTATAAAGCAGGGCATAGCTAAGATAGTCATGTCTCTTATTTTGAATCTATTACTTTGTGCAGTTATGTGATCCAGAGCTTCAGGAATACTCATAAATGTATATATCGATTTAGAAACTTTAAGCAGTACAGTTTATAAATGAAATGGCACATTGCTACCTGTTGAGATCTTACTCTAGCTTTTTGCTTTTGTCTTAGAAAACTCTCTCTGGTTCCGCTTGTCAGAATGTTTTGAAATAATAGATATTTACCAAAACATAGAATGCGGTTGTTGTATCTACTGCCAAAAATTATGTCCATTGTATTCTTCTGTGTCACCTGCTACTTCTTGTGTTGGTTTACAAGTTTCTCACAGAAGTGAACTATCTAAAGATAAACACCAGTCAGTCTTGTGGCAACGGAGGAAAAATGACTAGGAGTTTGTTTATCTGAATGGTACAGTTTCAGTTCTGGTAATTTTTAGATCATTGTAACACACATACAAAGTGTTCAAGAACCCTTTGTCAAAATCCAAATACATTACAGCCTTTCTAATTTACAAAGTGCACACAGTATTTATATTTATTTTCAGTAAAATGTACTCAATGGACTGCTTTAATGTAATACTTACATAATTTAATTTCCCTTTTGTGTTAGCTTTCTGAGAAATACGGAGTCCATGTTTGCGGAGAAGGTGGAGAATACGAAACGTTCACATTGGACTGCCCTCTGTTTAAGAAGAAAATAGTTGTGTAAGGAACAGTTCCTTTAATTTCCTTATATTAAAGCAATGGGAACGTATTTACATTTAGCTTGAGGCAACTTTTGTTGGCAGAGGTAAAACATGTCGTCTAAGTTCACACTCACTTTGTTTAGCACTGGCAAAGTCCTCTGAAAACCTAAATCAATACCTAACAAGACGAGGCCTTCATAGTGGGCTATAAACTTTTTAGACATTTGCACTTTCGTTTACTTGCTGATTATGGCCTGCAGTAAAACTGGTACCTACACACTGACACTTTTATCCTTTCATGAAGTGCGAATTGCCTGTAATATTTATCTTTCATTACAGCTACATTTGATAAACTGCCACATCAGTAGCCTGTGGGTTCCGTTAACTCTGTGTATGTGTGCAAGTTTAGCAGCTTGGAACGATAACGATAAACATTGTTCTTCAATTATTAGAGGATATTTAATGGCAAACTTTACATGAATCCATCCTAGTTACACCGAGTAGTTTATTGCTTTGGCACAAATTGCTAAAATTTTGGTAGTGGGACATGGAAAATGTTTGTGTCTTGATGCAAAGTTTGCATTAGTCTAGTAAATAGTTAAGTGTGCTTCTTTTGAGTGACATGTTTTGACTGCTGTTGCTTTCCTTATGTAAACAGACTACTAATCATGTATTGGTGATGCTTGGTCCTCTTAGGGAAGGTCAAGATTGTGGAGCATATAGACATGATTAAGGCTTTCTAGATGAGGGTATATTTGTTTAATTTTTCTGTAAGGATGTGATCTGTCCATATAAGGAATGGAGAACCAGGAGCTCTTAGCTCCATTTCTTTGCATGGTGTCTGAGTGAAGAAGAGAAACTGGTAAAAGGGATGGCAGCTACTTGGGCAGTTGTCTGCTGAGCTAGTGGTTCCCTAGAAGATACATCCTCTGGAGTGAGCTAAGAAAACTACATTGTCTGAGTCTGGAGATACCTCCACATAGGAAAGCAATAGAATTCGTTAGTGAGAAGACTGAGAAAGAAACAGTGCCAAATCTTTAAATTTGTTTTAAGTTCATGGATGGAACTATGACTGTAGAAAGAATTACGAATTAGAAAGTAAAGCTCTTGGTCTGTCTTTCTCAGAGAAGAGCCAGGTGCTGTGTAGAAGCCATAAGCTGTGAACAACCCTGCTGACAATTAGAAAGTGGAAAGCTAAGTTAGAATGAAATGTGTGATGCTTGGGTACATCTTGACGTAGATGAACACAGGGAGAAAGGACAAAACTTGCCAATTTGCCCTCAGATAGTGTTTTCTGTTACCAAAAAAAGAGAAATATATGGTGAAATCATTGCTAGAGCATGATGCAGTCACAGAATTATTGAAGCTAGAAAGGACCTCTAAAATCAAGTCCAGTCAATGATTTTTGCATTAAAAGTTTAGTATGATTTCTATTAAACTGACAAATTCTTATCAATTCCAGTAGGTGTCACAGGCTGAATTTTGTGAAACCTTGTCATTTAATATTGCATATTGCCCATTTGCAGTCCTATGTGGCTATTCAGTGATTTTATTGCAACATTTGCTAGAAAAAATATACTTCAGAAGGATAGGTAGGTTTTTAACTTACAAATTGAATGTGGTTGTATTAGATTTTGCACTTAAATGTGTTTGACTGATTATTGACATACATCTATTTATTTTGACATTTGTTATGCTACAGATTAAATCTGGGAGTTTATTGGAATTGGATGCATAATTTCCCAAAGCTCTTCTTCATGGCTTTCTTTACATTGATAGAACAGATTGGAGAAAACGATGTCAAATCTGTTGAGAAATTCCTGGTTGTTGTAGCATTGAGTATATTTGTAGGGGGCATGGACTGTGTGTAGATTTTGATGAACGCTTTTGGGAAAGTTCCGTGTGCCCTTGGTTTGGGATCAAGCAAATAGCAGTTTAAGTAGGAATATTACATAATATATTCTGAATGCTTTTCTGGGTGTTAGTGATATCATGACCACTTAAGCAGCTAAGAAAAGAGAAGAGGTTGTCTGTCTGAGTTGTCTTAATTTCAATTAGCAAGACTCCAAATAATAATAAAAGTTAACAAATGCCCAAAAAATAAAGACAAGTATTTTAAGTCAGAGGATAATTAATAAGTAATCTGGTGCAACAGACTATTAAACAGACACTCAGCTAGTTATAGATACACATGTCTGTAATGGAAACTGAGTAACTGCTGGCACTGTGTTTCTCTGGCTTGATTGACTCTGTTTAAGTCTCACTCATGAAAACATGCATTTTGAGGAGCCATTCATATGAAATCATTACTTTTATAAACTTCCAAAGGAAAAGACTTTGTCGTTTCTTTGTCAATAAGTAAATCACAAGTTTATTTTCTGGTTTTCATTCAGACTGAAATCAAGCAGACCTTGTAGTCATGTTATGTATGCCAGTGTAACAGTAGTAAAACTGCACTACTATAGCATAGTAAAACATCCCAATACAATTTCTGAAGCTTAAATGGAGTTGTGAAAATTACAATTTAGAGGTTAAAATCTCTGAGGGTTTTCGGAGTCCCTAAATTCCTGAACTCCTCCAAGACGTCTTCATAGAGAAAGTTTCTGAGGAATCATAGAATCACTACAGATTGGAAGGGACCTCGAAAGATCATCTAGTCCAATCCGCCTACAGCAGCAGGATCACCTAAACCAAGTCCCACAGGAACTTATCCAGGAAGTCACTGAAGATTTTGTCTTCACAACTGATGTGATGGTTTAACTGTGACTGGCTGCCCACCTGCTTTCACTTGCCCTCTTCAGCAATATGGGGAGAAAATAAGATGAAAAAGGTTGTAGGTCAAGATAAGAACAGAGTGATGTCTTGGCAACAACTGTCATGGGCAAAACAGACTTAGCTTAAGGGAGAATTAATTTGTTGCCAATGAAAAAACTCAACAGAGTAGGATAGTGAGAAACAAAAACAAAATTCAAAATATCTTCTCTCCCACCCTGTTCTTACCAGGCTTAACTTCATTCCTTTGTCTCTGACTCTTCTACAACCTCCCCATGGATCAGTGCGATGGAATGAGGATTGAGGTTTGCAGTCAGTTAAGTGTCTCTGCCTCTCCTGTGTCTTCACACTTTTCCCATGCTCCAGGCTGTGCTTGTTCCATGGGCTGCAGTCCTTCACAAGCTGCTCCAGTGTAGGTCCTTCCCACAGGGCAGTTCTCAAAGTCCTTTTTAAGGGCCACAGTTTCTTTCAGAAAACCTGCTCCAGCCTCCACTGGCTGCAGTTCCTGCCAGAGACTTCTCCAGACTGTAGTCCTCCTCAGGCTGCTGTGTTGTGTATCTGTTCTGATACGGTCCATGAAGGGCTGCAGGGGTACAACCTGCCTCATCACGGTCTCTTCCACAGGAGACAGAAAACTCTGTGCTGGCATTTGGAGTGCCTTTATCCATTCCTTTTAATTCTTTGTTGTCTGTGAAGCTCTTTCTCTCCTGGTTTTCACTCCTGTCACAGCTGCTGCACAGGATTTCTACCCATTTGAACATGTTATCATAGAGGTGCCACTGGTGTTACTGATGGGCTCAACAGCTCCTGGTCTCTTCTCATAGTTGCCATTACTGCAGACCACCCCTTGCTACCAGAACCTTCCTTTGTAAATCCAGAATGAAAGGAGAAAAACTATTATGCCTGTCTGTTATAGCACTACTTCCCTTTTAGGTCCTGTTTTCACTGGTTTATGTTTTTGTCACTTGAAACTTGTGACGTGTCCATAACAAAAGATGTTTCCACAGTGTACCCTTTGGAAAAGGAAATCTGTTAGTTCAGGAGGAGAATGTGATGTTACTACTGTAACAAGTGGGAGACTCTTCAATGCAAAACTATCTGATGAATTTAGCTTTTGAATAATAAATCAAATTCTTGCCATTCTTATCAATCTTCATTAAAAACTATGCCTCACAAAAGAAGTGTGGCAGATTGAGTGAAATATTTAAAAATAAGCAAGTTCTAACTGTGAAAGCAAGATCTTATAATCAAAATATTCATTCAAAAGTTAGATGGGTTTTTACCTGCTTTTCTCAGGTAGACTGTTGTAATCCAGATGTCAACTTTCTTGTGCTCTGTATTGGAGAAGTACCAGGCACTTTCTGACCTTCTTACACTAGTTTGTAAAGTGCAATTGATTGACACTTTTTCAACTCATAAAGGTGTATTTATCATCTGCAGCTGCCATCTAATATCTGCTCTTACGATAAAAGCCCGTTTTTATTTATGAAACTTAGAATAATTTCTTTTTTTGAGGGGGTGGTACTTGTGAAGTATAATTTTGCAATGCTATGTCTTACCATTAGCTCTGTGTTTTGAGCTTTGATTTTAGTTTTGGACTGAAAAGCAAATCTGAAAACATGTGAAAATAATCTTATACTGAGAGCACTGACTGTACTCTCAGACTTTCTCTAATTCGTGATATTTGTACTATGAAAGTCATACAGGGTGTTTTAAAATCTTTGTTGTTTGCTAGATCTTTAAGAAGACACGATTTTAAGAAATAGATAACTGGAACAATTTTTCAACTATTCTTTGTGGGTTTCCAAGGCTTTTTGAAAATGTTCCTCAACAACATTCCTGTGTTGCCATTATAAACATGAATCACTTTGTGTGGTCAGGTTCCTACTCAAAATTCAGGCTTTCAAAATGAAATGGCTTTTATATAATTATTGGAGGTCACTGAAATCCCTGTTCTTCAAGGATTTTAATCTCTTTTAATCTCTGCTTTTCATGTGGCTCTGTGGTGTCTTTTTACTATTTCCTAAAATGAACATGACGTGTAAGTTCAGGACTTCCTATTTTCCTTAAATTTGTGACTCCTCATTGGACAGAAGCAAAACTGTTCTGGTTTCCACCTATCCACGATACTTACTGATGAACACGTATGTAAATTTAATCAGTGAGAACACTGAAGTGTGCTTTGAGAGGGTGACAGAAAATTAAGTAGTTGGAAAAGTATTTTCTTTTTGTATGTATCGTAATACTATATGCAGCAGGACATTCTACCTATTGTGATGTGTCAGACGAGAGATAGTGACACAATAGATATCTATTATGGTGTCTTCAGATATCCACCTAGGTGCATGTCAAAGAAATTTGCTTAAAACCAAGAACAAATATTTATGATTCCTTAATAGATGCAGTACTTCTTGAAAAACAAGTACTCCAAAATTCTTGTTATTGAATGGCTAGCAGAGGTAATTGGTACTTAGCATCAATGAGGATGATGAAGGACGTGGAACACCTCCTTTATGAGGAAAGGCTGAGGGACCTGGGTCTCTTTAGTTTGGAGAAGAGGAGACTGAAGTGTGATATATTAATGTCTATAAATATGTGAAGGGTGCATGTCAGGAGGATGAAGCCAGTCTCTTCTCAATGTCATCTAGTGATAGGACGAGGGGCAATGGGTATAAGCTGGAACGTAGGAGGTTCCACATTAATATGAGAAGGAACTTCTTCACAGTGAGGGTGATGGAGCACTGAGACAGGCTTCCAGAGGGATTGCAGAGTCTCCTTCTCTGGAGACCTTTAAAAACTGCCTAGATGTGTTCTTGTGTGACTTGATCTAGGTGATTGTGCTGTGGCAGGCGGATTGGACTAGATCTTTCCAAGTCCCTTCCGGTCCCTGATGTTCTGTGATTTTGTGGTCTGTTCTGTTCTACTAGTGAATTGGAACATGCAAGAGCTAAATATTTTTTTTTTGTAAATTAGTAGTAATTCTTTAAATTGGACAAACATAGAATTTTGCTTTCCCTTTCTGATACAAGCTTTTCTGTTAATTTAGTTTAAGTACTTAATGCATCACTAAAACATACCTGACTTCCTGGTGTAGGCCTGAACAAGCAGCAGACACTGAGGATGCCCAGGTACCAGGCAGTACTGGAATCTTGGTGTCTGTTATTATTTCTAATTGTGTATTCCTATGACCAAACATTTCGAAGGTTATTTAAATAAAAAATTAGAAGACATCATGCTGAATTGAAAATAATTATTTTAAACTTAAGGGACTGTCTTTAAGGTAGCTTAAAGGAATAAGTGATATATTGGTCATAAAGAATCTTGATATTAACTCAATAATAAATTTTGTTATTTTAAGTCCCAAACCACATTTTATGGAACAGATATTTCCATTAATTTTGCACTGTCGTTATGTCAGTGGAATCTGGCCAAGACTTTGCCGTGCAAGCAGTCATTAGTAGAAATCTATCTCATCTCATTTATTGAATACTGTGAAGGTAACGAGGGCACTGTGGTTTCAAGAATTTTATCTACGTCCTTAGCCTTACATACAACAAGATCCAAATTTCTTGCTCTGTGTCTGAGTTTCTCTTGTGTTTTCTTTGAGTTTCTCACCTTCTTATATTTGTTTCCTAGAGCTACCTTTTTCTTAAGTAGTAAAACCGTGCAGATGGATGTAACAGATACTGCCTCTTGTGAATCAGTGTGACAGATTGTGTCTGCAGAAATGAAAACTAAAATTAACTAATTTGAATCAGCCCACAGGAAGTTTATTGTTGTTACCAACACATTTGGCATTAAAAAGTTGTGTCTAGTAGTCTTCAATATCAGATGCAAGATGGTCGAATCAGTCTTATTCTCAGCGTGAAATGTTGGATGTTGTTAATACTCCAAGAACTAATCCCTGGGACATTAAGAAAGAAGAATGGCCTTTTAAAAATCTCCTTTTTCTGAAATTAAAAGGTCGCTTTACATATTATCCTCTAGAAACTTAACATCATTTATGCTTTTATAGACTACAACTAACTGATCTAACTACTGGTCTGGAAGATTGAGAGAATAGTGAAAGATTGGTGAGGAGGGGTGTAAACACTCTCAAGGGTGTGGAAAAATACATATATCATAGTAACTGCTGTTTGGCCTTGTGTGGTGGACAAGGAGAACATCTGTGTTTAGATAGCATAGCTCTGAGACAGACGTAGCAGCAGCCTGTCGAACATGCTTGAGGATCATGCCCTGCTGTTTGAAATATCCAAACATGGTGGTAAAATAGGTCTCCTGTGCAAATCGCTGAAATACAGGCAAAACCAGCAGATTGAATGATCCTCCAGCATGGTGCGAGCTCTGCGGTGCCTGCATCCCTGCCTCAGAGCATCTGCCCAGGTGCTGCTTCAGGGATCCCCTGTTGGTAGGGTAACAAAAAGGAATTTATTCTTTGCATTTCTTCGGTGGTTTGTGGTTGTGTCTGTATCCTGCCGGTGTCACCTCACGCAGGAAGTGTAGTTTATCCCTTCTGACAATTAAATGTCAATGAAGGTAAAGTATGATTCAACAATGATTTTATGTAGGAAAGGGTTTTTTTCATAATTTATATGAAAACGAAATACAAAATGACTAGATTTTCATTCACAGAATTATTGAGGCTAGAAAAGACTTCAGAGCTCATTAAGCCCCATCTATGACCTAACATCACTGCAATCAGCTAGACCATGGCACTAAATGCCATATCCAGTCTGTCCTTAAACACCTCCAGGGATGGGGACTCCACCACCTCCCTAGGCAGTCCATTCCAGTGTCTGATCACCCTTTCCATGAGGAAGTGCTTCCTAACATCCAGCCGAAACCTGCCCAGGCACAGCTTCAGATCCTACCCTCTCATCTTGTTGCTAGTTGCCTGGGAGAAGAGCCCAAGCCCCACCTCTCTACAACTTCCCTTTTGGTAGTTTCAAAGAGTGATAAGGTCCCCCCTGAGTTTTCTCCAGGCTAAATAACCCCAGCTCCCTCAGCCTCTCCACATAAGACTTTCCTTCCGGTTCCTTCACGAGCGTCATTGCTCCTCTTCACATGCTTCAGCCCCTTGATCTCTTTCTTAAAAGAAAGGCCAACCTCCAGTCAGCTGGGACCTCCTCAGTTATCCAGGACTGGTGATAAATGATGGAGAGTGACTTAGCTAGCACTTGGGCCAACTCCTTAAGCACTCTGGGATGAATCGCATCCAGACCCATAGACTTGTTAGGATCTAAGTGACATTGCAGGTCACTAACTACTTCTTCCTGGATTACAGGAGGTTATACTTTGCTCCCCTCTGTCTACCAAAGTTAGTTATATCACAGGCTGTGTTCTACAGCAACCTAAGTACTGTGTGTAGGTAAAATCATAAACTGATACTTGATGCTGAGAATTTTATATTTCAGGGATTCAGACAAGGTGGTTGTGCATTCAGCTGATGCCTTTGCACCTGTGGCCTACCTTCATTTTCTGAAGTTACATCTGGAGAGTAAGGCAAGTGAATTGCAAGTTGTCTGCCTTTAAAGCTGTATGCATGTTTTCTGTGGCTTGGAATGTATTCTCGTGTGGGTGTACTTTCAAATAATCCTGTACATGTATAGTTGGATTTCAGAACTGTAAGTAAGGAAAAACACAACACAAATACTTCCTTTTGCCAAGCGAATGAATGGAGGTAGTATATTTATGTAGCATTTTTCATCTTGGAAACCTCAAGGTGCTCAGCCAGTATGGTGCAGTCAGGCACAAGTGTAAGCTGTGTAGTACAGCTGGCCTCGTTGTGGTTTTATCTTTCCAATATGAAAAATATAGCTAAAGAATGACTTAAAATCACATAGAAGAGGTTATCCTGGTCAAACATCTTCAAGAAAGCATTAGTATCTCACTGGGATTCATTCTCTTATAGTTCTATAGAAACAGCAGAACAGGAATAGGAACTCTAGTGGTTTAAGTATGACAGACTTATACATGAGCAGAGCTAAGAAGGTCAAACCAAATGTTATTTTTAATGTTAGTTGTGACTTTATTTTTCTTTTTGCTATTTTACAGGTAAAGTGGAAGTTTTATTCTTTCTGAAAATCTGTAAGTAGAAAGTGATGAAGAGTGTACCTCATGGCTACTGTTCTAGTCATGCTTTTCTAGGTCTTCCTAGTTCTTTCTATACTTTGAAGACTACTGAACTGCTTCTAGGTGCAGAGATCGTTAGAAAATGTTATTTTAGTGCTATTTTATGTTTCACATCTCTTGAGTATCTGTGTTTCCTGAATTTCTTTCAGTAGATCATGCCTTTTCCCCCATCTCTCTTTTATTTAAATTTTATTGTTCCAAACAGATAAAATACTCGTACATTTTTCTTCCATGATGGCCTAATTCTTGCCTTGGCAAGTAAATTGTATTTCATCCTGTCAATTCCTAGTTTGGGACTTCTTTCAAAAATAAAACATTAAATATGTGTGTGGGAGACTGTGCAAAGGATATCAACTAACTATGTGAAGCAAAACCAAGTAGGCTGAATAAAGGGAAATTTGGGAGTGAAGCGTGGTGGGGAAGAATGATACTATATTAATATTTCTTTGGGGGGCACTGACTTTATTGCTCATGGCAAACTTGATGCTAAAATGCACCATACATCACTAGAATGTGACAGGCTAGGGAAAATGAAAAACACAAAGCTTTACATAAATCAGGCAAAAAAAATCATATTAAAATGCATAATATTTTATATAAAAATCAAGATTTTACTTTTAGCTGTTCAGAAGCTCTTTTCCCCTTTTTATATTGATGTTTTACATTTGGTTAAAGCCTCACAATTTGAAGCAGTGCTGTATTAAATCTTAGGTTGAATCCATTGTAGACAAAAGTGTCAACACTCTCAAAGTGGTAAGGTTTACAGAGGATTGCTCTGGATTTTGGTGTATCAACTCCTGTCTCGTAAAGTTAAAAGGCAAACAGTCTGTTTTCTGCAGTGGTTGTGTCGGAAGGAAAAAGGCTAGAATCTTTTGGCTGTAGATTATTTTATGTCACAATAATACAAGGTGGGTTTTCAAGAAGTCACGAATATGGAGGAGCAGTCTTCTGGAGCACAACTTGTTACTATAGCGTGGTTTAAATGCAGAGTGATAAAGAGGTGCCTTCAACATCAGCATGCCTGTAGTATTTTACTATATGGTTCTTACAAGCCCTACAAAAAAGCCTGAAGTATCTGTTAGTAATTCAGAACATAAAAGCCAATCGTACAATAACGAATCACTGCAGGGAAGAACTACTGTAGAAAAAGCATTAATTTTAGGTTCGGGCTTTCAAGGGATTATTGAAAATTGGGCAAAAAGTACTCCACTATGAACAATGTGTAAAAGTAGCCACTTGTGTAAGTGCTTTGTAGAAACCGTTAATTGACCGCACAGTGATGTGTAATTCTAATAAGTGTTATGACATCAGTGTTATCATTTCAACTGAGAGAGATACAGATTTTTAACTTTTATTGTGTATTCATTCATCTTCGTTATCTGCCACAGGTGTTAATTTTACATTCTTTGCATTTACTTTTATAATCGTTATGCAATTACAGCCAGTGAACCTCAGTCTCTGTCTTTCCTCTTCTGTAATGCATTTTCTTCAGCAAAATCTCTTCGTGTTTCACTACAAAGCCTGTGTAGAAATTTGTTTTAGATTGTTTCTGGCAGCAAAATGAGCCCTTGTGCCTGGGGGAAAATAACATTTTACTCACTGTTCTGGTTTAATACATTACTGTGCAACTTCAAGATGTGCTTTTGCATAATAATTGAAGCATTTGTTAACACACCCTCTTCTATTTCTAGTGATACAGAAAAGGCTAAAGAGAGAAATAAATATAAGATTATAGTATTAAAACATTATTAAAAATTTGGTAAACACGCTTCAGGTAGCATTTTCTTGCCATTTAACCAAAGCATGAAGAATAAATAATAATGCTAATAAAACAGTAATGCTCAAAATTAAAAAAATGCCTCATTTACTTCACAGTAAAAAGCAGGGTCACCACTGTGATATATATAGTAAATACCTATGTACATAATGTACATAATACCTAGCTTCATCAATATTTTACTTAGCCAATGAGCCCGTGACTATATTTAAAAAATAGATTTTGTTGTTGCTGTTGTTGAGCAGGAGGCAATTCTGAAGCCTATTCCAGAATCTTTAAATCAAGTGTATCAGCTTTTGTATTTAATACAATTTTAACTTTCAATATCTTTAATTAGGAAAGTACACAGCTGTGAAACAACTGTGTCCTTTGACACCACAAGGAACTTGCAAAGCATTTTTATTTTCCCCATATTTTATAATTCTGTTACTCTGTTATGTTGGCTTCTGAATGGTCAGAAACAGAAATTAAATTAAATTGAAGCTTCTGTTGATGGGAGCGTCGCCCTGATGACGGTAGTGATCACGTTACCTATCGCATCAGCTACCAGTCATGCTTCAAGTTTTCCTCTTTCCCACATCTAATAAATACTTTGTTCCCCATGTTCCAGTAGGTACAAGCACGGGTACATTTCAGACGTACAAGCAGTTGTGCCCCCGTTAAACATCAGAAAATCTATTTCATAGGTTAATTTGCAGCTGATTTTAAAAACACCTGTAAAATTTTAAAAAGGTATTTGTCAGATATTTTCATGCCTCGTGTACTAAAGGAGCAAGATCTTGTAAATTAGGTTTGATTCAATTTTGTAGCGTATTTCTGTCCGGTTCCTTCTGGCCTGAACTTTTTTAGTTAATCTCTGTGTAGAACCCTAGTTGTAGAACTAAACTTTGAGCAACAGGAAGGAATTTCAAGTTGAAGAGTGTGGTTTTTGGTTGGCATTGTGGTTTCCACTTTTTGAATACTTTGTCATCACTGAGTAATAGTTCTCATTGCTAACTGTTGGCTTCCCTTCTGCATCATAAGAATATAGAAACCTGTGTAGTTTGTTCTGAAAGCTTCATTGCAAAGTCCAGATTCCTTATGTGTGCTAAGATAACAAATAAAGGATTTTTCTTTTCTACCATGTTTGACTGCAGTTTTAGTCTAGTTCTCAGAGCTAGGATATATTTTTATTCTTTTATCATAGTGAAGCACTCTTTATTTCAAGGACTTCTGTTATCAGTGGACACCACAAAGATTAAAGAGGTTATCGTATTTCCTTATGTCTTCTGAGCTCTTTGCCCCACGGTATTCTCGTTGGTGCTTGGTGGGAAAACTATCAGTACTGGAACTGTGTTGTGATAGATTTTTATACCAGTTTCTGTAGTGGAGATTGTAAGCTTTTTAAGAAGACAATCTGTTGTTTTCATAAAAGACCACTGCATGGAATTTCAGCTATATCAGTCAAAGCTAGCCCAGCTCCCAGGCGTTTTCAACAGGAGAATTTGGATCTTGGAAGACATGCATTTGCTTTGCTTTGCTTCATTCTGAACGCACTTGCATCAATGACATGAGCTATGTGAATATAGTTAAACATATGCATGCATGCAGGCTCCAATCCAAAATTAAGTTGGTATCACAATGTACAGTGGGTGTGGGAGAAACAGTGTACCAAATGGGAAAATATATTGCTTCTGTGAAGTAACATGAAAATGTTATGTGATAAAATAGGTTCTGCAAGATTTAATTAAAATGTCATTATAGCAAACTTGATTTTTTGTTGTTTTTAAAGTGATGAGGATATTATTCAGGGAAAGTTAGTCTGTTTGTGGCAGTCTGTAACTTTAAAATTAAATTCTTAGATTACTTTCTCTGTCGACAGGAATAGAGGAGCAACATTTGTATGGTATTTGAATATAGCTACTAAACAGAGTCTGGCAGCTCTGCTGAGGCTGGCATTGAGCCTGTTGTGCTTCCAGTGCCAGGTTGCACACCTAATACTTCTGCTGTAGTCTGCACCTGTGCTGCTGTGAAAAATGATTGATTACCTATGGGTCTGGAGCATTGCGGGAGTCAGCCTTGAATGCGTCATTGTGATGGAGCATAGGCATTGAAATCAACAGTAGTCTACACTTATTTTTATGGTCTTTGGTGTACATAAGAAACGTTGTAGAATTTCTAGTATTTCGTAGTAACTTCCAAAACTATTGCAGCTGAGCAGCTGTTCATAGCCTAGGAGTCATGGAAGCATTTAGGTTGGAGAAGACCTTTAAAATCATCAAGGCCAACAGTTAATCTGCTCTACCAAGCCCACTGCTAAGTGTGTGTACACTCCAATGTATACTTTTATTTGTATCTGTGAATGTTGATATAAGCTAGAAGGAAATGGTAGCACTTTTAGCACTTCATGCCTCTATACAGCCTGCGTATTTCTATGCAGCAGTGCCTCACAGTTAAAAAAAATCAGAAACTTTAAGAAAAAATGGAATTTTCCTGGTTCTTGGAGGATAATCCAGCTTAAGATCTGTTTCAATTACTGAATTGTGTTCCTGCTTCTCTATTTTCGAAGTCATACCTGAAGGGTTAAGTGCTTTCAGGCAGCCCTCTAGGTAACAGCAAAACATATCAACCAACAGCAGTGTCAGAGGTGTAATTCAATGAGTGGGAAATGGTAGATGCTTTGGATGCCTTTGTATTGTAATGTTGGAACACATGTCGTGTTTCTGCTAAATCACAGTTTTCATTTTCACACTATTATGTTATATTTAGTTGACTTCTTTTAACCTCTCGTGTAACATTGGTTCACATAAAGTAGATTATTGCCTTGACTTTAATGCCTTTCTTGGAGGAATGAATAAAATAGAGTCCAATCAAAGAACACCAGCACCTCTTAGGGTTTAGTGTTTACCCTGCTTTTAAACCTCCCCTTGAGCCTTTTTTACAGGCAGCAGAGCTGAGTCTCCTCTTGCAGGTAATGACCTTTTTGTATTTTAGCCTTTCCTGAGAATTTCCAAAAACACTGCTTTTCTTACCAGTGAACTCAATGTAAATGCTGAGTTCTCATTGCAGATTTCCAATGCCTGCTATAGTTTTCTGCCTTTTTTTCCTCACTTTTTTTTTCTTAATATCAAGAGAAAACTTTTGAAGTAGCAGGAAGCTGTATTTTTCAAAGGAAAGAAAAAATATAATTATTTTTTTCCCAAATGTCTATATTGAGATTTGATTAGTAATTTTTACTATGTTTTGTTTTGTTTAACAGCTTGATGATGTCTGGTTGTTAAAAAGCGGCGAAGGCAGGGAGTCAAGCTTTGGGTGACCTCTTGACTGCTTTGCTGTCTAGTATTAGTATTCTTTCTCTTAGACATTTTGCATGTGCATTCTCTAGATACTACACTAATTTGTGAGGTAAAAGAATATGCAGCACTTTCTAATCCATATTTAAGGATTGCCAAAGACTTCGTGTTCTGTCACCCTTTTAACTTGTTTTAGTTGACTTTATCATCCTTTTTGTGAATTCAGTTTGTAGGAAGTCTACAGGAAAACTCATAGTTTAGACACTATATATGAATGTTAACACCTTTAAGCAGAAAACTGGTTGATAGAATCTGCAGGTACAGTATGCAGTGATGTTTGGGTAAGGTTTATGAGTGATTTCTGTAATAATTCATATTAGGTTTAGATGATGGCAAGTAATGGGTAAGGTAGTGATCCCAAAACCAACATGTTCTTCAATACAGCTGTCTTGGAAAATAAGACAGAAGAGAATAGGGATTCTGATTGCTCTAAATTATGGGTTTTTTTAATATGTGTGCTGTAGTTACAGGGCTTGTTGAAAATGTAAGGGACATGGAACGCACTCTGCCTGCATATTTTGCTTTAGAAAGTGCACTAGGTACCTTTTATAGGCCTGAGGATGTATTTAAAGAGAAGAAGGGAAGACAAGGTGTAGCAATTGTTTTCCTTCCTTGTCAAGAAATTATGTTGCTGTATAAGTCTTGGGATTTTTTTTTTCCTGTGTCACAGTACTCTGAGCATCCCAGAGCATGGTGAACTTAAAGGAAAGGGATTGTCTGTGAGAAAGAGATATTTTTTTTTCATATGAACAGCTTTCACTCAGGGTTCCACAAAGTTCTGAAACTTCCTTGAAGCAGTCTTTTGATCTGCTTCAAGGGTTTAATGACAACAATAAATATAAAATTGTTACTTTTGTTCCTTTTTTCACTTAATTTATACTGGTTTTGGAAAACATGGTTGTCCTGTGTGTAATTATGGAATAGCATTTCTTCATCACAGTGTTCGCTCTGTCTCTTGAGTCTCGTTGGTTTTCATATTCGTTCTCATTATTTACTACTAAGTCTGCATTTTTATTTCATGTGATTTGTCAGCAGCAGCAGCAGCACATTGTATTCTGCTAGTTTCTGCAATCTAATGCTGAAAAATCTTAACGCCTCTCTTCCATTAATTGTTCTAAGTTTATGTACACGTTGAACAACAGTATTTCTTGGAACTAACACCAAAACTAAAATAATCAAAACCTCTTATTTCGTGCTGCTTACTTGCTTGTTTTCTAATGTTTGTCCCAAGCAGGGGAACTCTTCAGGTGCACTTGCAGTGAGTGCCTGTTCTTGTGAGATAAGCTGCAATGAGGATGATATTTTCCCTTCATTAGAAGATGAACCACAAAAAAGCATTCCAGTCATCTGGAAGTCTTTGAAACATAATTCTTCAGATTTCAGTGAGTCTTGCCCAGCTTTCATTAGAAAAAAAAATACTGCATATTTCATGTTTTAGTGGAGTACACTGCTAATTACCATAAGAACACTCCCAAAAAGAATGTGTGTGACATTTGATAACCAGTCTGAAAAAAAGAGACATTCAGCTACACTCTGGTTTTCTGATAGGAATCAATAGTTTCGTAAGAATGAAGCTTTTCAAGTTGTTTTACAGAAGCATGGCCCATGTTTTTCTTTCTTTCTTTCAGAAAGAATACATTAATGTGTTTGGCTTAACCTTGCCCGAGTTAAATTACTAATAATGTAATCCTTCATTTGAGTGAAGGGATTTAGTTTAATTTAAAGGATCTAACCACACCTGTAGTTGTAATCTGCTGTCTTTAAATTGAAGATAGAAAACCAAACAATAAAATGAAGTGCAAAATGCAACCCTTTAACTTTCTTACATAGTGTATGAGTCTGTTCCCACTCAAGTAGCCTCAGGGTAGAATGTGTGGTCAGGTTTAGCAGCTTAGAAAGTTAATATCTCCTAAGTGACCTGCAGTAAGTAGTTGTATTCTTGATATCGGCAAAAATGGCAATGAGTAAAGAAAGTACTGAAACTCTCCACAAAATACTGTGTTCAGGCATCTTTTCTGAAGGCAGTGTAGGAGAAGAATTTGTCAAGTATCATTTAGAAGTTTTGTTTCCAGCCACTTCCGTTAACGTTTTTGCTTTATATTTGTTTGTCTGTAAATATTTTATGAAGATGTTTTAACAGGTAGTGTTTCCACATTTTTTTCCTGTAGTTCTTCTTACTTAAACAATTTAAAAATATATTCTAAGTTAATAGAAAATCTTTCATTATTGTAATCATAATGCTGTTCTTCATTTCGTACAGCAAAGACATTTGGAAGCTCAGGAAAATCCCCAGGTGGTTACCGGTGGTTTTCAGGTATCACTGCCCACGTCCTTCCATCAAAAGGCAGAAATGCTCAAGAGGCAGCAAGGGAAGCATTCGCTCTCCTCCAAGGTGCTTTGTTCAGTTAATGCATTATCTACTGTTAACAACCTCTTAATATAGTATGAAGTAAGAATATGTGTTGTCATATGATTTTGGAGCTTCAAATGTTGTAGTTGTCAGTTTGCCATCTCATTTTGCATTTGATTGAAATCATTGTTATCAAGACTGCCAGCTTTAATATTGAACACATAATAATCTGTCTGGCTTTTGAAGGCCCTAGAAAACCAGAGTAGTGTTGCTATCACTGTAACAGCACTATTTCCACAGTACTTACTCACTTTATAACTTGCTTTATAGCTTTCTTGCAAGATCTACTGTGTGTGTGAGTGTGCGTGTGTGCTGTGGATGCTGTCTAACTGCTGAAGCACTTTCGTTGCTCCTATAATTTTAAATTAAGTTTTCTAGAAAGCTGTTGCACATTTTGGCATCTAAGATTATGTCAGTAGCAATAAATCTCATTTATATTCTTAATGTAAAGGAGGAATTACTACCTTGGGAATCATGAAATCCAGTTCCCTTACTATTCCCCTCTTACGAGGCACTGATATATAAAATGGAATGTTCACAGTTTGGGTGTTGTTTGGTTGCTTTGGGTTTTTTTTAAAGTAAACCATGCTTTTCATTCATAAAAGCAACACTAATTTTTTTCTGTGTAGGTGGTATGTAAGTAGGCTTATAGTGTTGTGAATGAATTTGCATGAGGTAATGTCCTATAAATGTTATTGTTTGCATGTGCAGCTGTATATTCATGATTGAATACAGATTGATAAAGAAACCCCAGATTTTTTCCAGAAGTAAAAATCTCACAGTTTGTAGAAGGTCAATAGGCTGCTTTTCGATTTCTTGGAAATCAGCAAAGTTTATATGAGCAAACTTTTAGTAAAGCAATAGTATTTAGAGTAAATCTGGGTGTAATCTATATATTGAAGGTTGTGTAATGTTTTCTTTTCTTTGCAGTATATTTGAATGGAAACCTCCCACCACAAAGATTATATATTTTTGCCTTAATATCTCTCAAAAAAGATAGTGTCTTTGACTAGTACACTGGCCCTTTGCTTTCAGCAAATTACTTGCATTAGCGGTATTACAGTAAGAAAAAATTGTTAATTTTCTGATCTTTGGTAGAAAGTGTCGGTTTTCACATTTTCTTTCATTTTTCTCTTTTTGGAAACGGGTGTGGGAGACCGAATTAATTATGGTCCTGTCATGGCAAAAGAAACAATTTGTTTCTGAGAAGATAACTGGTCTGTGAATATTCACAAGGCTTTTCCTGAATTCACAGAACCAATACAGCAGTTTAGTGTTCAGTGCGAGAGGAGTAGGCACAGTCCTTTTAACCTCTTTGCTGGATGAACTGATTTAATAACCTCTAACTAGCATAAGCACTGACAAAAGGATTCAGAAATGGTATTATAAACTTGGTTGTTCTGTAAAGTGGATAGAATCTTCCCATGAAGCCAAGAACTATAGGGAATACAGTACATTACTGTTTACATTTATGTTCTTAAACACTTTTGTTAAACATTTCTTTAGATATTATTAGAAGATGACACAGTGCTTTATATATAAAGCAGCTCTGATGTGGCTGTACCATGACAAAATTCCATAGGCTTGAAGGGAACTACTCAGATTTTGTATTACATGAAAATTTAATCTAAAATGCTACTTCCTGTAGAGAGTTTGGATACTGCCATTTCTGACTTTCTACCTGGATAACCCATTTGGAAAAAAATAAGCTCTACTGTTTGTTTTCTTTTGAGTCAGTTCTTTTTAGGCAGTTTCATCTAAGTAAAGATGAGACATTTGAAAAATGTCCTTGTTTCCCTCTTGACTGATGACATGGCAGCTGGTATTGACCTAGTCAATGCTGTCAGGCAGCATTTGTACACATTGAGAGTTCTGACCAGAATTATTCTCATGTACTTGTTTCTGGAGACGTATCTCGACTTTGTCGGAGTTATGTCAATGGCTGTACAATCTCTTATAGCACTTAGTGCTCACTTCCTATTCTTTCTTCTCTTCCAATGGCCATCATTAATGGCAGTATGACTGCATAAAGCTGAGACATTCAGAGCAACATTCAGTGTTGGTGTGACCGAACTAACCTTGATGGAAATGTGCCAACTCCTGTCTTTGAAAGCACAGGAAAGTTTTATGCAAGAAGTATTAATGTAAATACTCAGGCAACAGCCAACAGAGATTGTCTTTACACTTATGTACTTCACTGGAATACAAATACAGAGGTATATGCAGGTGCACATTGTGACATTAAAGGACAAGATGCCCAGAGTTAGACTGAGAAGAGCTTTACGTGGCTCAATGAAGTCAGCTCGCATGGGACTATATTCATAGGCATATTGTGTTCTATATTCAGAGAAGATTTTGTTGTTAGTTTCTATTGCTCCCAAGTTAGAAAGGTCCCTACTGCAGAGCTGACTGATGTGTCTTGTTACAGAATGGACTAGAGAACAGTAATACGTCCCTCTTAAGTGCTATGACTGGAATCTTGTATGCAGACACATTTAGATGATCTTGACTTCCCAGTATCTTCTCTTTAACTGTCTGCTGGAACTTTGCTCTAATCTTTCCTTAATTTCTCCTGTGGCCACCGATGTGTCCTATCGTCTGCCTTGCTGTTTAAAAGTCTCTGTGCAAGGTTATTATTGCAGCGAGGGTTTTCAGAAACAACTTAGACATACATCCCTTCAGAACTGCTCTTTTCTTTGGAGAGGGTGATGCGCTGAAGGACCTCCCCTTGTCCCTCCTTGTTCTGTACTTCTGAGATTCAAAGTCCTTTACAGATTATTAGCTGTCGTGGACTGAAAGTAACACCTTATGTGGTAGTAATACTTAAAAACACAAGGAACTTGGAGTGTAACACATCTGTTTGCAGCAATGCATTCTGTGTTCCTTGGTGCAAGAATTCAGCTCTTCTCGGGGTGAATAAAGTGGATTTATATTCTTTCTGTTAGAACACCAGCATGACCAGTAACTTTATGAAAAAAAATATTACCTGGGGAAAGGTAGTATTTTGCAAAACCTTCAGTTGTGTTTAGGGTATTACAAGTTGGTTTTTCTGAATAAAACCAGGATGCTTCTGCTTTTTTCCTACACATGTTTAAAGTATTCTAACTTTAACAGCTATATTTTTTTTTATCCTGCAGCTAATATGACTTCAGAGAGACTGAAACTGAAGGATATTATTTTGGTTCATCTGTATGTGAAGAGCATGAAAGATTTCAATGTTATAAATTCTGTTTATGTGACAGAATTTGATTTGTGTCCACCAGCAAGGTAGGATTAGACTACTGCTATAGTATATTTATGATACACTGTGTAATATACTGAATTATTGTTACCATATTTATGAAGCTTTTGGCCAGATGTTTGTGCCTCACAGACTTAGAAGTAGACTTTTGCCGCCTTTTGGCATAATTACATCAGGGATATCGACTCAAAAACGCTGGGATTGGAAATTCTTGCCTTAATACGTACCATAAGGTTTATAAATGCCTCCCTCTCCCCTGCCTCAATATGGGCTTATAGAAGAATAATGCATTTTTTGTAAGCTTTGAGTTCCCTGAGACTTGATTGAGCTGACAAATCTTTTGTATTGGTGGGGTTTTTCTTTGCTTTTTTTTGTTTGGTTGACTAGCTGGCAACACTCCTCTGAATGCAGCCCAGAATATCTTGAGCACTCTGTGCTACAAGGACATGTTGCTGGCTCGTGATAAACTTAGTGTCCATCAGGAACTTTCAGGTCCTCTGCAAAACTGCTTTAGAACTAGTTGGTTCCCAGAATGTATTAGACCATTAATTTGTTCCTCTCCAGGTGCAGGACTTCCAGCTTCTCCTTCTTGAACTTCATGAAGTTCCTATGTTACCTGTTGCTCCATCCTGTTGAGATTCACCTGGATGGTAACACAAACCTCTGATTGTTCAGCCATTTCTCCCAGTTTTGTATCATCTGCAAACTTGCCACTCTGCATCTCAGATTATTAATGAGAATGTAGAACAGGACTGCAACCAGTATAGTTTCCTACAGTACACTGCTAGTTACTGGTCAACACCAGACTTTGTGTCACTACCCTTCATCCTTGGGGCCTGCCAGGCAGCCATTTCTCAGTCCACCTCACTATCCAGCCCATTATCAACATCATCTCCTCAGGAATGTGACGACAGTGTCAAATGCCTTGCTGAAGCCTTACTGTCAGTGATTAAGTCTTCCTAAAAATAAAAAGGTTCGGAGTCTTCTAGGTCCTTGTGACAAACCTGATTCACCTTGTTGTGTTCATTTGGATGCACGAAAGCAAAATCATTAGCTGAGCAGGTTGGCAAGATGCACATAATAATAACAACAACAATAATATTAAAAATAAATGTGAAATTATTTCAGACTTTGGATACATGGTAGATCCCCCCATCATCTCTTTAAAGTTTGTTGTACAGAATATTCACTGTTGCATCCAACAGCACCTCTGACATAATGAAACAGGCTGATGAGCTGGATATTCAGCATGTAGTTTCTGTGTTGTTGGGGTGGTTTGTTTTAATCCATTGGAAAATGGATGTCAAAACACCTAGCCCATGAAATTTTTCTTTTTTTAAAAAAATGTTGTTAGTTTAAACTGATTTTCCCTTTCAAATTCTTTATTGCCTTATTCCTCATTACAGTGGTTCATGTTTTTAACCATCAGAGGTAATATACTCAGTATGCAGAACTGCTACAGCTTGAGAAATTGGTCTTGGATCACAGGTTAATACAGGTTGGAAGGGACTCCTGGAGGTCATCTAGTCAAATTCTCTACTAAAAGCAGGGTCAATGGTGAGGTCAAACCTCATGCTTTGTTCATATTTTTAAAAGCAACTGATTAGCAATTTTATAATGTAAAGGACTCTATTTTGTATTCTTACAGAATATTGAGTGTAGTATATGCATGTGAATTTTAAGTATAGCATAACAAATAGTTAAAAATAATCATCTTCCATCATCTTTTCTAAGTCATGGGGATCAGGAGAGGTGCCTAGGGACTGGAAAATAGCAAATGTCACTCCAATCTTCTAAAAGGGTAAGAAGGAGGACCCAGGTAACTATAGACTGGTCAGCCTCACCTCCATCCCAGGAAAGGTGATGGAACAATTTGTCCTAGAGGCTGTCTCCAGGCACATCAAGGACAGGAGGGTTGTTAGGGACAGTCAGCTTGGCTTCACCAAGGGAGAGTCATGCTTGACCAACCTGATAGCCTTTTATGAAGGCATAACCAGGTGGATAGATGATGGCAGAGCAGTGGATGTGGTCTGTCTTGACTTGAATAAGGCATTTGACACAGTCTCATGCAGCATTCTTGCAGCCAAACTGAGGCAGTGTGGTCTAGATGATCCGTTAGCAAGGTGGATAGTGAACTGGCTGCAGAAGAGAAGCCTGAGAGTAGTGGTCAATGGGACAGGGTCTAGATGGAGGCCTGTATCTAGTGGAGTGCCCCAAGTGCTGGTGCTGGGACCAGTCCTGCTCAATCTAGTCATTAATGACTTGGATGAGGGATTAGGGTGCACTGCCGGAAAGTTTGCTGATGACACAAAGCTGGGTGATGTTGCCGACACTCCTGCAGACTGTGCTGCCATTCAGCGAGACCTGGACAGGCTGGAGACCTGGTCAGGGAGAAATGTAATGAAGTACAACAAGGGTAAGTGTAGAGTCTTGCATCTGGGCAAGAACAACCCCAGGTACCAGTATAGGTTGGTGACTGACCTGCTGGAGATCAGTGTAGGACAAAGGGACCTGGGGGCCCTAGTGGGGAGCAGGATGACCATGAGCCAGCAATGTGCTTTTGTGGCCAAGAGGGCCAACAGCATCCTGGGGTGGATTAGAAGNGATTCTGTGATTAAGGTAATGTATATCATCACAGATTCCCATTCTCCTGTAGTGTCTGGGTGTCACAATTGACTACAAGAGAGCAGGAAGAGGCTTCTTTGAGATACTGATTTTAGGCTGGGATTATTAAATCATAGGGGCATGGAGTGTTAGCTGTGTGTGTCTTCAGAGGAGCGATCTAGTCCCAGCTGTAAACTACACAAAATGAATCTTCACTCCTATGCATCTAAGTTCTCTTTATGACACTTAACTTCTCCCGATTTACCTTCCTTCATTTCTCATGCTGCTGGATGTTTCAGGCTTCCACATTTGCATAGCCAGCCACATAGTCTTCAATCACTAAAATAACAGGTAGAAAGATAGGGAAGTTGCAGGAAGATGGTTTTTTATTATTATTTTTATGGAACAAACAGATTTATGTTTCATTTTGTCCAGAAGAAAAATTATACAGGACTTTGCATGGCTGCATCATTGCATTATGCACAGAGACCTGGTAGTGGGAGTTCTCACAAGCAATATGCTGGAAGCACTGACTCAAGGGTGTGGATCTGCACTAAATTTGCAAAATTGTCTTGAAAATTTACCAACCCAAGCAGAAAATCCATTCATCCATGCTTATGATGATGGTAATGAGGAAAAAATACTGTATGTGCATGTGGGAGGAGGGGAGGAAAATAGTTTTCTTGGAAGAAACAAGCAAATGAGAAGAATTTTGTAAGGTTATGTTATATGATATGTAAAGAGAACAAGTAATTTTTTGTTGGATTCATGCTGGGAGCTAAATGACTTTTTTATGCATGGGCTGCAAATATAATTACTTTTCAGCCTTTGAAATGTTGATTTCACACACACAGACACACACACACACACACACAGACACACACACACACACACACACACACTCTCTCTCGGCTTTTTCACTGGCCACACACAACAGACCCATCTGTCTGTCCATGCTGGTAGTTACTGTCAACAAATGACAACTTTACAATGAACATCTAAGTAGGGTTTCAGTCCTCTCCTAAGTGTGTGTCTGTGATGCAGCTTGAGGTGTAAGAGAAGAACATGCTCAGCATTGCATGCTAACGTGTGAGGAGGGTGTATGGGAACAACAAGCTGCTGCTTTTTAGAAACCTGAATGTCTAGTGCAACCACTGGAATGAGATGAGGGAAATATGTGTGGAGGTGAGAATGTGGCAGTGATACCCTCAATCAGAAGGTTGCTTAGCATAACCTACCTGACATTTCCAGAGTAGTGTGGACAAGTATTTTGTTGTTTTATTTAATAAAAGAATTCTTGGATTCCTAATAAAGTAGATCACAGAAATAACCAAGTGGAAATGAGCTGTTTGCCATGGTGTTAGTGTTGCCTTGGTAATGGAAATTAACTTGCTGGAAGTCAGATCATTATTTGGTGAGAGGATAACAGTGTAAATGCTAGCAGGTTACTGCAATACCACAGCTTTTGTCTTACATTCCTGACAAAATTTCATAATGTAGCATGAAATGAAAACCCATGGAAAATCTGAAGTTGGTGCAAGAGAACCTTCTGCTTGAAAAAAGTAATTGTCTTGTGTTTTCAGAGTATGTGTGGAGACCCTGCTACCTGATGGAGTACTGTTTTGCATTGACTGCCTGGCACATGAGTGTGATATGGCAACAGATGATGTGTTACGTGATGAAAAACTGGTCATGCATGTACAGAGCATTTCCCACTGGGCACCTGCTAGCATAGGACCTTACAGTCAGTCCGTCAAGGTAAGGAATCTTTCTTACTTCATGTGAAATATATGTCAACTTACTGAAATGAAAGCAGTTACAAAGTTTGCTTCTTTTCCACCTGCTTCTGCAAAACCAAATGTGTAAAAAATACAGCTATGGTTAAAATTAGCATGTTTAATTTATAGTTTAAGACTTATGAACAAACCGAAAAATTAAGCCTTATAGATCTTTCATTTGGTGATCATAAAACAGATTAAATTATTCCTTGCAGACAATCTCAAAGGCAACATGATTTTTTTTTTTGGTATATTATTTCACTTCCATAGTCTGCCAAAATATACACACTATTTAGGATCATCCAAAGGTATTTGAAGTTTGTCTCTTTAAAGCAAGCAAGTTCAACCTTTTTTGTCAGTAAGTCAATCCGAAATTACTTATTTTATGAAATCACTCTTAAGGATTTTTTATGCTTTTTTGTTTAAAAGTGCACTTTTTTTGCTGTAAACTTAAAAGAAGCAGGTACTGCCATGGTTGTCCAGGTGGCATGGGTCTGTCACCATTGCAAGGAAGAGTTCATTTCTCTTCAAATATAGTGTAATCAGCAACACTGGACAACAATTTAAACATCAGGGAGAACTTTTGACTGATAATTGATTGAGTGGGGGTTTTTTTTCCTCAGGGGAAAGTTTCAGTGAGACAGCATTAGAAACAGGTAGAAAACAAGTATTTTTATTTTTAAAATCCAGTGACCACAGCAGTAAAAAATTAATGTATAGCTGCACCTCTACTACAGGTACTCTTCTGTATCTAGTCCACAAACTAGATGTATGTGCAATTGCTAATATACATACCAGTAACATTTAGAATTTTCCTTTGATGGAACACTGTGTTTACCATTCTCTTGCTAGGAATCTTACAGTTTATAGTAGCATCTTTCAGTTCTGCAGAGCTTGCTCTAGTAGTTGCCCAAGTAATATTATTTTGGCTTTTATTTTAGCAAACGTGGTTTGTATCTAAATATGTTTTCTTTCTCAAATACCATATAGAATATGCAACCTGCAAAACTTCTTAAGAGTGCATTATAGAGGAATGCACAAGTGCAAATGTAGTCTATTTGCATGTGAAAGTGTATTAATGGAAGATATGAGACTTGTATCTTCCTAAATGGGAATATTCCGAGATGAAAATCATCTGTAGGTGGGTTTTCAGAACTTCCTTGGACTATGTATGGTCAGGTATTAAGCTCTAAAGGTCATCAGTAAAGCCTTCCAGTATATTTTAGGAGTAGAATATGCTTTTAGAAGTAAATAAGAAAGGAACAAAGGTGGGGTTTTAATCTTTGCAGCCAACAAAAATGTTTTGAAATGATAATAATTTTATAATGATTGTTGATCAGCTCTGTATTTTGAAGAACAGAAGTTTTATGGTCTTAAAACAGGAAATGGTTTTTACCCTAACATTGTATGTCAATTCTGTTTGTTTGCTTGACAAGGAATGAACCATTTCATTGTTGTGTTTTCAGTCCTTTCAATGTGGAGTTTGGTGTGTTTTAGGACAGAGGTTTTGCTCAGTTTGGAATAGACCAAGGACTCCATTAGTCAGGTTAATTACAAGTTGGGATTGATATGCTCTGGCACGTAAGGTCAGAGCTGATGTAGGTAGTTTGTGCAAGTATGGGATTCACACCAGGCTCAGCGAGTCACTCATCAGAGCAACACTTTCATTCTGTAGGGACCTTGCATGGTCCTGCCAACAGCACTATGAGGACTAAAAGTAAAAATTTTAAATTTACCATGTGAATGTGCTGATCTCAGTCTGATATAGACAGCAGTGCCAGAATGAAATGAGGATTTTCAAAACTACTTGCAGCAAAATCAAACATTCTTCTTGTTTTGGGTTTAACATTCATTAAAAACAATGTTTCTGCCTGTAGAAGAAGCAGATGTGAGCTGTTGTAAAATACAGGACAACTGAATTTCTTACAATTAAGAAATCCTGAAATCTGTATTACAGTAAAAAAAGGTTTTTTTCTTGGTTAACCTGCTTTACTGGAGCAGAAACCTCTGCCAGCCTTCATGTCTGTGTCAGCAGCTAAAGTGTAACGTAAGCTACGCTAGAGTTTTGGTCAAGTGTACCCTGCTGACGTCAGTATTCTGTGACAAATGTTCTGATTGTCTCCTAATAGTAGTCCCACAGACTGTCTAAGCTGTTCAGTCTAGGATTATGGGATGATACATAGTCTGCCTTCTTTCAGATCTTTGTTCCATGGTGAACACCAACCCAAATTGTGCTGGTCGTTGGTATTAGCTCAGTACTGAAGCCGAAGGTTCTTTGTGTTTTTATTGTTGTTTTATCAGATTATTATTTTATGCTTATGTTTTCATTCTGTTTTACCAGTGGATTGGTGGCTTTGTCAAGACGAAGCAGTAATTGGTAGTTTGTCTAGAAACAGTTTAATTACTGCCTTCACAACAGCTAACAGAACAGCATGACATCAGAGTTCAACATGAATCATTTAGATTAGAAAAGACCTTTAAGATCATCAAGTCAAACCATGATGAACAAGCACTGAAAAGCAGTGTTTGCTGTTGGAAATTTATACCAAGAACTTATTCATGATTATTTATTTTGTGAGAACATTCTTTGAACATTTATGGTGTGTGAGCATAGTTCATGAAAAACTAATTACAAAAAAAAGCCCTGTGCAGCTGAAAAACTAATAATGACATATACTTATCTAAGAATGTGTGGATAGATGACAGTATTTGTACCAAATGTTCTTCTAGTATGTTAATGTACTTTATTTGCACTCATAGTTTGTTTGCTTTGGCAAAGTTTCTAAATGATTTTCTCTCTGGAAATGAACAAATAACCTAGCACAGTAGAATGTGTTGTACTCGTATTCTACAATAATTTTTAATACTGACTCAAGATATATTATACACTTATCAACCTATATATGTATCTGTTGTGTTGGGGAAGTTTAGCTTAGATAATAAAAAAACTTCTGCATTTAAAGAGTCATCAGGCCTCCTGCTCAGGGAGGAATCATTATCTCTGGAAGTGTTTATAAAATTGTGAGATGTGGAGCTTAGGGACATAGTTGAGGATGGGCTTGGCAAAGTAGATTAATGCTTGGACCCTATGATTAAAGGCATTTTCCTAAATGATTCTATGCTTCTATGACTTGATTATACCTGTTAAACCTTTTAGCTTTTCCTTGTTTCCCACTGACAGCTGCCAAATGCCAGTTTCAGCCATCCATCAGGCATCTTTTTCTCTGCATTGTTTTCCTCTGCATTGTCTGAACCCAGTATCACAAACATCAAAACTTAGTGTTCTTTCTCTCTGATTCCAGTGTCCAGATACCTCTAATTTGATCAAAGTTTGGTCTATTTTAGTCTGTTTACTCAGCAGAAATTATCATTTTCACAGAATTATACAGGCTGGTAAAGACCTCTAAGATCATCAAGTCCAGCCTAACATCACTACATCAGCTACACCATGGCACCAAGGGCCACATCCAGTCTTTTCTTATTAAACACCTCCAGGGATGGGGACTTCACCACCTCCCTGGGCAGTCCATTCCAGTGTCTGACCACCCTTTCCATGGGGAAGTGCTTCCTAATATCCAACTTAAACCTCCCCTGGCAGCTTCAGGCCCTGCCCTGTCATCCTGTCACTGGTTGCCTGGGAGAAGAGCCAGACCTCCACCTCTCTACAATTTCCCTTCAGGTAGTTATAAAGAGTGATAAGGTCCCCACCTCAGTCTCCTCCAGGCTAAACAATCCCAGCTCCCTCAGCCTCTTCTTTAAACACTTTCCTTCCAGTCCCTTCACCAGCCTCATTGCTCCTCTGTACCTGCTGCAGCCCCCTCAATCCCTTTCTTGAAGTGAGGGGCCCAGAACTGCGCCCAGTACCTGAGGTGAGGCCTCACC
>VXBP01007025.1:112650-324262 GCA_013400115.1 Rhinopomastus cyanomelas
CTGAATTTAAGAGAATGCAGTGTGTTTCACTGTTTCTAGCTGGCTGGTTTAGAAAGCTGTGTGTTACTGTGCTACCTTTTGTGAGTTTCTAGTTAAGAACTCTGAATTTAACACTTCAGTTAAAAGTTGCTCGGTAGATCTGTGAGTAGTTTTTTTTACTTACAGTAAATACCTTAATAGTAAAAAAAGCTTTCAAAAATAAGCTCAGCATCATTCCTTACCTAAGAGAAAGAAGAGATAATATTTTTGTGATTTGGACTTCTGCATTCTCATGACAGCTCTCAAGCTTGTTAAACTCAGCATAAGTTACTTCATGTTTTACTGATAAACCAAACTAGTTTTCGATACTCTAATAAAGCTGTAAGGCTGTGATTACAGCTTAATTATTGTCAGATATGAATACTTTCCTGATAATGACTCACAAAGGCTGGTGGCCTGCCATTTAGCGGTGTTACAGAGATGTGTTGTTATTGTACTAACTCTGTGAGCAGCTACATATAAAATTACCTTTCTGTGTGGGAGGAATCCCATTGAGATCTGCTCATATGCTCAAATTTTATGTATAAGAGTTTAATTTATGGGTGAAAAGCTTAGAACGTTGATATTAATGGAAAACCTGCCTGGGATTTAGTAATGAAGATGAATCATAAGTTGCTTGATTACTATGAGCAGCCCATTCCAAGTGACTATTTGTTCCCTCAATTTGATGCGAATATCATACTTTCCACGCAACTGAGTATGTGTAATGCATGACTGAGTGTTTGCTGGCAGTCATTCCAATGATTTGCCTTGATTTTTCAGGCACAATCCTTTGGTATCTAAGTGATTTTTGTTTTTAACTAAAATTTATATTTTCCTACTTTGGTTTCTTTGGATCTTTCTAAGTAACCTTGGATTTTTTTTGTCCAGCCCCCATCAAGTCCAAAAGAATGTTTAACCTTTTCGAGCACTGCTCAGTGTGTAAAAGGAGAGCCTCTTTCCAGATACCTCTGTAATCAAAGGGCACAGTCTTAAAAGCCATACCAAGCAAATGCCAAGAAAAGAAAGTGTTCAGCATCATGTTTTTGAGGTCCATATGAATTTCATCAGCATCCTGTGATGTCAGTGATATGCTGATGCTACTGATGTGCTACCCTTGGTGGCCTGCTTACCTTGATACCTCCTATCCAAGTGAAGAGCTTTATCGTAGCATCAACAGTACAACAAAAACTATGGCTCAGCATATTTTGAATAGTTATAAACTTAGCACCAGTAAAATACCCACAGTCTTGTTTCATGTAAGAAAAACATCACTGCTGTATGCTTGCTCATCCCATTCTTGCAAGGAAGTCTGCCCACTGTTTTGTTTATCCTGTTTCTGCTCCCGTAAGAAGCTTTCTTTCCCAGGCTCTTTAAGGAGGGCTGCTGCCAAAGATGAGTTTGAAATCTTGCCTTGAGATAGAAAGAATAAAAAGGGAAGCATTTAAGAAAATAGCATAGTAATGTCTAATCCAGATCTTACTTTGCAGCATTATCAGTCTGTCCAGTTCTGTCCCTGTCAGAGACCGGTGTTTCTGACCTGTGCAACATAGGTTAACTATTGTTAAGCAGATAATTGAGAGGATTGTATTTCACTACAGTCTTCAAAAAAGCCATTTTGGAGCCCTTCCCAGTACTATTAATCCACGTGGCAAATGCCAGAAGATCACCAATATGATCAAGAGTACGTAATGTAAAATATTCTACTAGACAGAATCAAACTTTCAGTTGTTACCCTGATTGTTTTAGACAAAGATTTGGTTTTGTGAAAACCAGCAATGCCTGACACAATCAGGAACTGTTGGAGAAGTATTTGTAATGTCTGCAATTCAACATCCAAGCCAGAAACTACAAAAGACATGGTTGTAGCAATCGTAAACCAGGAGGACTGTATGAGTGAGGTTGAAACTAATATCAGAAACTCTCAAAGAGAGTTCAGAGAGATCACAGCTCACTTCCTTTTGAGGTTGAAGAGTATTCACTCTCACTTGCAGCTCTTTATCCCTTATCCTTTGCATTATTTGCTACCTTCTTGGTTCCGCAAACAAGGGAACATGGGCAGGTCTTCTGCCATAGGCTCCACTTACCCTCAGCAAAGCCTCAGTCTCTTGTTATGCACACAGTAAGCTTCCCATGGAGAACAAGAGACTGTCTCCATAGCTTATGTAACAGAAAGAACCTCTTGAACCAAAGTGCCTTTGTGTTCTGTAGTAGCTGTAGCCTGCAGGCCACGTACCACCTCATGGTAGTACCCCCTTGAAGGTTTACAAGGAAAAAAACAAAATAGAATGAAATAAATACCGGTATTTCCCCATGCTTTCACTACTCTGACCTGTACCAGATGTTTATAAGACAACAAACGTGGAACAGCTCCAGAAGTAGCCAGTCTTTTCATTAGCGGCCTTGAAAGCATTTCTGAATAATTGTGCTATGATATCATGTCTTATTAGAAACACACAGATGAAAACTTTATCTGGACGCAAACTTGAGCTCCTTCATTGATTTCCACCACCAATTCACAGCTTTCTGCCAAGATATCTTTGGAATGTTCCCTATACCAACATTGCCTTCCAAGATGCTATCATCAGTATCAAAACTGTAACACAAAAATTTCAGTATGTAAGAGAGAATCACGAGTCTACCTATTTCTGTCAAATAAAAATCTGTACCAAACTGTTCAAAGATGTACTGTACAGTCTGACCCCTAAATGTGGTGGTTTTTTCTGAGCAGGACACTTGATACGCACCTGATATGCTCGTCTTGGTGCTCTAAAGTGGAGTTTTAATGAATACAAACACTCCTGTGAAAAGAATGTTAGGAATGACTCACTTGAAAGTGAATGCCATTACTGATCTTAAATCCTTGGTTGTCACCATCCATCCCTGAAACTTCTAGTACATCATCACAGGGTATTAGACTGTAACAGAAAAAAAGGTCACATGTAGGAAAAAAAATATAAAATTTAAAAAGACCTCTAAAAATCTCATAAATATCTGCAGAACTCGGGAATGAGGACTCAGTTTTATAATTCTACACTATTTTAAAAAAAATAATTCTACTAGAAATACGCAGTGGTTTTGTTGTACACTATCATCTTCTTAGCTTTAGAGGTTATAACCTAATTGCCTTAATGTCTTTCCTAAGTTGTATCTTTTTTTTTCTCCTCCTTTGCCTCCTCTCCTGAAATAGCCTCTCCTCCGTAGTTTCCATTGTTCCCAAGAGCAAAGATAGCACAACTGATACCCAGGCACTTCTCCTCCTCCTCCTCTTGTATTTAGCTTCAAAAGCTGTTGCATTTGTTTCAGAGCAATCACTCATTATTTCCTATCAACATGCCCATAATTCATACTTTTTGCTGCTTCTTCCTGTTCTGCTTCTGTGCATTTTAAGGAGAGAATGCTACTCAGAATTCAGATGTCTTTTTTAAAATTATGTATTCACTATTGGCAAATTATTTGGGTCCTCTATATTATTTTGGCATTTTGGCACCACAAATCTTTCCATCCCCCATTCCAGTTTGTTTTCATTTGTGAATTTGATGCATGAGAGCCTGAGGGTTGAGCTCAGTAACTGAAACACTGTCTCTTTCTCTAGAGGTTCGGTTATGTGATTATTGTGACAGGTTTGAAGTGCTTGTGTTCTTTCTCTTTGAATTTTCACTGGGTTAACTGTTTGTGAGCCATGCCATGCCCTAGATAATTCATCCCTAGACATTCTCTAGCATACACAGAAATAATGTCTTGTTTCTTTGTGCAGCTGGTAATTCTTCTGAACAGCTTTGCCCAAATTCCACTTGTAATGACATCTTCTGTTGCTTACTGTGTACATATTGGCACGTTCACGTGGACCAATCAGTCTTTCCTCATTTCCTGCAGCTACACTTGTTCTTGCTTTGTTCATAATAGACACCTTCTGCTGTAGTCCAGTTTTATGGTTACATCAGAAGAAACCCAGAACTCAAGGGATTTCTTCTTGCTCTGCAGAAGTCTCTTCTACCGAGATACCAACATCTCCTGATAAGCATAGCTATGCTTTTCTTAAAAGATAAGGTCAAGCTGACATGATTGCAATAAAACTGGTGCCCTGCGTATCCTTACACACTGAAATAGTATTGGACCTCAAAAACGTGCCCGACTTCTTCTTCCAACCACCTTTAGACACTTCAGTTCTGACACTATTTTAAATGTGAAACTCATTTGGTTTTAGCTGATTTTTTAACTGCTGAAGCCATAGCTTAGTTGGGCAATTAAGTTTGAAGCACTGTGCTGCTGTTCAGACTTGCTTTTCTTCTTCCATGCAAGTAAACCACATGGGATCTGTCTCCCTCAGGTAGTAAGAACCTCAGAGGTTATCTTGAGGGTCAGTATGGATTGTTTTCCATGGCTCTTGATTAAATCATGTGCTTTTTCAGGACACAGATTATTAGTTCTTTATGGGAAATCTTTTTCTATCCAAGGAACAACAGATAATTTTCATCCATTGATTTCTGTTGATCAAGTTTCCTTTTACTACTATAACATCTTGGAAAAAAAATTCTTTCAAGACAGCATTTTCATCTGCTGTCGATTGATAGAGAGTCACAGTTTTCAGCTCAACTCCCATGTTTCAGGGACTGAACATATTTTATGCCTGAGTTCAGTTGTACTGTTTCTCATCATCAGCCCCATAAGAAACCAAACTTTAAATCTTGTGATATAATTCTGTTTCAGAACATTTTCCTGGTAGCTCTTTGTAATAAGAAAGAAGAACATTTTCAAAACAAGGAATCATCTCTTAGTCAACCTGACTCTCGCATTTTAGGGCAGTTTAAAATAGAAAAGCCAAGCTTATGTATGTGCCTGTGCCAAGAGATTTACTTGTCTTCAGCTTAAATGGTCCAGAATTTGCTGTCTGCACAAGAGAGCAGTTCTTGATGTCCCTTTTTCATTTGGTTTGTTTGGGGTTGAGTTTGGTTTTGGTTCCAAGGCCAATCAAACTGCTCTCTTGAACATTTCTATGTTTTTCTTCATGGCTGTTACTCATGTAAAGTCAATTTGTGTATTAGTTGTACCTCCAAATGATGGATGCATGCTTATTCTGAGTTTGAGTTTTCCTCAAACAGATCCTGGCATGTTAATAGATGAGAAAGTGCTGTTTATGACATTTGGTCAGGCATTGCTTTCTGAACCCACTCTTTTCAGTAAGCACACTGAAATAAAGTCAAGGCTTTTGTAATTCTGCTTACAGTCCAGGCTTTGCTCCAAAGTTCTGGTCAAGTCCATGTTGTATAATTAGATATCTTTTTAGAGAAAATTAGGCATTTGCTGTAAGATTAATTTTCTTGCAGTTATTATATGATGTTACCAAGAGCTGTTTCTTCTCTTTGCAGTTAGATCTGTTGATCAGTGTCGAATTATCTTTCTCCTAAATATTCTAAAAACTACTTATTTACATAGTACACCTAAAACTTTGGTAAAATATCAGAGTTTTATGGTATTAAATATTTGAGATGAGGATTTTTTGAGCTAATTGTGTCTGTCACCCCCTTATCTGGTGGTTTGATTCCTACGTTTGTGTTCACTATTGCCAAACCATCCAGTAATACACCATTCACACTTGAGTTAGGAAATGAAAAACGTTGTTTAATTGTGCAGGATGTATTTCATAAGTATTTACGAAAATTAAAGAGTAGTCTTGAAGCAAATATGACTTTTTTTGAAAAGTCACAATAGCTGCAAGAAAGGAAAAGTATTGCACAAACACAGAACAATGAGGGTATCATTTACATGCGTGTGTCTCGTTCTCCTGAGTTTCCTACAGATTCTACCTCATTTCATAAAATATTGCAATGCAGTGTAAATATTGTATTGTTCATTTGATGATACTATCTTTTTTTTTCACTAAGGTTCTTAGCAAAGAAGAGTAGGATAATCACTGGCGTATCTGAAGTGGCGTAAGGGTTTCAGATACAGTTTTAGTGCCAGTCTGAATCTCAACCTGAAAGGATGAACTAGGTTAGCCATGTTCTTAGTTTTCAATTTAATGTTAATTCCCAGTATAAGAGTTCTATGTAAGTTTCCTTTGTACATACTTAACTACAATCCAAAATGATCAATGGGTGTAGGTAAAATACACTAGATCATTGCTGTCTCCAGTTACATTTCTGCTTAGTGTTCCTCACTGCACCGTGGCCTTGTGATTGTAGAACAGTATGACAATTATTGTAATCCTGTCCTTCATACGTTACTCTGTCAAAAAAGTACCAGCTCTGATAATCATGTTAAATGCCACCAACTGCTGCTCGGGTTGAGCACACACATGTTGTTTGTACAGAGGGCAGGCAGATATGGAGCATCACCGTATATATTGGAGTCAGTAGAATTTTTCTCTTCAGTGGGTCCAGGAACTAGCAAAGCTGCAAGAGGAAAGGAAGAAATGAAAAGGAAAGTAGCAAAGAATAAAATCAAGAGTGAGAAGGCTACAAAGAAATAAACAATAGTTAAATAAAACAAAGCAGACATTCAAAGGTTAAAGCTGTAGGTTCAAAAGGGAATGTTGACAAAGGTCGGTTAAGAAGAGGTTAGCTGTAGAATTATAAACAAAAAAAAAAGACATGAGAAGAAACTAAAATGAGTCAGACAGAAAGTAGGCAAAGTGGAGAGAAATGAAGAGAGAGAAGGAAATTCATCCTGCTGGAGATAGTTTCTCCTGTCACTCACAGATAAGTATTGCCTCTAGAAAGGTCAGTTCAGGCATTGCCAAGTGACAGAAGTGATAGGGGAGAACTGCATCATCTGATATAAGGTGAATAAAGTAGGGCTCAAGATGTAATTTTTATCATTGGTAGCACAGTGTTTACTTTGACAAATCTATGCATTCCCCCTTGAAATGTGTGGGGAGTCCTGGTGAATAAGAATTACCTTTTTTTTTTCCTGAGGTCACAAATTTCCCCCACCAAAATGCGTGGCGTGCCAGATTCGCAGCGGCCAGAATGTCAAATCTTTAGAAAGAAAATTGTACTGAAAGAGTTACCAAATTCCTGACTTTAGAAATTAAATAGGTGTCGTAGATAAGTAATTAGTTAATGGAGTAAAAAACCAGTTTGGGAAGTCTTAACATCCTTGGAAACGATACTTAATAAAACACAGCATTTCTGTGCCTGTGGTAGAACTCCTGTCTCTGGCTTTCCTTTCTCTCTCTTTGCTTCCTTTCATCCTATAACTGAACGTGAGGAATTTGGGGTCTGCTGCTTTTTGTAGAAATTAGTGCTCAGTGGTGCTGACAGTAACAATAGGAAAAACAACCAGGTGCCAAGTTATGTATAAAGCTTCAGGATTTTGCCCTATCTTTTTGATCCCGTGGATGATGATGATTAATAATTACCTCATGCTGCAGCTTTTTCCATGCATAATTAACAGAATAGGTAGTGAATCCCTTAGACCAGTTTGGTTTGCTCCTTTTGTATTCACTAGTAGTCACATGAGGTGATGTGGAATTTCTGGTTAGTTTCCTTTCACTTGAGCAAAACTGCTTTACAGGACAATTTCTGATTATATTAACAAATAGAATGGGCATGACAGAAGGAAAAAGAAAGCAGCATGATAAACGTTGTGACCTTCTAGTGAGAAACAGTATGGCATGCATAAAGGACTGCTGCATTAAATGGAGGAGGGGGGAGAAGGAAGTGGGTAATTATTTGTAGCAGTGCTTTTACTGTTGTTGGAATGAGACAGACTAACAGTGGCAGCAGTCATTTTGCTGAATCAAAGTCCATGTTAGTCGCATTATACACTGCCACAAAAGGTTGTTAAGGCTGGTATTAGCATGTACCACTGAGGACATTGGAAGGACTCGATCTGTCACACTAAATCGCCTTCTTGCCCTCAACCATTGAAGTCTCCAGCTCCTCTGACATGTTCTTTCATTAATGGCCTGGCCTTGACAACTGATCCTAATTGCCTCTGAACCACACTTCATGTATTATTGGTGTCTGCCTGCCCTGGTTCATGTCAACAAGCCGCAGCATGCACAGGGTGTGCCCGGTGCCTTTTGCTGAAGTGATGCTCACATAGTCATTTACCTTTGAGGGTTTGGGTCTCACTGGGAATGAAGTATAAAGCTAAAGATCCTCCTGTCTCTTCTTAGTAATACTTTAATGTGGATCTGTGCTATGTACTTATTAGGCATGTATGAAGACTCAGTAAAGCATCAAGCCAATTATGCAAGATTCCATTAAAGCACAGACTGTAAATGCAGAATAAAACTTGTCTGCATTTTGGTTGCTGAGCGTTTGTTTATTCATTCTGAAAAGCTTATTCAACTAGAAAGTGTGGCTTACGCTTCATTTTTCATAAATAAAACTTCTGTTCTTATTTAAAGCAGTAGTATAAAAGAAATACTATCTGTAGTATTGACAGAGTTCCTGTAGATTGAAATGTTCTGACTGTATAAATAGGTAGAAGGATGCCATTAGCCGAGCTGTAAATTACAGCAAAAGCTATTTAAAATCTTAGTGTCCTCTCCTTTTCAATGAAACTGCTTCATAAATGCATTTATTAATATTTCTGAGAATGTTTTAAAACATACATTTCATTTCATAAAGCAATAAATTTTTCCTCAATTCTACACCCTTTTAATTTTCAGTCTTGCAGCCTGCAAAAGCTGTGATACATCTTAATTCTCCTTCTGCAGTGTGCACTGTATTTTTTACTGTGAAGTTTTATTTTTAAATCTATAATAACATATCTGCCTGCCCAAAACATTTATATACTTTAAGCGTGGCTATGATTTAAAACTTGTATGATTTCTTATAAGATTTTATATGATTACCTCAGTCATCGAGATGACTGAATAATTTGAATGGGGAGCCTTTTAAGCATGCAAGTTCTACCAGTGATAATAAAAAATAAATCACAGAAGCTCTTTGGTGCTAGGTATCATTTAGCCTAATCTAGACAGTGACATTTGGGCCACTAACAGCATAATCATAGTTATTGCTACAAATTGCTCCATGTTTGAGTTTTAATGTTATAAGTAAATTATGCCACAGGATAAAATATATGCTTCTTTGGGAATTAAACATGTTTATTTCAGCAATGTGGATGTGGACTACCAGGCGGATGGCAAGTTTCTTTCATGTGGTGCTACTGCCACCTTCTGAGCCAGTTAAGAATGAGCCAGACGTGTAGCTGGGTTCTCTCCCAGGGACTTTCTGAGGAGTGTGTGGCAGGTTGGTGGTTTGCTTTGAGTCAGCAGCATAACGTCCCAAAGCCAAATGTGCTTCAGACCAGAAGCTGCCTGACACCTATGGCTTATAAAGTTTGAAAATCCACTCAGGGAGACAATTTGACTTTTCATGGAGCCTGCACTGCTGTGAAAGTCTGGCAGATGAGAAGGAATAGGCAGAATAAGTCTGTGGGGGACATCTGGTTAAAATTGGCTTTTCTAAAGATGTGCTACCGCTGAGGTCCAGAACCAACAACCCATTCTTGTTCTCTGTGTTCTGTCAAAAGACTGATCCTGAGTTAATTCCAATGAAAGAATTGCGTAGGAGGAAAGGTTACTCAGTGGTTTTAGGGCAGAGGTGGCCACAGCTGGGATTAGAAGATGAAGGGGACTGTGAATGTTCCTTCACCATCATTCATTCAGACAACGTGCCCTTCAGCAGAACAGCAAGCCCTTCTGATTTTCTCGAATTAGGAAGATTAGCATGAAGCGCATAATGCGGGATGATGGAATTTGTCATAATTTGCATTGTCCTGGAAAGATTCAGCTTGATAGAGCGATGCATCTCGGAGCATGTCATGTCCCACGGGCAGGTCATGGAGGAAGCTCGGCAGAAATAATTTTGCGATATGTGCATCAGTTGTAAATGCCTCATAACCAATTTGTCAAAAAAAAAAAGGGGAGGTCAGGAGAGTTGAAGGAGGTGGGCATTTGCCCAACACACGTGGAAGCTGGATGCGGTAACGGTAAATGAGGCTTCTGTCCTTTTGGAATAAGACCTGATTACTTGCTATAAATGAGCACGTTGACTGGACGCTTGACGGGTTACTGGTACAAATGTTTGTTTCTGCAGCGTGTCTGAAAAGTAGATCTTTTAGTAGTTGCATAGTGAAGTTTATTTATGAAAATTCCTTGCAGAAATCATCAGGCACAAGAGCTTCAGGATCAGTTTTCTGAGCGATTGCTTCTGACCTTGATAATGTTCCCAAACTGCAGATAGAAAAGGATAATCAGCATGTAGTTGACAAAACGGACATGACAGTGTTACTTATATGCTGCGGCATTTCTGGAAATAGGCATGTAGAATTCAGACAGGCAAAGGGAACACACTTATTTACAGTAGCATAGCAAGAAGAAAAGGTCCAATGTCATGAATTGACCATGGTTTATTTATGGACCATCTGACAATGAAGCAACAGTCTTTGATATTTAGAAATTTCTTCTGCCCAAGAACATTATCACTAGTGCTCATAGGTTATGTTATTTATCATTTCAATATCTGGTTCTGCTTGAGGAAGACATTTTGTAATGTCTCCTTTATTTGTCTTCCTTTATATATTTCAAACAACAGATTAATGCCGGTGGTTCAGTAACACTGATCTTTTGTGACAGTTGAGCATTTGCGAGTTGAGGGTCTAATAACAAAATCAAAAAAAAAAGATAAAAATATAAGGGAAGTTGTCACTTCTAAGGACCTACTTTAGCATCCGTAGGATTCAAATAATTCTTCTTACCAGAGGTTGCTCATCAGGCTTCAGTCTTTCAAATGGTTATTATTGGAGGATTCTGATTTTTGAAAAGTGAATTACCCTAGGGTACAGCTCAGCATAAATAAATCTTTAAACACCCAGTACCTGGAATCAAGACATGTGTGAAACTAACAGCACCACACAATTACAGTTTGAGCAAGTGTGTTGGTGTGAGTATTTTGGAAGAAAGTATTTATAAGTGTTCTTCTTAAAAATAAAACCCCATGATTTAAAAATGTCAGCCCAAACCATTCAAAATATTGGTTTTGCTCACTATAGAGGCTGTGTGACATCTTCATCTTTTTTCCATAGTTTAGAGCTTTGGGTAAGTTTTCAGCAGAGTTGCTGTGCTAGTCAGAGATCATAGTTCACATGTGGTACCGGTGAAGGAGAAATATTATTTCTGTAATGAGGAAAAGTTTCAGTGCCTTGTCTATAGGTAAAAAAAAATAAACTTGATCTTTGATTGAATTGGAACCCCAGATCCTGTAGTATTTAGTGGTGTGCTGTACATGGTGTAGAAAGACCCTCTTTAGCACCCAGAGTATGGTTTTATTACTGTGCTGGGTGATGCATCCTGACAGCGTATTAAAATGACAGAATAAATTATCCTTGCATCTCTGCATTTAAAGATTGGTCAATATCTTATTCTTAAGATATATTCAGATGACTTTTGAGTGAAAAGCAACAAGTGCTCAGTTTTTCTCTGATTGATTTCTTTATCGACACTTCTCAGAAAATGTTTGCTTTGTCTGCTAGCCACTTCAGTCATGTAGCTTGACTTTGAATTTTGGGGCTGATGGTCACTAGCGAAGAACTTTGATATCATAAATAGTCTTTAAAAACATCAGTGCATAATATCACATTAGTTTTTTTCCAAGATGACTGAGTTATAAATATAGAAATATAACATTTTATGATATGAGAGCAGAGCTCAAAACATACAGAACTAAGTGAAACATATAATAACTTTGTAATTTCCAATTGCTGTTTAGTTAATGGTATTGATTTAATTTTGATAAAGAATTTTCAGTCAGTATTTTCACATTACTCCTGTAACCTGGTGATGAATTTCAAGCAAGTCCTCAGGATTCCCCTTTTTGATGACAGGAACTAAGCAAAATGCTTACATTACTGTGTGCTCTCCACATTGTGTTTTGTTATGAAGTCAAGTGAAGGAGGAAGCTATGGAAGTTTAAAAAGACAGGTGGTACAACTTCTTATGTGAAGCTTTCTCCATATTTGCTATTTCTGATCACAAGTGTTCATTTAACACTTTTTATAGGGTCCATGTGGTATCACCATGGATTTGAGCTGGGCAGAATTCACGTTTCTTTTTTTCTTTTACCCTTGCAGAAAGGCAGTGTGTGATATGAGATGTTTGATGGCACTGTCATTTAAATGGGGGGACGTTCTGAGTTGAATACAGGGCTGAAATACAGAAAGTATCTGAAGAACATATTTTTGTAGCTAATAGTTAATATAATGCATGGGAAGATAACAAAAATCTAATTATTTCAGTGAAACCATAACCTGGTAGAACTAACATGAAAGAAGTAAGGTGATACTGTTGTAGGGAGAAGAGACCGTAAGAGGAAAACTAGAGACTTTCTTCTAGATTTAGGGTTTCAGAAAGGAAGTCTCCAAAGTGGTTTTTTCTCTTCTGCAATACTGCCAGGGCACATTGCTTGCTCATGTTCATGAGGACCCCCTGGTCCTTTCTTATTAAGCTCCTTTCCAGCCAGTCAGGCCCCAGCATGAGTTTGTTTTTCTCCATGTGCAGGACTTTCAACTCCTTGTTGAACCTCATGAGGTTCCTGTTGCACGTGTCTCCAGAGGCCCCTCTGGATGGCTACGCATCTCTCTAGTGTGTTAGCCTCTCCTTCTGGTTTTCAGTCATCTGCAAACTTGCCAAGCTATACTCTGCCCCATCTTCCAGATTACAAATAAAGATACTGGATAGGGTTAGACCCAGCATTGACTCTTAGGTTACACTGCGATCTGTGGGACTTTGTGCCAATGATCTGGCACCTCTGGGCCTGGCCATTGAGAGATTCTTCAGTCTACCTGAGTGTGCAGGATGGGAATAGGAGTGACATCTTCTGGTTTCTTGGTAGGAGTATCAGCTGAAAAACAATAACAAAAGGTAATATCGCTTGAAATATTTCTATCCCTTTTCCATAATTGGTCCTCTTTTGTCAAATGAATTATCCCTTGGGGATAATTAAATCCCTGTCCCTTGGGAATTTAATTATCCCCACACAATTCTTCCCTTTGGTTAACGAATCCTTCTGATGCATAACCAGGGAAAAGTGCATATATCCCCTGGTTCTTTAAATCCTTGTATCAACTTTCAGGCCATACTGGGGAATTCTTTCCATGTCACCCTCATTCTGGTAGCAATGAAGAGGAAATAAGTTTGTATCTAGTACAATACCAGGAATATTCTTAACAAATTTATCAGACAGCACCAACAGTGGTGCATTTGGTAGTTGTGAGCGTGAATCCCACGACAAGTCACCTACAAACTGCAATACCTGTATATGGACACAAGACCAGAAAACGATCACGTAGATGGAACGAGTTTGGCTGCTGAGCAATTCTGAATTTCTTGTTGGGAGACTCAAACCTCTAGAAGTATGTATGTGCACTAAAGCTGTGTTTCCTGAAAATGGTATTTTGTTTGAAAGTTGAGTAACAATAATAATGGTTGTTGTGGTTAGAGGTGATCCTGCTGTGTTGGGGAGATTGGACTGGGTGATCTACCGAGGTGCCATCTCAACCGCTCATGTTCTGTGATTTTAAAACCCACCTAGCGATGTTCCTGTGCAACTGGATCTAGGTGATCCTGCTCTGGTAGGGGGATTGGGCTAGATGAGCTTCCGAGGTCCCTTCCAGCCCCTAATGTGCTGTGATCCCGTGCTGTGATGTATCTCCACTTCTGGGTATTAAACAGTATTTGTTAAGAAAACTCTTCTTCAAGTTACACTTAACCTTGGTAAACCTAGAGTGAAACTTGTCTGTTTCAGTTACAGTCCTAAACACACAACATCTGTATACTGAGCAGTGGGAGGGCAAGAAACCTACCCAAACAAAGAAAATACTTTAGTTAATGTAATTATTGTCATTCACTGTGAGATGCTAATAATATTCATGAATTGTCCCCCTGAAGAGACTACTGGTGTGTTTGTAAGGCAGAGTCTAGATAATGCTAGGATGCAAAAAATGAAGGTAGCCATCATGGATGGTGCTCTGCTTCTGTGCTTCTGTTTGAATTGAAAGCTGGTAGCAGTAATTACTGAAGTAGACACTTAATTGAACTTTGTTCTAGGATTTTGTTAATTTATTAAATTCTTATTCATTTATTTATGTACTCTTTTTTTTTTTTCCTAAATACATAATTTTAATTAAATTCAGGCCATGTAGACATGCTTGAAGGTCACATTGAAGGAAACCCCATAAAAAGAATTTTGAATAATTTGAGATAAACCTGAAGGACTACTGTCATGTGCAGGGTTCTTAAGGGGAGTCTTAGATTAGAAGTGTCAGTTTGCTGTGTGTGTCATAGGTTTGATAGGTACTTCCATGGTGAACGAGTCTGAGATGGGAATATTCAAAAGTACATTTCAAGTTTCTACTCTGACTAAGCTGCCTGGAGATGTGTGAGTACAGGATAAAATTTATGGACAGAAGAAAGTGAAGCAAAACAAATTTAAAATAATAGACCTATTTGTGCAATTTGGTTTTTCTCTTTGCCCCCCACAATCAGCCGTATAATTTTCTGTTTTAAATAGTACTTTGCTCACTTATGTTGAGTTTTTTGATTACTATATATTTGGCTCTGAAGACTGTTAATATTCAGTGACTAGTTACAAAAAATAAGCAGGTATTTACTAAGTTAGTAAGTTATTATTAGTCTTTGATTAGAAATTATTATCAGAACTTTGATTAGAAGTTCTGCATTCATCTTCCAGCTCTTTTCCTGAGTTTCTGCTTATTTTAAGTATGTGAAACCGAATGGAGAATTGAATCAAAGGAAGTAATTTGTCTTGTCTCTTCGCTGCGCTTTAAAACATTCTGCATATGAAAAACAGCTGCAAATCAGGCTCTTCTTTCATTGCCCTGTAGTTTACACTGCCTTGCATAGAGTTCTGAAATTTATACCGGCTTGTGAATCATTGTGAAGTTCTATCCAGAGCCTCTCGAAGATCCAGACATATTTCAAATAGGAAGCCAACTCGCCTTTCCTCAACAATTTAGGACCTAGTATGGTTCTGAATTGGTTTTGTCGAGAGAGATTGTTTTCTCAGCAAAAATGAGTTTAGCTTTTGGGGATTTAATAATAGCTCAGAAATGAGAAATCTCAGTTACAGTTTTCTTTTAGATTTATCTTTTCACATTTGTAGATTCCATTTCTATCACAGGAAGATTTAAAAATAGTCTGTATTAAGGCTGTAGGATTTCTGATAACTACGCATGTGCTGTCCGTTCTTGATGCAGCTCTGGCCCTCAGAAAGTGGTGGAAAGGTTTAAGTGCTGTGGTGATGTTAATACATTTTGTTAAGACGTATTAACAAAATAAACAGTGGATGGAAGATACATAAAGACAACTATTTTTCAGTTGTACATTAAAGGCTACTCATTGTTGTGGAAGAAAATAAATTTCTATCTTTAACCTTTACTGTGGTTTATATGGTGCTTATATAATTCTAAACATTTGGTGAAACAAGCTTTGGAAATTTAGCATGCTTGCACTCTGGTTTTCAGCAGTAGTATACTGAAAAATTAGGGGTGGCTTTGAAGTATTTGAAATGTATGAAGGTATTTTATTTGCAAGGGCTGAGACAATCAGGTGTAAGATGTACTTAAAATAATAATTTGAACTCATGTAGTAGTTTATCCGTGTATTTTTTTGAAGTGTGTGTTTGCACTTAAAAATATTGTAGTTTGAAAGCCATCCCTCATAGTACTCACTTCAAATAAGAGATTGCCTTTCCCCTGTGAGTTGTAGCTGGAGGTGACTCCTCCCCACGGCACTGGGTTAGCTGATGCCATAATTTTAATGTTTGTCCGGGACTAGGTCAGGTTTTTGTCCCAGTTGGGGAAGCAGCTGTACCAAAAGCAGTTGTTGCTCTATGGTGTGGAACCATGGCACAGAGAGCTCAGAAGCTGTGCACTTCGTGTTGGATTTCTCCAGTGTACTGTCTTGTAGGAAGTTTTTTTTAAGTCAGCTGAACAGGGCAGGAATTTCAGGTGTCACAGGCTTTCATGTAGAGATCTAATTTCTGCCAAAGGCACACTTGAAGTACGCACTTGGCAACAGGTTAATATTATGTATGATTTAAGTGGTGGATTCCAAACTTCAGGAATTGAGAGGATGAAGCTAATAGGAACAGATATTATTTGAGGGGTTACATTTTAGCACATCAGAGTGTTTTGGGTTGTATGAGCAATGCAATAGTGTCTCACAAAGCTGTCAGATCCATTAATTGTTCAAGAGGCACTTGCTTCTTGGGGCTCTGTCATTACAGGACTTTCTATTTGCTTCTGCTGGATGACTTCTCTCACTGTGCAGAACAGTTTTGACTTAGCTGTGATATTTCAGGGGAGTACACTGCAGCACTCTGTCAGCTGCAAAGGAAATGCCTCAGCTGTCCTGGAGACAAAACTCTGGCATCCCCTTAGTATAACTTTAAGCTTTACTGACAGTGACTTCCACAAGCTCTTGGTGATGCAGTGTGTGTGTTTGTAAACAAACACTGTGTCTCATCTCCAGAGGTAGTAGTCACATACCCTTCAGAATCAGCTTCCTGACTACTAAATACTTACTGTGGATTAAAGTGCTTTTTAATATTCTTGGATAAATTGCAACTGAAAAACCTTTTTGAAGACAGAAGCCCTATGCATGAAAGCAGTAATCTGATGAGGAACATCCCCTGCTTGTTTCAGAACACATGGTGTTATCACTGGATACTTATACATACAACTACATGCATTCCTTTACTGAAAATTCAGATAGGTTGGACTGAAAAATCTAAAGCATAACTGATAAATGTGGGACATAAAAAGTAGAATTATTTTAGTTAGAGCAGTTTTAGAAAGCAGAGAAACCAACCTGTTAATCTGTAAACATATGCCCACTACATAAAGCACAGCTCCCACGTAAAATCCAGATGTGATTTTGTAAATAAATAATTGGTATTGCTGACAGGGATGCAGTAAAATTTTAAACAACTCTATACTTTATCTCTAAAAAAGGGAAACTGTGCAGTTATACCGTAGAATCACTGGATCTTTGATTGGAAGAGACCTTTGAGATCATTGAGTTCAACCATTGACCAGCCACTGTCAAGTCACCACTAATTCATGTCCTTCAGCACTACATTGGTATGTCTTTTAAATGCCTTCAGGGTTGATGACTCCACCACCTCTCTGGACAGCCTGTTTCAGTATTTGATCACCCTTTCAGTTATATTCTTCCTAATATTCAAGATAAGTAGCCATAGAATCATAGAATCATTAGGAATTGGAAGGGACCTCGAAAGATCATCTAGTCCAATCCCCCTGACACAGCAGGATCACCTAAACCAAGTCACACAGGAACCCGTCCAGTCGGGTCTTGAATATCTCCAGTGAGGGAGACTCCACAACCCCTCTGGGCAGCCCTGTCCAGTGCTCCGTCACCCTCACTGTGAAGAAGTTCCTTCTCATATTTATGTGGAACCTCCTGTGTTCCAGCTTACAACCACTGTCCCTTGTCCTGTCACTAGATGACATTCAGAGGAGCCTGACTATTCCCTGATGCAACTCAAGGCCATTTCTTCTTGTCCTGTCACTTGGGAGGAAAAACCCAATAGTCACCTCATTACAACCACTTTTCAGGTAGTTGTAGAGAGTAATGAAATCTCCTCCTTCCCTCATCTGCTTCATCACAGGACTTGTGCTCTAGACCTTTCACCAGCTTTGCTCCCCGTTGCCATTCTCCAGCACCTCAGTGTCCTGTGCTGATTACAGGGGGATAATCATTTCCCTACTCCTGCTGGCCAGGGTGCCATTGCCCTTCTTGGCCATCTGGGCACTTACTGGCAAATTTTGCTTTACAAGGCGTGAAGTTTGCGTTGGTTGCATGAGGCACTGTAAATTACGTGGCATACTTGGTTTTGTGGAGTAAAGATGGCAGATAATTCTGTTGAGATCTGAGGAGTATGCAATTTGTATACAGAAAGAGGAAGTTACCACCTTTAGGTTCACCCCTGTTTTACCTGTTATGACCCACAAACACAACCACTCTATGACAGAAATTAACCCTCAGCTTATAAAGTCTTAGCACTGAGATTAATCAGAGCTGTTACAGCAGACCAATGCCAGTTTGAAATCTGTGACTTGATCAACTTCTGCAACAGTCTGACTTCATGTCAGTAAAACTAATAAATGTATTGAAAGAAGATATGTTGGTAATATTCCTGCTTTGGAAAATTTGCCCTTAAAAGCCCTGAATGAGATTATTTTTCTCTCATTAAGTGGCAACCCAAGAGCTGCTGCTATCAAGGTCAGACAAGTTTAGCAATGTTGAGACTAACCCACCATCAGAAGAGGCTACTGTTTGTTGTTCTGTACACAAAGCTGTTCCCTGCCTCTGTGGAAAGGAACTAACTGTACTAATGACAATTGAACAGGGTGGGATTCCTCTGAAGGCTGGGACAAGTGTAATACATAGTAAGTTAATACTAACTGCAGCCATATTATTGCAAAATGTTTGATTCACGCTTTGTCGTGGTGGGGCACGTGTCGTGGGGGCTTACAGATGTCGCAACCGTTCTGCGACAAATGCCCAGATGAGAGACGCTTGTTAGTGTTTCCTGCTGGTTTAACCTTGTTGATTTGCTGGGTAGATAAGTGAATTTTAGTCACGCTAAATTGGACCTTGACAGATGTTATCAAATGTTTATGGTTTGTAGAGTTATTAGGTTGGTCTCAGCCCTTGAACAAATTGCACATAATGTTAAAAAGAGAGATTTATAACAGATATGTTTATTTGGCACTCAGTCCTCTGGTGACAGCAGCAGCAGTCTTCTGCTTCTTGGATGGGTACCTTGCTTACAATTTGCCAGACTTTCTTCCTGGGCTTTTCCAGCGTGTGAAGGAACCTGTCGGGTCTTATTCCCAGTTCAAGGAAAAGCCTGAAGAATCTCAGTCAAGTCTGTCTGTGGCTCATGTCATGGGAAGTTCCAGCTTTCTTCTTTGTAACAGTGACAAAGCTGCAAGGTTATTTATTTATTTCCTACATTCTGAAAAGGTAGCAGTAGATTTGCAATCTAGAGAAGAGATGTGGACATTAGGTAGAGACTGCATCATGATGATGATGAGTTTTCTGTGGTTTCTGCTACAAAGCATTCATTCTCTCAACTTTATCCTTCCAAATGCCTGTGAATTTAAGAAAACATTTCCTAAGCTGAATTTTGTTGTTTGCCTGTTTACCACAGTTATTGAGCAAATCTTGTAAAAAGTCATTTTACCAGTGCAGGGAGTTGCAGAGCCTTCAGCAAGAAGTGTTAGATTCACACAATGGAAATGGAAATAGGAGGTGGCTTTGCAGGTACAAACTTCAAAGTTGTTTTTTGGGAACTTCTCTGAGAAAGCCCCTTCATGCTAAGAATATCAAACAATGGAAAGCATCAGCTTTCTTGAAAAACAAAAATTCTATCATCAGAGTTAAGGAATTGTGAGATTCTGTTAATGTTGACTATTTTAATATTGGTTGTTTCAATATGTTTAATGTTGATTGATTTCATGTGTTTGTCACAACTCTGAACATCAGACAAAAAAGTTCAGGAATATCTTCTTAAATCTACATTTACATTTTTAATGCAAATGCATATATATTTCGTATAAATACACGCAGAATTTCCACACGGGTCCCGATTTGTGGTATCTCCTGATCAGTGCTTAGGATTTCACCTCTGATATAATATTACGTACATGTGAGTCTTTGTTTATATATCTCCCTGTATAGTAATGTTTAAACTAAAGCTAAAATAATCAATAAATAACTTCCTTGTTATGCTCATCCTATATCTTCTCAATAATTGTCCTAATATTAGCCCTATATGTTTAATACAAGGCACATCCTAGATTTAGGGAATTCTTTTTCCTTTCTGTTTGCCTTGGCACCAGTATGTAAGAAGCAAATACAAGCCAATGCTAATCTTGTTCTTTCCCCACACAAAGTAAGGACTGATGCTGCATTAATGCTTAGGAAAACAGAACACCTTGCCTCTTTAATATTTCTTCTTTTCAATCCATCTGGGTAAAATTAATTCAAATTTTTGTTTACTGTGTGTTTAAGAACTATAATAGCCATTCAGGCTAAAGGAGATCTCAGAATGATGTTTCTCCTGTGAGAATGGAAACAGAGCTGCTTTTGTTAGGCATCTAATCCACTGAATATGTTCTTAGTAAGTTACAGCACATTTTTTATTTGCTCACCTAAGTTTTTCCCTATAAAAATGGCAAACGCAGGGAGGTTTGTGTTACGCTGCTCGTTGTTCAATTACAAACTTGGAATGGGATTAGTTGCTTGAATCCTTCTACCTCTGCAGTACAGTACAATTCCTGTGCTGATCTTGCCATTAATCACCAAGCAACTGACAGTAATGAATTCAGCAAAAACACGGGTTGCACTGGCCATCCTCATCCAACACAAACGGTGTACGTGCACCTCGGTGCTGTTTGAAAGCGCTACTCCCAGCGACGCTTGGGAAGGCTTTCAATTAAAAGATAAGGATCACGAGTTCTACAATCATCAAGTTCTGTGTCCAAATTAGTTCTCTAGTCCCATGCTGGTCTCCAAGCGAGCACCATTTCTTACAGGGATGGGACTTGATTCTTCCCAAGAAGAGTCAGTTTTAATCCCCACCTACAAAAGCTTTGCTGGCCACCAGCTGTTGAAAGTCAAGAAGAATTTGGCTAAGATAGTGAAAATTTCAGAATATGTTTGCTTAAATTAGCCTGTGACTGTTTCAAATGTAAATTTTAGAGCAGCGCAGACAAAATGTAGTGTCTTATAATTAATCAGGTGTCTTTTTGAAACACGAAAGTAAGTCACATCACTTGTGTTACAGTAATAGGTGTACGTGCATATATTTCATCTGTATGGGTGAATATACATTATGATCAAAGTTTATAAATCTTGGAGCATGAGTTGCTGAGCTCACCATAGTGTGTGTTACTATTAGCGTCGGTAATAAATGACCAGCTCCTTCTAAAATGGCTGGTTGGATAGGTACCACATCCTTTGAGTAATGAGTTGTTCTTTACCTTGACACTTTTCATGTCTTAACTGCTTTTAATCACACAGTGCTTATAGTACACTGATTACTTCAGTGAATGCTACAGCTTTAATGATCCCTGTCTTGTCAGTGTAAGTACTTAGCAGTACCCATCACCAGTGTGACAGTTACTCAGTTTATACTACAGGAAAGATATCAAAGCTAGTACCTAGTTTGTAGTGTAAGTAGTCCTTCATGATTGCCAGCTAGGATGCTTTGAGACTGCCATCACTCCAGTGGCTCCACTTACTGAGATTTTTTAGTTTCTTTTAATTTCTGTTTGCTAGTCTTTCTACTCTTCATCTAAAGTGGAACAATAACTGTGAATATGTTTTTCCTTCTTAGTCTTCCATCTATGCTACAAATAATAAAGTCTAAAATAGAGAAGCTCACATACATAACAGAGGAAGTGTCCTCTGATATTCTCTATCTGAAAGGAAATGCAGGAGGAGATTGCCACGACTACAGATTTATTGGATGATTTCTGTAGGGTTATGCTGGTGTGCAGTGCTGGGCTCTTCTTGCAATAACTTTAAAGCCAAGGAAGTGACTGCTGGATTGACAGGACAAAAGTAGTAGTAATAAAGGAAGGGAAAAGAAGACAATGAGCATTTACAGTCTAGACGTTTAAAACTTGCTTATACTTCCTCCGGGTCATACCGGTGTAGGGGGAATGGGACTGACCTGACACCTCTGATTTTTTGATCAGTTCCTTCTTAGCTTCAGTGGAACACTTCAAGACGCTCATGACTTAATCATCACTTGCGACACTTCTGCTTAGCTTCAGTTCTCAGGGTGACTGAGATATTATTTCTATATAAAGAATGATAAATATACCTCCAGCACTTCATGGAGAAATAAAACCAAATTTCTTCTTTCATATCTACCTTGTATGGTTGTATGGTTCCATCACAGAAATAGACACTCAAACATGGAGTCATCAGTGACTTCTCTGCTAGCTTAGCTAAAACTGTATTTTTCAGCAAGCAGAAGTGCAAGATCATAACAAGTGTTGCAGGAGGAGATCTTTAGTGGCGAATGTGAAGAAGATTGGCCTGTGTCCCTTGCTGGGAATTCGCAGTCACTTTCTGGCTGCTCTTAGTCCTTGGCCGCTTCCGCTGGATTGATAAATACGTGCAGAAATACGAAAGAGTCACAATCACTTCTGCTCTCAACTCCTGTGATTTGTGACATTGCTGGGAGTGTGTCTGACTAACCACTTGGCTAACATGGCAGCACTACCACAGCCATTTCGGCTGCTATCGCTGTCAATCCCAATGAAACTCAATGGGTATAATTATGAGATAGTTTTAGGAAACATACTTTATACAGACAGGACCTCTGAGGGCAATAAATTCTGAGACATAAGGAAGGATGTGAAAGAACAATACTTTCCACTTTAAATTACATGTTTCAATGTCTAATTAGAAAGTTTCAGTGCTGACATCTGCTTTGTGTCATAGCAGGGAAAGAGTACAGGTTTTCATTCTGGTTTTTTTTTTACAGATTTAGTCTGTATTTTACTGGTATTTACACTTGACAGAACTAAAGCAAGAAAAATTTTACATCACCTTGCATGCCTCATATATTGCAGACCAGTTATGCATCTAGAGTAGAGTTATAACTGTGGTTGCAAACTAGGTTGCAAACAAATTTTGCCTAAGGCATGAACCATAAATGAAAGTAATAATCATCTCTGTAAAAGACAACTTTTCTTCACTGCTCTTTTAAAATAAAAAAGAAAGTAGGTCAGAGAAATTTAGGATATTTTAGAATATGTACAGTATTGTATTGTTTGCCAGCACCTAATTTACAATTACAGAGCTACATGAATATTGAAATGATTCAGCTTCCCATTATAAATGTATGTGGCAGTTTGGTTGTTGATCAGTTTATGAAGTTAATGCAAATGAAACTGTCTTCCTGTCAGCATTTGAAATATATAATGCAGTCATGTTGTATATTCAGGGACAGGCCATTGACAGTCAATTAACAAGTTTGATTGGTATGTCAACTCATTCTTTTGAATTGTTAATAGTATGTTAATAGCATTCATTTCTTTGTGCAGTCCCATTTGCAGCTTCACAGTTACAGCTATTTTTTATGATTCTGAGTAACCTAAAATAGTGCCTTAATAATAGATTATTAAACACCTGTCTGGTGTAGCTTAGGGAGGTTTTTCTAGACTGGGAGTTTGCAGTGGATCCCTTTGATATTCAAATCAACAAATGATAGCCTTTTTATTCAAAACGTAAGTTCTTTTGATGGTTAGCTTGTTAAGAAATATTCAGCTCCAGTCTGACCTGATCTGGTTTCCCATGGAAAAGATCTGATGCTGTTTGAAGGTTCATAAATGGAATGCCAATGACAATTTGTTGTTGACGTTTTGCTGCCTCAGCCTTCAGATGCTGCTGGTTGATGTGCCGCTTTAGCTTCACCAAATAATGCTTGCAGGTAAATGATCTTCTGATTGATCAGATACTTTCAAAGCAAAGAGTTCTCTTCTGTGGTCTGCAGTCATGGTTTTTAGGCTTGGAGGGGTACTTTAAAAGATGCATCAAAGTTGACAGATGAATCTTGAGGCAAGGAATGATGGGAGACAGCAGGATTATGGGAATATTTTTTAGAGAATAACATATTAGAGTTTTGAAGACCTTCAAAGGTCTATCAAACCAGCTCCCTATAGCAGATTTATTCCTTCTTTCAAAAAAAACTTAAAATTGGGTACACTGGTTAACTCTAAATTTCCTGCGTTGAGAAGGTGTAGCTCTGATTTATTGCTTCTGATAGTGTTTTAAAGGGCTCAGCCATTATCTTGTTCTGCATCCAGAGCCTCCTTCTGCAAGGTCCTTCTGCTACGTTTTGCAAAATCACAGCCCTGCGTGTCACCTTGCAAGTTCAGGGTGAACAATGAGTAGCATTCCCTTACGTTAACCTCCACGACACCTTGAGTTAGCATTAGAAACGGGAAAGTATGAGTTGGAACTACTCTGTTTCCCCAGCTTTCTTCAGAGTACATTATTTTTTGATGCCTTTCATTCCCCATTAGTGCCCTCCCTGAGTGTAGCAGAGCTGTTATTCTGAGGAATCAGACAAACTATTAGAAGTTAAAAACATACATCACAGAAATTGTTAATTTCTCTTTGGTTTGAGCATTTAATTATTCACTATCAGCATGTGATATTTTTCTGCAAAAAAAGGTGTAATTGTGTTTTGTTGAAGAGTTATAACATTTAACTCCTTCAAGCCTGAATGGCAGAAAGCCTGAAGATCAGAGTGAAGTGTTGTGAGCAGTCACGTTGCCAAACACAAACTCTGATATCACACATTGAAATCCTCTGTGTGTTAACTGTGTTTCACTGGACTTCATAACAAATAATTCCTGGTGGTTTAATTTAGGCCAAAGATTTTAAACAATAAAATACAATATTTCCAGAAAAACCTAAAAATGGTAGGGGTACAGGCAAGCAGTGACACTTCAATCTTACATGTCATGAGCAGAGAATGAAAAATTCATGTGAGACGGTTTCCATCATTGGAAATGTTGGCATTTTTCATACCTTTCAAGCCTTGAGCACTGGTAGCTGACAATTAGAAACTCTGGCTGAATGACCAAAACACTAGACATTTGTGTTGTAATTCAAGGTGGCATTTTCAGTGAAGCCCCTAGAGTTATTGTAAGGTCAAAAAGCAAAATCAGATCTTTAAACTGGTTTCAGCATAATTTCTATACTTCATCACAACCTGTGTTTTTGAGAAGGAGCACTATTTATAAAATTCAAATTGAAAGTTTAAAGATTTTCTGATGGCAATGTAATCAGTGTTGGTTTTAATTCATCATTCCTATACTTCAGTTTCAGTCATTACAGTTCAAAGAGAACTTCTTGGTTACATATCATCTTCAGATTAGGCTTTTGTAAGTTTTTTTGTTATATTTTCAAAAATGTAATTAAATCTTTCCCCACATGTTTTCCACCTTATCCTCTCAGTTGTTTTGAAGTAGCCTAAAGATTCAACTAAAATTGTGTCCATATGGAATCATGGGTCTGAATGTTATGCAGCATAAGGCTTGTTCTGCATTAAGTATCTTTCATAGTGCTAAATGCTTCACATTTCCAAGTGCTAGAAGGTAACCGTGAGCATCTCACAGCAGTTTGGAACACTTGGAATTTCAGTAAGGTGTTTCCTTTTGGATTATATTGGATTATCAAGGTAGAAAACAAGAAATGTTTTGGGTTTGATTTAACATTAATTTGAAAGGATTTTCAGATCCTTACTATTGCTTCTTGTCATAGAGAGGGATCTTTCCATCCTGTATCCACTTCTAGCTGATTAATATACTCATAGAGAAGCAGAAGAGAGTCTTGGTACAAAAGCATTATTTAAACATATTAGAGCAATTCCAGTAGAAGTCACTGAGAGCTGGGCTTCCTGGCTCCTTGTTGCCACAGCCACACTGCTATTATTAGGCAAAATATCAAAGGATTTGAAGCTGAATCTCAGCAACACCACAGCTGACTAACCCAAATGCTGCGTTGTTCCTTACTGCATTGTGACCCTCCCTTCCTTTTTACCTTCTTTTAGTCGGAATGATTTGCTTTGTACCCAGAGGGCTTGACTCTGCAATTAGTTTTTCCTAGATGAAATAACTACTTCCATTAATAATGCCAAGCAGAAGGGCTAAGTATGTGGCAAGTCTGCAAGCGCTGGTTCTTGACCTCACTTTGAGGTGCAAGATGGAAATGTGATTACAGCTTGGTTGGCAGAAAACAAGATACATGTTTTATTAATAATCTATCAGTCACTAATATGCTGTCAATATGCTGCAGTTTCCAATTCTGAACTTTTATCTTTTTAAACCATCTAGAAAATTCCTTGAAGATAAGTCTTATAACAATGAGGTGAATGTACAAAAATAAACTCACAGAAAAAGTCAGGAAAATGTATAATGCAAGATTCTAAGTCTGTACCCAAATGAATATGTATTACAGCACAGAATATAATTCTAATACTGTTGCAGTCCAATTATAACACAGAATTTAAATATAATTTGTTAGAGAGGCTTAATTTTTAAATGCTACAAGTTTGCACATAGCCAATAGGTAACTTTGTGTCACGAAGTGCTACTGATCTAAGAAAAACATCTGCTCTCTACAAGGTACATTATAGAAATCATAGAATCATAAAATGTGTTGGATTGGAAGGGACCTCCAAAGGTCATCTAGTCCAACTCCCCTGCACAAGCAAGGACATCACTCACTAAACCAGATTGCCCAGAGCCCCATCAAGCCTGACCTTCAATGTCTCCAGGGATGGGACCTCAACCACCTCTGGAGGCAACCTGTTCCAGAGATCCACTGCCCTCAGATTAAAGAACTTTTTCCTAATGTCTAACCTAAATCAACCCTTTTCCAGCTTAAAACCATTACCCCTTGTCCTGTCATTACATGCCCTATTGAGCAATCTTCCCCAGCCTTCTGACAGGCCCCTTTCAGGTATCAGAAGGTCTCTATAAGGTCCCCCAGGACCTTATCCTCTTCAGGCAATCCATGCCTTATTGCATATTTAAGATCTTAGTGACAGTTTCTATAGGGATGTTGTCCACACTGCCATTCTGAAAGAAGGTCAGTGTTTAAAGATATAATAAAAGTTGTGAAAATGTGTTTGAATGAGCATTTTTACTTTAATTCTGAGATGATTGCTGTCTTTCTCTAATTTCCATTTATTTGGATCCATTAGGAGTGTTTAGAGTGTAGGATAGACAGTTGCATGCATGTTGCTGTTCTAATAATGCATATTTTTCTTGGATTGCACTTCATGAACATTTTATTTCAGATTACATGGAAATGTATAATACATTGTGACTGTCAAATTGCAAAGTCTTTAAATTTATTGATCGGGCCATGTCTTTCTGCTTGGAACACAGAATTTATTTATACTGTGGACTCTTTCTGTGCTGCTGCATTTCTTAGGATTTTGCAGCTGGCATCATGGGGTTCCTTATTCCCAAACCCATCAGTTTTTCAATTTTTTTTAATGGATGATGCAGAAAAGATAATATGACATTAGACTGGCCAAGAATTTTAAGTTCACTTGTGTATCTCTGTTGCAAGTTTTGGTTTCTGTAAGTATCAGAGTTTTATTTATATTTTTGCATTAGAAGTTGGGTCCCGGGAGAAAGGTATTCTGTTGTGTAAGGAATTATTATCACTGCATTATGTGAATAAATAGGTAACAAGTTTTGAGAAATACTGCATATTGTGTATGTTATGTTCTGTATGCTTTACTATCAGATACAGTATTTGTCTACATTCATGGATAAGTCTCTTTTTTACATTGGGAAATGGTGGATGTATCTATTATAAACTAGATTTCAGAGATAAACAATCCGTGACATAGATTGTTTTAATGTTGATTATTCTTTTCATCACAGATATAAGTAAAATCCATGTGAGACAGGGTATACATAGAGGATAGTAAAGTATGAAACCAAACTGCATGGCTAGAAGGAGAACTATCAGCTTAGTAATGCTGCAGTTAGCTATTTTCAGTTAACTGATTCCTGCCTTTATGCAAGTACTTCTTCCCCATCTCCCAGTTGTTCCAAACCAGCATTTTAAAGTAGCCAGTGAAGTTCATTGAAAGCATATTTTGCTTAAGAATGTTAAGTGATGGCTGGGAACAAAATAATTTCTGTGAGAATAGAACGTTGTGGTGTTAATGAGTTTCATACATTGTGAATTGCTGTCGTGTGATGAACGGCGTTCACCCTTCAATACAAAGTGTTTCCTCTGTGTAGATGCCCCTCGGTTTATAATCACTAATCTATTAGACAGTTGGCTAGAGTGAGGATTTCAAAGACAGGGATGGAAAAAAACCAGCCCACTCATCATAGGCTTTTATAACTCCTCTTGTGATTCATAGAATCATGGAACAGCTGGAGAGGATCTTGGAGGTATCTACTCCAACCTCGCTGCCATGGGCAGGGATTCCCCTCGGATGCTGTAGTCCAGAGCAGTGGGACAGCCTTCAGCAGCAGCCCCATTATTGTTAGTAGAAATGTCAACCTAGCAATTTGTACTGTGCCTTCTTGGACTGCTGTGATCACTGAAGTGATGGTTTAGCTGATGGTTTGGTTTCCTGTAAGCAGACATTCTCAGTAGAGACTTCGGGTAATGTGGAAGGGACATCATGAGGTGAGAGGTGAGACTTCTTTCTACATATGTTGCATGTTTAAGGATGAAAGTAGAAAAGCATCTGTAATATAAACACATATAGGGATATCACATCACTTGATCTTTTTTCTTTATCTTCCCACAAATGTTGTAATTGCATTGATAACACACACTTTATATCTTCTCTGTCTTCCTATATGCTCTCCAGTCCCCTAGAACTGTAAGCACAGATGAAGAAAAAAAGCAGAAGTCAGGAAGGGAGGATTGTCATGTGAACATGACAACAGTGTGTGTTTGTTATTTTTTTAAATTAAAAAACTGACAAAGAATGTTGATGGATCATAAGGCTATGCTTATCAGAATGAATTTAGAGTAATTCTCATAAATAGCAAAACCCCAAATGAACTGTGTAGAACTCAAAATGAATGCTTATGGAACGAATAGAACCCCGTGTAAGGTATAGACATTTAGCTAACATTTACATTTTCATTTAACAGAGGGGGTAAAAAGAAGGGTTTCTCAATTTTTACATCTTTACCCTGGCAGATTAAAATGGTTTTCATTCTTCAAATGAAGCTATGCTAACCTGTAAACTCCAAATCAGAGTTAATGATGAAATGTAAAAACATGTGGAAAAAAGTACTTCATACTTCATCAGCTCTAAATATTAATCTGAAACTTTGATATTACTTATCTTTTACAGTATTCAATTTGAAATACAGAAAATATACCTCCTTTAAAGGGTATGGTACCAGTTTCTTATGTTTCCAAAGGGTGTTACTTACCCTGGAGTTAGGGCATGAAAGATCTGGTAAGATCTGAGGAATTAGACCCATTTTGTGAGAACAGAGACTGTGTCTATTTTTGCCCTATACTGAACTTGCTTCTAGTAAAGAGCAGTTATGATTTAATTCAAACTGTTAGCACTTCAGCAGTCAAGTCTTCTCCCTTGTTATGAATATCTGTATTTCAAAATATTTTTGCCATATGTTCTGGCATGGGTTTTAATTTCTCCTGAGTTAAGTTGCATTTTCTTATTTCCTCCCTTTATTCCAAACCTATCTGTGTCCATTTTTATGATTTCTGCTGGTGCACATTCTAATTTAGTATCCTCTGTGGGTTTCATTACCGTGCTGTTAATCCCTTCTTCCATTGACTTAATGAAGATGTTAAACAAAATCAGGCCTAATACCAATCCCTGCGGCTCCGCACTCCAGTACATTGGCATTTTCATGACTCTCTTCTCACTGACTATCAGCTAGTTAACAGCATTTGCAGGAAGGAGAGTTAAAAATCATTTCCAAATATGCTGTATCAGATATTTTAAGAATTCAGATGAATGACAACCATTATTCCCCCATATCTGTGTGTATGTAATGAATTAGAAAAATACAGTCAACTGTGGTGGACATATGTATTTTCTACAAATGCAGTGTCATTGCTCAACTGTCCATGCCCACCCTTGCTTTATTTTACACTTTTAGATACTAATCTTTTCCACCTTGTTTTTCTGAACCCTGAATTTGCCTTTACTTTTCTTGATAAATACCAATTTGATTAAGCCTCTCATTTTCCCAACCCCGATTGTTGTGGAATAGACTAATCTGGGTTCTTGTCTTTCATTTGTTTTGTTTGGCATCTTTATTCAAAGTGATATGAGTAAGAAATGAGTAAATGAAAATCAGTTTGGAGGCTTTACTCCATCTTTTAGATAAGGTATGCTCATAAAACCGAGTGCTCTGCAATTTTTCACAGTTGGCAGATTTTGCTAATGTGGTTGTGTGAGAACTTGTGATTTTTTTCAAAAGCTTGAGAGGAAATGGTAGGCTTTGTAAAAGGTGACAGATTAATAGTCACGAAGACTAGAATTCCACTGTCCCAAGGAAGACATGCATCAAAGATTAATAGTCTTGTTATCGTACTCATTTTCAAGTAGGGAGGCTGCTCTTTTTCTATTTAGGAAAAAACATCCTTCAGGACCCGGAGAGCAGATAATACTCTTTGGCAATTAAATCTTTGAACTGTCTGCTGTGATTTTCCAGAAAGGAACAATGTGTAGCCTGTGTGCCAGGACAGGACACTAGCCAAAGTCTGCATAGTAGGCAGAAAGCGTTTTGCCTCCATTTTCTCTTTCCTTTCCTTATACTGGACATTCCAGGTGATCCAAAATGAGAGGGCTGGAGAGGACTTCAGACTAGCTGTCATGCCCACATGGATGTATTAAGTGGCAAACCTTTGTCACCCTCTCAGAACCTCTCCCTGCGTGTTTATAACTACAGTTGACGACTTTAAAAGCTGGATGTATTTTTGTTTTGTGTCTCGTTCTCCCTTGGAATATGAATGACAGTTTTTGGGGCCGTTTTTCTGTGAAAATTTCAATTTCTGGATCTTTGTCTTCTGTAAATCAGAAGTGTATGTGCTTATTTCCATCAGTTATCGAGCTGAATAAAATTGATTTGGCATTGATCAAGATTTAAATATAACCAACACATTGCCAAAAATACTACAATTTTCTGTGATACGATAAAAGAGTTTCTTTAAAAAAATGCTTTTGAGCTCGATCTTACCTTCTCTTAAGCTTTCTGACCTGATTGTCCCACTCAAGTCTATGCATAAAACATGTTGTTAAACTTCAAGAACCGACAGACCATCAGGAATGTCTTATACAAGATTGCCTGTGGTAAATCCAGCCCAGGCTAAAGGCTCCATCTGAATTATTTGAATTTTAGAGAGCGGCAGAGGTCTTTACAGGCAGGAGCACAGAGTATGGGTTAGAGGTGTTTAGATGTAGTGTTCTGAGGTGGATTTAGTATTAATCCAGGGAGCACAGAGTATGGGTTAGAGGTGTTTAGATGCAGTGTTCTGAGGTGGATTTAGTATTCATCACAATACTGTGGCTTCTTCAGGTGGACTGTTGAGTTAGTATCATAGGATGATAGGATGTTAGGGGTTGGAAGGGACCCAAGAGATCATCGAGTCCANCCTCCGTTTAAAGGAACTGCTAGGTTTTGTGCTGCTCAGTGTATGCCCACAGCATGGGGTGATACTTCTCTCTGGTGTAATTCCCAGTTTCAAAATGCACGGAGGTTCTAGTGTATCGATAGCGTTGTGGCACCGTGCTCAGTGTCAAACAGGACTTTGTGAGTTGGCACATCTCATCTTACTAACCCCTAAATAAAAAAACAGCAGACAGCTTTGTTGAGCATCCACTGAACTGCAGTGATTTGTTTCAGTTCTTGATAAAAATCACCTGCACATTTTCAACCCACAAATGCATGTTAAAAGAGAAAAAAAAATTAAAAATACTTAGATACAATAAACTTTAAAAGGGAAGAAGACTGCAAAAATGTGAGTGTTTTGAGTCTTAGGGTTTAGGTGATCAAAACGCGTTTTGAAACGTTTGATGCTGCATCCCGAAGTGAGGATTAGCCAGCTGGAGTCACAACCTTTGGAAACTGAGTTATTAATCTTGGAAAATTGTGGAAACACTACAGTTATTTCAATAAGATAATAAGATGCTATCGAGTGGTTACACTTTTTTACCTAAATAGGAAGAAAATTATTTTATTTAAAGATAAGCTGTTGCAGAGGGATTGGACTAGATGATCTTTTGAGGTCCCTTCCAATCCCTGATGATTCTATGATAAACTCTGGCATTTTGAGTATGATAGGCAAGCCTTTTACCATATTATATGTGGATTACTGTAAGTGTCAATTTTTTTAGTCAAAGACAATCATACACAGGAATATTTCACATTGAAATGTATCCTTCATCTTATAGTTACTGATAAATGCACATATTTTCTCAGAAGAAAGCCTGTATCAAATTAAATTGTGTGATCAGCGCATTTTTGGAATTTTAAGACTATGCATTTGTTAACAGTTCAAGATAAAAAACATGAATTATCTTGAAGGTTGTGGAGTATTAGAGCTGCGTTAGGCAGATACGATTTGTCTTCCTAGTGTGAACTCGAAGCTTTTCAGTTAACTGTTGCTGAAACAGTACCTTCCAAACTTTGCTCACACTAGGGTAGCTGCATAAAAGATTTCACATTGTAAAAAGCAATTTTGCCATCATTAGCTAAAATAAGAGGGGGCCCTAGGAAGAAAGGATTATCATACATTAAATAAAAAGTTCACCACCTTACAGCTCTAATCCCGTTAGAAAAGATGATTTCTATCTAACTTAATCAGCCAGAGGTCTTTATTGCCTGGAGTATTAATTGATTTAGGTCTTCATTAAGGTCAGAGGTACCCATGGCTGACCAGAGGCAGCCTATTAGCTCGTTGTCAGTTGTGCTTATGTACATTGACTGAACATAATGGTGGGGTATTTCACTGTTAGGTCAGGGGGTCACTGAATCTTTTGTGCACCCTGACCTGTTAAAGGGCAGCAGTCACTCAGACACCAAACTGCATTAGGAATAGAGATTTGGCTGATTGCATATTGACTCCCTCCTTTCCAAGAAACAGCTGTTTGTTCCTATTGTCAAACCATTAACATTGGCCTTAATACCTGTGGGTGAAGGACTGAAATCTCTCTGCTAGAAGTTCCCTGCAATTTCCATATTAGGACAGTTAATCACCAGCAAGTTTTAATAATACCAGCAGGAAAAGTTTCATAAAGTTTCAGTAGTTACTGTTTACCTTCCATTAAAAGAAAACAGCTCATTGTACTTCTGTAGGTGTTCTATTACTTGTGTTTCTTTCTAAGTAGCAATAAGTCCTAAGTGTTCTCTTCCTACGTAGCAGCTTGAGTTTGTCCTTGTATCCAATAAAGTATCACAGAATCACTAGGGATTGGAAGGGACCTCGAAAGATCATCCAGTCCAATCCCCCTGCCACAGCAGGATCACCTAGATCAAGTCACACAGGAACATGTCCAGGAGGACTCCAGAGAAGGAGGCTCCACAACCTTCCTGGGCAGCCCGTTCCAGTGCTCTGTCACCCTCACTGTGAGGAAGTATTCATGTGGCACCTCCTGTGTTCCACCTTACACCCATTGTCCTATCATTAGATGACACTGAGATCTATCCTCCTGACACCTACCTTTCATATATTTATAAACATTAATGAGGTTACCGCTCAGTCTCCTTTTTTCCAAGCTAAAGAGAGACAGTTTCCTCAGCCTTTCCTCATAAGTGAGATGTTCTACTCCATCATCTTTGTGGCTCTGCTCTGGACTCTCTCCAGCAGTTCTGTGTCTTTATTGAACTGTGGTGCCCAGAACTGGACACAGTATTCCAGATGTGGTCTCACCAAGGCAGAGTAGAGGGGGAGGAGAACATCTCTCTGTCTACTAACCACCGCCCTTCTGATCCACCTCAGGAAGCCATTGGCCGCCTTGGTCACAAGGCCCCGTTGCTGGCTCATGATAAGTTTATATCACTCCTTCTTTTCCTGAATTGTATTTTGTGGGAGACACATCCTGACGTTTTGGTAATTTATAGTGCTATAACAACTTTTTCATGGGATACAACAGTTCAGAGTGGCACCAAGTGTTATTCTGACTTTTCATGGTACCATAGCTGCTTTCCTTCTGCTTTCTTAAAAGGCTGCTGTAGCTTGGGGGAAAAAAAAGGGCAAAATAAAGTAATAGTTTGTTCCTATATTGTCTTCCCTCCTTATTAGCTGTGATCTAGCTCTGTATTGTACAATTCCTATAGCATAGCTCTGTATTGTAGATCTAGCTCTCTGTTGTATAATTCCTACAGCACAGCTACACTACGAAGAGCAGTGATTCTCAAACAAGAGCTTAGCATCCCTGTCTGTTGGAGTATGGATGAGGTTGTGACGGTCCGCTGGGCAAAACAGCTGCTCAACTATCACGTCAGCTTATTAAGACTCACCTTGCATTTAACTTGCAGTGGTACAAGTGGAAATAAAAACGGAAGGCACGTGGCATCGCGTGAGGCCCCATTTATAAACTGCTTCACTGCTGCGGAGCTGTATTGGAAATAAATTGGTACAAGTGAGCAGCTCAGCAGTACAAGGGTGTTTTTTTTTTCTATTTTTGTTTTGTCAAATCTTTAATGAAATCTTAGCCGTGGAAAATGTGTACAGGCTGCAGTGAAAATTAAATCATCAGTGCTAGCTGAGACAGGTAGTGTGTAAATACACATCCATTAGATTGTGGTTTTGTTTCCAGGCTGATTTTACTGGTTATGGGAGTCCTCCAGACTTGATACACTGTGAATCTACAGCCTGAAAGATCTTCTGTTACCCTTGTAGATGCTCCAAAAAGATAAGCTGTTGCAAGGTTCTCGCAAGGTTTTGCAGAACGCTTTCACAACACAGGGACTGACACCATCCATTGTGACATCTCCCGTTGTAAGATTTCAGTCCTTACGATGTCTTCCCTCTTTTAAATGCTTTTTACCCTGCTAACGATTGTCTGTGAGACAACCCTTTGAAATCTGCTAAAACAGTGTTTGCACCGGTTTGCTGCTTTGTCCTTGCTGATTATTTATGCTTGCTTTTCGTGACCAAGTCACTGGGAAAAAGAAGAGGAACATCCCTCCTCCTTGCCTTTCCCTAAATTATGCCCCATTGAAATGCAGTTCCTGCAAAGCTGTGGCCATGTTCTGAGCCCATTCCCCCTTGCATCTACCCTTCCATAACATGATGGCACATAAGGAACGCTGGTTTTTTATTAATTACATTTTAAAATACAAACAAGAATGTTAGGAACAGAGGGGGGTTTAAAATTGTTTTTTAAAGAACTCAGCAAAATTCCCACTGAATCTGAGCCAAAAGTTGTGCCAATTTTGCTCAAATCCTTCAGAGATTTTTTTTTTTGACCTTGCGTATGACCAGCGGGGCTAATTGTATCAGAACTGTCCAGGATACTTTAAGAAAGTGCTATCTTGGTCCGTATTTCAAAACACTGACAGATATTTTATCGTTAATTAGTATTCATATTATGTCTCAAACAATCTGTTCAAGAATAGGGGAAGTGAACTGGTTGAACAGCTCTTCTGTCTACCTAATAATTAACATGGGTGATACATGGAAAACCAGCAGCCCAACAGGAGGAAAAAGGAAGAAATATTGACAGTGTGATTTTTCTTCTGTAGAAGTATAAACTACCTGTATTGGAGTTTTTGAATAGTGCATGGATTTCACTTTGCAGAGGTGAAAATGAATGGCTTGCTTTAAAAACAAACCTGTGCCCCTCCAAATCATATCTTCTTGAATTTGTTTCTCATCTTGTCAGTATGCCACTTGGTAGCTGGCTGGACTCCCTTGTTCCATGGCACATATTTTAAAATAGCACTGTAAAAAAAAAAAAAAAGACCATTTGTTCCTACAAACCAAAATATTTCTTGCATATATTTTTTTCCAAATTCAGGAATATATATATCAAAACAATATTTCAAATATTTTAAACAATTTAAATAGTTGATGAATGTCAGTTGATATGTTTCCCCTCTGCCTCCTCCCCCTCTTCAGCTGCTAATCATGGAACTTGTATGCCAAATTGTATAAGATACTCTTCCAATAGTTACATGTGTGAGTCTTTTGTGAGACACAGACAGTTATGAGGACAGATTTGGAGTTGCATATGGGTCTGTCACATGGTTTGATTGCCACGTCTTCTAGGATACAGATTTATTTTTTAATTATTCTTAATTCTGAGGAATTTTTACAGTTTATACAGTAAGTTCTGCAGAATTCTTCCCAAAGATTCCTCACACAGTCCATTTTCCCTCTCTTTACTCCTAGCAGAATGCTTCCTGTGCTGACTTTAAAGCTGCTTACGCCTACCTCACTTCCCACTTCTATGCTTAATTTTCTTTTGATATTGAATAAAATTTACTGCTTCACTGATTAGGAAATGTGCAGGCTTTCTAGAGAAGTGCAGCATAAGAGGATGAAAAGTTTTTATATTTACATTAAGATTTTATAATAAATCTTTGGGATGTTTGAATAGTAAGAATAAATGTTTCCTTTGCTGGCTGCTGTTAAAAAAAGTAGGTCTTCAGACTGTTGCCGGGAAGACTTCAGAAAAATCAGCCCAAAGTAACTGCACTGCAGCTCAACTTAAAAATATCTATTGATGGCACATTTGGCCACCATTTAGCCCTATTTTCAAAAGGTGAAGCCATCTCTTTGGGCACTTAGCTCTCTTCTGTATTTTATTTTTGATCTCCAATTTCCTTTCACCTTTCATGGTTTTTTTCATACCCCGTGTTTTAGATGTTTTCTAACTATTATTTTCTTTCTTTTTCATTAGTTTTACCAAAGATGTTACAGTTATATACTTGCATTTTCTCATCTACTGTTATGTAAAACAAAGTTTAACTGACGCCTTGAAATCTTGGGGTTTTTTTTAAATAGGTTTGGAGCAAAGACAACGTTCATCATCATTCAAAGAAAACAAGCAAGAAAGTGTTTAATGATGGAGATGTTTAAGAGCTGCCTGGATGTGTCCTGTGTGACTTGGTCTAGGTGATCCTGCTGTGGCAGGGGGATTGGACTGGATGATCTTTTGAGGTCCCTTCCAATCCCTAATGGTTCTATGAGTCTATGTTGGGTCATCAGTATGATCCAGCGGCTGTAATAGTAACATCAGATACCATTTTGAGCTGACACCTACATCCAGGTACTCACTGTTAGGCCAAAGTTTGTTGCCAGGCTGTGTTTCTGTACTGTAGTTAAAATCACTATGAAAAATTGTCTTTCGACTGGCATGTATGCTTCGTTTGCACAATGATGGCAAAGAGCAGTACTGATGAATGAAGCTACCTGGAGAAAAGTGCTTCCCTTGCCTTCTGTACACTCCAGTAATCCTGTTGACTTGTTTTTGTTTTCCAGATTGGAGATGTTATCTACTGTGCTGGACAGATTGCTCTTGTGCCTTGCACCATGCAGCTTGTGAGCGGTGGCATATGGACTGAGGCCATAGTTTCCCTCCGTCATGTTGAGCGAGTTCTTCAAGCCATGAGCCAGAAGACCGCCCTCCACCACGTCATCGCAGCCAACTGCTACGTAACGGACAGCAGGCACATCCCAATTGCTCACTCTATATGGCAGAAGAAATTAAAGGAGTGTAAAAAGGTAGCTATGATACCTATTTTCCTCTTTCTGGATTGTCTCTTATTCCTTCTCTAATCTTGTAGTAATGTCAGAGTTTTCTCAGTACATTCCAGAGGGTTTCCAGTGAACGTGATACAATAGGCTTTGATTGAGCTGTTATGTTCTGCCTCATAAGTGGTTGTGCACAACTGAGAGAGAGCACTGCTTAATAGAAGGTTATAGTCATCACTAAATTTGTCTTCATTCCCCAAAGCAATGTGTTAAAGGACTCTTAAGGAGCAGTGAGTTCCTCCAACAAAAAGGTGAACAATAGCCTGTTTGAATTGCCATGGCCCATGTATTTTTACATAATAAGTACTGGGCATTGTACTTCAACTCTTGTTGACTTGTTCTGTTGAGGTTTTTTCCCCCCACTCCTTCTTACAAGCGATATTGTCATGACAACTGAGTTTAGCAGTTCACTGCTCATTATTGCTTATTATTCAGCTGAACTTCTTAAGACCAGATCAAGGGGTGCCTATCTACTGGTTGACTCCAGATTGTCTCTAATAGCATAATAATTTGCACGGTGATTTATAAGGATACCATAATCATTTCTATTATATACCCACCACTTTTCTTAAAGAGCTGTGAAACACCCTGCAAGCATTAAAAAGGTAATGGCCACAAGCCTTGTAAATAAAACATAACTTCTCCACAAATGAATAAAAAAGAGTAGCAACTGCATAATGGCCATGTAATTTAATATAGCTTAATTATTATGGTTTCTGGGGGAAATGCATGGCTTGGAAGCACAGTGTGTGTTGATATTGCCAGAGAGAAAGGAAAAATGCACCTGAAACTTCCCTTCCATTTGCCTTTACTTTCAGTCTCTGCACTTGGCTTTCTGAGTAAAGACAGGCTGGAGAGGTGGGCACAAGCCAACCTGATGGGGTTCAACAAGACCAAGTGTAAGGTCCTGCATCTGGGTCGAGGAAATCCTAAGCACAAGTACAGGCTGGGTAGTGACTGGCTGCAGAGCAGCCCTGAGGAGAGGGACTTGGGGGTGCTTCTGGACGCAAAGCTAAACATGAGCCAGCTGTGTGCACTTGCAGCCCAGAAGGCAACCCTGATCCTGGGCTGCATCAGGAGAAGTGTGGCCAGCAGGTCGAGGGAGGTGATTCTCCCCCTCTACTCTGCTCTGGTGAGACCCCACCTGGAGTCCTGCATCCAGTTCTGGAGCCCTTATTACAAGAAGGATGTGGATGTGCTGGAGTGAGTGCAGAGGAGGGCCACCAGGATGATCAGAGGGCTGGAGCAGCTCTCCTATGGGGCCAGACTGAGAGAGTTGGGGCTGTTCAGTCTGGAGAAGAGGAGGCTCCCAGGTGACCTTCTTGTGGCCTTCCAGTATCTGAAGGGGGCTACAAAAAGGCTGGAGAGGGGCTTTTTTGGATGTCAAATAGTGACAGGACTAGGGGGAAAGGAGCAAAGCTGGAGATGGGTAGATTTAGAGTGGATGTGAGGAGGAAGTTGTTCACCGTGAGAGTGGTGAGAGCCTGGAATAGGTTGCCCAGGTAGCTGGTGGGGGCCCCATCCTGGGAGGTGTTTAAGGCCGGGCTGGATGGGGCTCTGGCCAGCCTGATCTAGGGTGGGGTGCCCCTGCCCATGGCAGGGTTCGTTGGAACTGGATGATCCTGTGGTCCCTTCTAACCCTGACTGACTGTGTGACTTGGTCTGGGTGATCCTGCTGTGTCAGGGGGATTGGACTGGATGATCTTTTGAGGTCCCTTCCAATCCCTAATGATTCTATGATTCTGTGATTCTATTGATTCTAAGATGTCTACACATTTTGCCTTGATTTGTTAATAAAGGACTTCTCTAACTAGCTTTTACTACTCAAGATCAAATGTATTGAATCTGAATTCAATTCAGATTTTTAACTTGATTCAGTTTTTTTGCTGTGTGACTGGTAAGAAACATCTGCCACGACCACTAGGACTGCTTGCTCTCTTGTTTGTGCTGTGTGTGATCTGGGGGATGATTGGTGGTGTTTGCCAGTTCTTGTATCTTCCTTTTTCCAGCTAGAGTCTTTTAGGGCTTCTGTAGTTTTTACACATACCAGCCATGCTTTATGAAGTCTTGTCTTTTTTTCACTCACTGAGATGACTAGGCAGTGCTTTCCTAGCTACGTGAAAAATACTGCTCAGCTTCCTTTCGCTTGGGCTATTACTAGCGTTTGGCCCGTGCTACTTATGGATTATTCAAGCTATAGCTGAAAAAAATGATTGCTGCCCACACATACTTGGCTGAAGAGTTATCTGCCTAACAGTGCTCAGGAATATTTAAGGAAAACATCCTACGAGCATCGAGCAATCATAGTGGATATTCCTCAGTCTCAGGCTGTGCTTGTAAGATGATGTACATTGATGGCAATACCGGATGGGGCAACAACCCAACAGCGTGTGCCATGACATGATACATGCTTTGAAGGTGTCCCTTACAAATGCAGAAGAAAGGTGGGTGAGAACCCACAAGAGTCCTCCATGACTGCTGAAAAGTCCTTAGTGACTTCACAGTTACTGCAAGTGTGCAGGGGGCAACCACTAGCAGCTGGAAAGACACAAATGGGAGATGGTTCAAGAAGGACACCGAACTGCTTGAGAGAGTCCAGTGCAGAGCCACAAAGCTGATGAAGGGAGTGAACATCTCTCTGATGAGGAAGGGCTGAGGGACCTGGGAGAGAGGAGACTGCAGGGTGACCTCGTTAATGTTTATGAATATGTGAAGGGTGGGTGTCAGGAGGACGGAGCCAGGCTCTTCTCAGTGTCTTCTAATGATAGGACAACGGGCAATGGGTGTAGCTGGAACACAGGAGGTTCCACATCAATATGAGAAGTTCCTTCTCATATTGACAGAGAACTGGAAGAGGCTGCCCAGGAAGATTGTGGAATCTCCTTCACTGAAGACATTTAAAACCCGCCCGGACATGTTCCTGTGCGACTTGATCTAGGTGATCCTGCTGCGGCAGGGGGATTGGACTAGATGATCTTTCAAGGTCCCTTCCAATCCCTAATAATTCTGTGATTCTGTGATAAGAGATGATATAGAATTCAGCCACAGAAAAAGCCATTTTTGCTGAGCACTGCTAGGGGAAAGCCTTCCTGCCCAGCTGACTTCCCCACTTCGGTAAGAAATAGAAGGCAGTTGTATCTGGTGGGGATGTGACCACCATGGATGTCTGCATACACCCAGTCAAGTATGTGACAAGAGCATGGGAAGCACATGGTCCTGTCCACTGGGAATACATTCCAAATCTTCCAGTCCCTATGTTTTCAATAGGATGTTCAGACAGAAGAATTGGTTTTTTATTCAAGATATGCATATTTTTTGACTAGTAAAGTTTTGCGCACACAGCAAAGCAGAAAAATACCACATATCAAACTCTTCTCTTACAAGGAAACAGAGGGAGGAATTGTCCTGCCCTGAAAATACAGTTGGAGGCTTTAATTAATGGAAATGGAGGTCTTGCTTTGGAGGAGAAGTACTAGCTGGTATGGTAGTGGGAGAATTGATTCTTTACTCTCAGAACAAGGGAAAACTTTGGAATTTGAAGAACTTTGTCAAATGTTATATGGCAGTTGTGCTTCTACCTTGCTTGTTCCATGGAATAAGTGAAAACAGAAAATTTGGTTTTTACATCTCTTACTGTTTTCTTGGATGTGTTTCTGTGCGACTTAATCTAGGTGATCCTGCTGTGGCAGGGGGATTGGACTGGATGATCCTTCGAGGTCTCTTCCAGTCCCTAATGTTCTGTGATTCTTTGGAGCAGCTGTCAGGTGCTGCTTTCTGTGTGGAAGCCAGAACACTGCAGATTTGCACTGAAGACATCTGTATTTAAGTAGCATACCCTTTACGTGCATGGTTTTGCTTATCTCAATACTCCTACAGACAGTTCTGCCAGATACCATGACATGAAGGAATGGTCTGTTCTCTTCAAGTAAACAGAGTCAGCCAAACCAAAAGTACTTTATTATTCTTGAGCCATATTTCAAGCAGTGGCCAAAGGCCTGAATCAACAGCAACCTACAGGTTATTCAGTAAGAGCAAACAGTGTCTCAGTTGAAAGTGTTTTGCTTCTGTCATCCATGAGAAAAAGAAGTTTGTGCAAACAAAAAAGAAACCACTTCTGTTTGTGGAACGTTTAGTATTTGATAGCAAATCAAGGATATATTCAGACTGTGGTGTTTGTATTTAACACAGTGGCTAAATCAGACATCAGAATTACAAAAATATCAGTAAAGAGAAGAGAAATTGTGTAAATTGTTTAGGGCACAAGTACATAGGACTGAACAGAACTTAATATAAGAGCTGGATGTGGATGCAGAGCTGGTCAAAGCTTTGTCTGAGACAAAGCCATAGCACGTTCGAGGACTTCTTGTCATATTGATGTTTGCAGTTGTCTATTAGGAACTTCTTGAATGATGAAAAGAAAGATAAATGGACTATGTTTCAGAATAAACAAATTGTTTCACTGATAACCAGAGGAATGGCTCTAGCAAGCGTCAAGGCTGGGAAGGAGCTGTAAGAAAGGGAGAAAGTAATACCAGTGAGCAGGCTGGGCCCCCTAGCAACTTCTAACTTGCTTCAGTCACCCAGCCTCTGGCCCCTTCCATATTCCAGCATCATTCTGTTCTTCCTGTGCAACTGCTTTCCACTGCTGTCATCCTGATTTCCCTCACTCCAGATGGCAGCTCAGCCTCTCTGCTCCCAGCACCATTCCCCACAGCCTCACCCCTTCAGTTTATCCCCAAGCATTGCCTCCCTGCATTCTAGTTACCCAGATCTATCAAGGCTTAGAACTGGAATCCAGCCTCTGTCCCTCTCTCTTCTTCCTTCCTGTTTCCCTTTGAGTCACAGTATCACTGGAGAAGACATTTGAGGTGACAGCAGGCAAATAAATCTGGTGGAGGGGTGGGAGGCTGTAGTAGAAAGAAAAACATAGCGGGTACAGGAGGAGAAGAAAGCAGCTCCACTGGGGTCTCACTCAAAAAAACAACCAAACCCTAAATTGGAGACCGAACTAAAAGATCCTTGGAACAATATTTGGAAAGCATGCAGGAGAGATCTCCTTTGTTAAAACTGAAAGGTTATTGTAGGAACTGAGATCTAAAGCGAGGGATCCGAGCTAAGTATCTCACTGTGGATGGGTGAGGCTGCACTGTTGTTAAGTAGTGATGATTGTAGACATTAAAAGCTGCTTAAGGGAAGAAGTAGTTGAAAGAAAAAAAGCAGGCTGCAGTTGTAGAAATTAAAATCTGGTTGAGGGAAGCAGTAGTTCAAATCAAAAGCAAAAAACAGCTGCAAAAATAGGATAAAGACAATTATGGAAACAAATAATCAAAGCCAAAGCCTCGGAAAAATAATTGGCTTTAGCAAATTCAAGTGCAGGCCATTGGCAGCTTCACCCGACCCTGGTTTTATGCTACTCTACTTCCACAGTTCCTTTGTGATTCCCAGGTACACTTTGGGACATTTTGACACTCTTGAGGAGATGTATTTAGGGAACTTCTCTAACATACCTCGTCAGAAATAGAAACAATTGTGGGGTAGAACAGTTTCTGCCTAACCCAGGAGTTATAATTTAGATCTTTTTTTAATTATTTTTTTTCAAGCAGCTCAGGAAAAAAAAAGAAAAAAAGAGAAAGCTTATAGCATTGCTAAAACTTTCTGGAAGAAGAAATGACAGTTTTCCAATTAAGTCTCATCTTGTGTTTTTCTTTACTTCACATCTTTTAATGACAGTGTCATGCAATATGATGATTTTATAAGTGGTTTTGCTAACTCATTCAGCAGAGTAATCAATAGAAAAAAATAAGCCAGATGGGTTGTAGTCCATTTGTATTGGGTGGGACAGATGGCATTATTGATAGATGGAAATATTCCAAATAATTATTGTATAATGATCTAACAGCGACTGCGGCTGCAAACATTCCTTAGCCCACTTTGTATGTGCACTTTATTCAGGAAGGGTTGAGCTGCACCTTGTGGACAGTGCTCCCACTGTATGTAGTTGGGAGCTGAGTCAACCCCCTGCCTTCCTGCTCCCCTCGCCGTGGGCTTTCCATGCAGAACCCTTCCCGCAGTAGTACTGTTAGAGTACTTCAAGTGGGGGATCGTACTGCTGTCTGTACAGCAGACTACACTGGACCAACTGAGCTGGCACGATCAGGATGACCCTCATTTGTTATCTTTCTGCCTCTGCACGCTGGCTTTTTGCTTTCTTTTGTTACACTCACCCATTTAAAGAAGATACACACCATCTCGAGACTCCAGGCGTTCCAGTTTGTTTAGCTCCTGTGTTTCCTATTTACATCTGGTCTAGCTAGGCCAGAAAAACATACCATTTTTTATGAACCACGTGCACTGGCTTGGGCTGTTGCTGTTCCGATGTCTGTTCCATGGAAAATTGCATTCATTCCTTCTGTTCGCGGAGTAAGAGCGCGCTCGCTTCCTCGCAGGAAAACTTTGAGGCCATTTGCTGCTTTTGAAGTACAGTGTTTGATACATATGACTGGATTAAATGTCTCTAAAACTGAGTTTCAGTTCTTGTTGTGATCTGATGGCGTAAACAAAACTTGGAGGGAGATTTTTTTGTTCTAGAACTATACGAAATGTTATCTCTGACTTCTTTGTTGTAGAAAGGAAAATGTGCAGGGGAGTCGTTTCGCTCGCTTAGTACAAGGTGTTTTGTTACCAACAGAAAGTTCGGGACCCCTGTGTTTGTAAGGGAACCCAAAATATTGCTGAAGGGAGACTTTGAAACAGGGAAAGCAATGTATTTTGTTAAGATTAAAAGACAGAGTTGCATGGGAAGATAATACTTAATGTGACTGCAAGATGTATTAATATCTCTAAGACAGTTATCCTCTAACTTTAGCTTCAGCAATTCATTTTATACGTAGTTTTTTTTCTACACACGATTGACAGTATAGATCAATTCCACCCTGAATTATTTGATTAGGCAGCTGCCACTGTATTTCCCTTCTTCAGTGATGAATAATCTACCTGGCATGATACTGTGGCATGAAAAGAGCCTTTTGGCTTCTATCACACGGATTGCATTTGGACGTTAGTGGTCTGGTCCTCTCCCTCCAATAAATGCCTGAGCAAAGTTCTCCAGCCCACCTCCTTCTGACAGAAGCTTTCTTTTATATGGTAAGCTTTCAGGATGAGTGGCTGTGATCCCATGACTGTTCCAAATCCAGTAAAGAGTGCTACAGTTGACTTTCATGCTGTCAGGGTTGCCAGTCAGGTTGTTGACAATGTGTGTCTTAATAGCATGTGATGCAGAAGTGATGGAAAGAGGATTCGCAGCGTTTTATCTGATTTGTATTGTGAATGGGTTCTTTGCTTGCTTCAGCACTCGGGTAACTGGGTGCCAACATTAAGTATCTAAATTTAAACCTTTGGGGCCAGATTTACAAACTGTTTAGATGTCAAAAGATGTAAATGAGCCTGAACTAGGATTTTTCAAAGATATCTAACAGCAGTCATCTAGGGGCACTGGGCCCATCTGAGGGAGCTCTTGCACTGTACCTCCTTCGACACGCCTGTCAATACCATTGATACTACCTTTTGTCTTGCCATGTAGCCTGGTGCATAATACACAGGGCCCAAGACATAAACAAGTTACATCCTGAACCTGACGCTGTCTGGCTACCTGCAGTGGTTTTCATGGCAGTCAGAGTGGCATCACGCGTCTGTAACACAGCGGTCTGTTGCATTGTTCAGATGTGCCTGCTAGTATTTGAAGTATACAGACTGTCATGAATTTAAATAAAATTCATGCATTCTCTGACACCTTATCCTAAGTAGAACAGAAGTAGCTTATGCTCAAATAGTGGAAGTCGAAGATTTTTCTTTCTGCAAAGGATTGGGCAGAGCTTTAATGTCCCTTTTACCTTTGGAGAACATTACCATACAACTTAAAGGGAATATAAGAAAAATACCCCACGGATTTCTGCAATAGGTTGTGTGCTTTCTCACCATCCTGAACAGATGTTTGTAAGTCTGTAATATTCAGGTGCATGGTTTGTGTATATTGTAGTATATGTCTTGGTAAACATGTGTTTAATGCAATTGTGAGATTGTCAAGCAGTACCATACATTCTGTGTCCTACAGTTAATAGTATAGGTACTAGATGTTTAATTGGTCTCCTTCTTTTACCAGGTTCTTGAACACGATAGTTAAAAAGTGAAGAGTAGAAGTAAATTAATATTATAAAGGTATAAGTGATGGATAAGAACCCTGCTGCATTTACATTGCAATAAAATGTCATATAGGTTAATTAATATCGTTGGTAATAGACTTGAAAAACATTGCCACCAGCCAGTACCTAACAGGAATTCAGTAGGAAGAAAATACACATTTCTGTTTCTTATGTTTTGTTGTTTGTCAGGTTTATAACATTTATTTTGCTACTAGATGTGATTTTAAATGTTCCACGGTTTGATATATTAAACCAGGCTTCTGTTATGGTCCATGTGAAGAGCCCACAGCGCATTCAAGTAGCGCTGTGGTAGCGGATCTCTCATCTTGTGCCTTGTGTATTTCATTTCCCCGGTGTTCAGATTAAACAAAGCTTTTTTATTCATTTGAAGCATCAGTAATGAGACTATTTAACACAGGTCAAATGCAGCTCGTGGCACTCCAGAGGTCCTTGAAGATAGTCCGCCTTTTGACACTGGGCCACGGAGGGAGGTGAAAGGGTTGCCACTTTCACTTTCTTTTTAAAGGAAGATGATGCTGTTCTATTTGTAACATTATAGAGGAACCTTAATGAATTGTAAAAAGGAATATAGTCAACAAAAAGAACAACGAAGCAGTCCACATGACCTTAGTGAAGCCATTACTAGACATCAAAACACAGGTACACGTAAGCAATCATATGACTGCGTGATGTTCTGAACAATATACAGTCACTTCCAGAATGTAAACGTAAAATAGGAACTAGAGAAAGTAAGAAAGGGCAGCATTTCTTCTGTGAATGTTTGTGTGGATAGACACAGATGCAATCAAATCCTCAGCTGGTGTAAGTTACCCTCTGGTTTCCATGAACTGATTCACACTAGGGGTTGATTTGCCATGTACAGGTTGTCTGTACATGAATTTGACTGTTGTTTTTCACTTAGACACGGTGAAGAAACGCATGCCAACTTATTCAGGGTGGTAAACAGCTTAGTTCATGCGGGCTGACTGGTTTTTTCCCCCTGCAGCAGTTCCCTTATAAGATGTTTTCTGAGTGACTCTTCATTTCCTTTGCTGAAAATATTAATTCTGGTTTGAAGATGTCACTTTTGTGCTACCTAAGAGGACATAGATGCAGCCAGTGTTTGCTTAGGCCAGAACCTCTGCTCAAAAGTCTTACGTGTGATGACTGTGAAGACCATTAACAGGAGTTCAGCCCTGAGGCCAGTACCTGTTGTCAGCGCCTCTTTGTAGAGGGGAGAATGCCAAAATTTGAAAACCAAAAAACCTTCCCTATTAAAACCGTAGTTCTAATCATGTCTAGGGCACTTCAAATCCCCCAAGTGAAGAGGAAGGCATTTTAGGAAAATCATCAGCCTCGGAGTTTTTCTGTTCTCCTTGAATTAATCCTGCTGATCAGGACTGAAAGAAGAGCCAGAGTATCATCCCAACCTGCACAGATGTTTTTCTTCATAACTGGTCCTTCCTAAAACTGGAGCAGGTTAATCTCTTACAGACACAGCAAATGTTCCTTCCTAGTCAGCTCTTCCAACAAGTAGTTTGATGTTAACTACAAAGAAGCTCATCTAGATCTTGGGTTTTTTCCCGGAGAGGGTATTTTAACTTGAAATCTAACTTTTATTTTATTTTGGACATTATTCAGTGCTAACATTACGCAAGTCTTCATGCATCTCACTTGCAAGCATCTTTGAGTAAACTTCTTGGCCATCTCCTGTAGCTGACAAAAGTTACTTTTGCTTTTACCTCAATGAATAAGTGAGTCTAAAAAAGGAAAACGTTAACTGATGAAAATACTAATTGTCAATCATTTCTAATTAAGTCAGTAATTTTGGTAAAGTTCTGTCATAATTTGTCAAATGGGTTTCTATGTGAAGTTGTAGGTATTTGTTCAGTAATGCAGCCTTGTGGTCTCTCTGTACGTGTCTGCAGGATGACTTGAGAGAGACACATAGGTATAGAGACCCTTCTCTTTCCCTCCCCCCTCATATACATGTATATGTGTCCATAGACAAATGCACATTATCTACTTATCCATGGATATATATTTAAGTGACACATATCACTTAAAGGCTGAAACTAAAATCTTAGCGTTCTAATTTCTTTCTGTGGACTCACCTGCCTTCAGAAATGTGAGTTGAGATCCCATTATATATTTCAGTAATAATCTGTTCCTCTTCAGGAGATCAAGTTTGCCTTCTGTATGTCTCATTCCAGTTATTGCTGTGGACAGTTAACACTTTTAACTCAAGTTTATAAGTTCTAGGTTATTGTGAACTTCCTCTCATGAGTCGATGCAGTGGCTCTGCCAGGGGAAGTGTTATTTTCCTTCGTACCACCCCCTATAGTGCAGTGGTTTGGATTTGAGACTAACACTGCTGATAGCAGACCAGTGCTGGCTGTTGCTACACCATGCTCACACAGCACCAAGACTTTCTCCAGATTTGTTCCCAGCTAGGCTGGGGTTCAGCACAAAGCTGGGAAGGGGATACAGCTGAGACAGCTAACCCAAATAGATGAGAGGTCTTACCTACCATGTAAATTTATGCTTGACATTAAAAGCTGCAGCAGGAGTGAGTTTTTCCTAACATAGCCATTGCTTGGAGACTGACTGGGCATCAGTCTGCTGGTGGGAGGTGCTAGATGACTGCCTTTCTTTTTTCTCATCTGTTTTTAAGCTTTTATCCCCATCTGTGATTTTTTTTTTCTTGCTTTTGCCCTCCCAATTCTCTCCACCATCCTTCTGTGGGGTCATGAGCAAGCGACTGGGAGAATGTTACCTGCCAGCCAGGAGCGATCCACCACGTAAGAAATTGCTTGCATTGCATCATAGGATCATAGAATCACTAGGGATTGGAAAGGACCTCCAAAGATCATCCAGTCCAATCCCCCTGCAACAGTAGGATCACCCAAGTTTAAATCCTGTAGCATCAACCTGAAGAGAACCTGCTCTGCAAAATCGAAGTTCCAAACTGTGTGTAGGACATTATTGACCAATATAAATGTCTTGACTTCAGGTAAGGGGCATGTACAGTCCTAACAGTCCTGTTACATTCCATTTAACTAATCTTGCTTTACAGTCATGCTGTATTAAAAGATGAAACTGAATTATGTACACCACTGGAAACAAACATTTGGCCCCAAAGTACTCAGGAGGAATGTATTGTTTGTAGGTTTTATTAAGATATTTGTTTACTAAAGAGTGCCACATTCAAAACTGTTTTTGACTGCACATCTACTATCACATTACTGGTAAAGGTGGCTGTATCAATGAGGGAGGGCCTGGAAATCACCAGAAGTTCACTAGTGCCATCACAAATTGTCTTCTGCCTCCAGCAGCATCGGTTTTCTCCACTGCATTCTGCCCAATTTAATTGCAGGTCTAACAGCAGTGAGTGAACAGGTGATCACAGTCAGAAGATGCAAGCTGGGAGCTGACATTTGGATTGAAAATTAGTTCCAGAGCTCAAGGCCAAAGATCAGAAGGAAAGGAGGACTTTCAATGAAACTCTTGCAAACTCTTTGCAACCGGTATCTGAAAGCTAAATTCTAAATCACAGAATCAGTTATCCTTAAATCCACAAAGTAGATTTTGACCATTAACTTTCCTCATCCTCTGTCCCATTTGGGTACACACTCTCAAATTATTTTCAAGAGGAATCTTTCCATCTTGAACATCCTTAATTTGCTTCAACTCTCTTTCCTAAGTGCTTATTTTTGACACTTGTGTGTGAAGAGTAAAACCCTCAGAGTGACAGTCTGTGATCATGTTTCATGTGGCAGACTTCATTTGCTTTCAGTTTATATTGCTATCAATTTATGGCTTTGTTCCTTAAAGGGTTATCTTTTATTCCACACTGTAACTGATATATTGAATGATGTATGCTTAAGGGGTATTTCAAGGAATCTTAACTTCAGCCATTAGCTGGTTATCTCTCGGCTCAGGAGCCTGTAGTTTGTTGAGAGAAATGTAATACTTTTAAAGCAAATAAAAGTGCTTTTCAATATGTAATTATTTTCTTATCAGTGCTACATTTTCATGCCCGTTTGAGTATCTAGCATGCAGTGCTTGAATTTGCATTTAGCACTGCAGGAACTGCTTTAAATATTGTTATTATGAAGGAAGAAATCAGAAATCAAAGTGAATTTTTAGTACAATGGCGAGGTATAGGAAGATGCAATTGCAGTAACAGCAGCCTGCATTATTGCATAGAACTAACTCACAGCTTGACAGAACGTCCCTGCTGGGGAGGAAATGTAGGGGAACTGGCAGGATTTTGCTACATCTGCTCCCTACTGCTAATAAGCTTTAACCTATTTGGTTTTTATTATGCTTACTGTTTGGATATTTTGCTTCCGAAATGATATCTGTAACTGTGAGAGCACATCACAGGGAAGGCGGCAGGTAGGGCTGTTTAACAAACAGCAAGGGCTATTAAAGGCCGTAACGAGCGAGATGGTTCCCCTCGCAGTGTGGGTTTTGAGAGTTCAGGCACTGCAGAGCGCACAGGAAGACTCGAGTGAGAGAAGTGGGTAAAACTGATTTCATAGCTTGAGTAGCTCGTACAGCCAGAAGGCACCATTAGATCATTTAGTCTGACCTGTATATCACAGACCATTACATTTCACCCAGAAATTCCTGTTTTGAACCCTGTGAGGATACTTAGACTAGATTATATCAGACCTTGAGTTTAAAATACTTTATGCCACAGGATGAGAAACAAGAGGCTGAGCTTCTCAGGCAGAAGGAAGGGAGTTCATCAGGGTACTAAGCACATGTGGCAGTGTGACTACTTCTGCAGAACAAGCCAAAATCCCAAGGCTTATGCACGTTTACAAAAGCGAAAATCCCTCCCAGACTCCTTCATTTAGGGAGCATAATACAGGTGTTTGTATTGTATCAGAACACTTGCTTATGGAAATGTTCTGCTGAACCTATAAACAGAAAAAAAACCCCACAAAACCAAAAATAAAGCTACCAGAAAACAAAAGCACCACCCTCAAAAAACTCTCCAAATCAAGCAGAATGATAAAAAATTAGATTTAGTCTCCCTTACATTGTATCAGTGGAAGTCATTACTGGCCCAGTAAGAGCAAAGTCTTTTTCAAACAGTCAAAACCTTTATTAAAGTGAATCTTGTCTAATGCTGAGTTTAGGCGTGCTGCACCTCTGAGAGCCATGCTGGCTGTCCTGTGCTTTTCAGATTCCCAGCCTGGACATATTCACTGCAGTCCTTTGAACACGCCGTCCTGCGAATAATCAGTGCTGTAGCTGAGGTTTATAGCCATATAGTTTGCACTTGCTACTGATTGTCCAACATTTTAAAACCTGCTTTGCTCTGATGGTGGCATAATTGTCACATACAATTATGAAATGTGTTTTGAGGAGATACTGGAATGCATAAAATTCAGCAGTAACTTGAAAACTCTATGGGATTATTGAGACTGTGCTTTTAGAGAGCGGGATAGAATAAGATTTTGGTGCTTCCCTGATAAGGAGAGCGAAAATGGAAGTCTTGGTCTTAAATAGTCTTCTCCGTCGCTGTGTGTGGAGCACTCTGTGTCTTTCTTTCAGCAGGCTAATCTGCATTTTCTGGGTTTTCTTTCTGTTTAAACTAACAAGGATGATCCTGTGGTCCCTCTAACCTTAACTGACTGTATGACTTGGTCTAGGTGATCCTGCTGTGGCAGGGGGATTGGACTAGATGATCTTTCGAGGTCCCTTCCAATCCCTAGTGATTCTATGATTCAAAGTAATTATTTGAACTTCCTTTTCAAGAAAACTTCCAGGTTGGTAGGTTGGGAAAGCTGAGGCATTAGCCTACTTACTGCAGGCTTCGTACACAGTGTTCAGGCTCTCAGTTGTTCCAGAGACTCCTTCAAAGCTGACTGTGTCTTCATGGAAATGTGAGAATGATTGCTTTTATTTTGATCATGTCACAGAGCTTCTCTGTTTCCAGAATGAAAGGATGAAAACACAGAGATCCAACAGCAGAAACAAAACCCAAAATTAACAAGCAAACGATATCTTTATGTACTAAATATAATCAAAAGAGAGCTTGTGAGGTTATGTCTTTAATTTCAGCCGGGCCCTTTTGTCTATCACATCGAAGTGATGAGAGTTTGTTCCACTTCTTGGCTACTGTTGACATTCATGGTACAAGATGGAACAGAAAGTTGCTAAATTATTCTTTTTGAGTGATACAAGCTATAGATCATAAATATTTATTGATCTGATTTCTCATGAACTCTGTTTTCCTGAGTTCCATATTTGCTTATCTTTTTGCAGAATCCTTGCGTATACCTACAGCAGCACTATTCAGAGAGCATTTGTCGTGAATGTTTTGAATCTGCAAAGACTTAAATATACCCTTGATGCACCAAAAAGCTGTCTCCACTTATAAAACCAAATTTACGCTAGATTTATTGTGGGATTTGGGCCCTAAGAGTGATGTTAGTTAATTTTTGTGGCAGTTTCTTCTGACACACTTGATTGACTGCTATAAAATTTTAGCTCATCCTCTTGACAAACCCTAATACTGGATAGGGATGTATTGTATAGGTTTCAGATTTCTTGTACTCTCACAAATATAGCTTGAGGTAAGCTTATTTTATTCACCTGCAAAATGCTTCTCTGGGGCAAGTTTAGCTGTAGTGCTTGGCATGTTAATTGCTGGCCATTTCCTAGGTAGCAATTAATTTTGCATCAGTACCGTAGCTGCATGCAGAATTTGTCAAGATTCGTATGAGCAAAACTTCATTTGGGTTTTCCTCCCAAATGCCAGCATGTGGAATTATAATAATTATATTAAGAGGTGCCATTAGCTTGAAATACATTGGAATTGCAAAAATTGATTAAAAGTACCCTTAGAAATAATACCCTCCTAGATGTCTAATCCTTGTTCCCTTCTATCTACCTGCTCTTGTTCATGTTTATGGCTTTTAAAGGGTAAAGACTGCATAAAAAGTAAGTTGTCCAGCAAGATGTGCTGTCGGATCCCGACACAAAAAGTAAAGAGCCAGCTTGTCTACATTTCCCCTGGTTCAGTAACCTCAAGGAAGCACAGGCTCAGCTTTCCAGTTGGCATTGTACAGAACAGTTTCTGTGTGGCACAGTGGTACCTGAACTGTACCACCAGCTCTGTCTAACACGTGGACTACAGAGCACTAACATATCTCAATAACTCATTTATTTTTATATTAACAGCATTCATTCTGTGATAAATATTCACATGTATAAGACCTCATTTTTAGTCTGTCAGTCGTGTGCTAATGTATTTTTTGGCATGCAGCAAATAATCTGTTTTATTTCAGGAAGGAATACTGAATGTCAGACTTCCTTACTTTCTGTAAGCTTTGCACAAAGAGTGTTCTTATCAATGTTATTGTTATAACACACTGTGGTATTCATTCTTTGAATTAAGGCATGTTATAGCAGGAATACGTGTGGCCTATTTATTAGACAAACTAGGATGTTGAAAAGGATTGCTTCTACCCTACTTCCTTCAGGAGCTGACACTTTTATTCTTGTGCAGTTTTCCTAGTGGAATCTTTACTTTTTAAAGTCATAAACCTATTGTTGTGAGAGGCTCTCGCGAAGCTAAAACTGGATCTCAGGAGTTTGATGCACTCTGTTTAATGCAGGCAGTGTAAAAGAACTTTTAAATGTATTATTTAAAGGCACATTAATCTTGCTGCTATAATGGTGTAATAATGCGTACCATAGAAGGTTTTCATAAACTCTGCTTCTAAAAGTAACATCACAGTAGCTTTCTTTTTGTTCTCCAAGTCAGTCCTTTGTAGAGATGGCAATTACACATCCATCTCTGTCTCCTGTAGCCTGATTCCGTATTCAGCTGTGAGATAGGTAGACCTTAGTCCTTCCTGACACAACAAAAAAGATGCATTTCTCATTTGGAACAAACTGAGACTCGTCAAAACGAACACATATGTCTAATAAATGCTAATTGCTGAAAGATGTGCAGTTTTCAATTAAGTCAAATAGGCAAATGCATATGCCATGGATTGAGTGTAGGTTTGTCCTAAACCCATACTCATTATTCCTGTGTTTACACTGGAATTGTACTAGATCTCCCTCTGATCTTCGGGGGTTTTTAATGAAAAAAATACACTGTTGGTTAGAGAGAAATTATTTTTTAAGGTTAGTGTTTTAAAACTACTCTGTAAGTTAATTTACAACCTGTATTGCCCGGTGCTTTTTCATTTAATGATGCCCATTGAATTGGGTTCTGGTTTGTTTTGTAGCATCGTTGTGAATTCATTAAGCACTCATTAAGGTAGGAGTATTCTGTAGCTCTCCTGACCGTGCACAGTGAAAACTGAGGGAATCTTTGCTAAGAACTAAGACATACAAAATGCATGGACTTAGTAATGCTATGAACCAGTATGATAACTTCTTGTATCTGAGCAGAGCTCAGGGCAGCACTATGCACACAACAATTCAGGTAACTATTTCACTTTTCTGCACAGAAACAGGTTAATTACAAGTTTAGAAACCACTGATAATCTTCGTTGTTAACCTTTCGTGTTGTGATGCATTCATAAACCTGCTAACTGAGGAACCTTTACAGCCCCAGCCTGTGCACAAATATAAAGTGTAGGAAGAACTTCTATTCTCCTTTCTCATTATTAGGCATCTTACTGAACTGGATGTCATTTGGTGACTAGTATGTGGCCATCAGTAAGTTTTCAGCCCAGCCCTTCAACCTCTTCTTTTTCCAGCCAATTATCCGTATCCTTTTGTACATGTGAGTTGAGCATCCATTGCAGAACCTCATTAGAGGGGTTAAAACACAGCAGACTGTCTGGATACCACCAGTATAATAGGGCTCAAGATGCTTATGCCTGTGGCATGAAGCAGACAAACCTTCTGCTTGGCGCTGTCTGGGACTGTCGTGTTTTGCTTGTCTGTGCTGTCTCTGTCAGCACAAGCAGGCACTGAAGATTTATGTGCTCTCCTACAAGTAGCATTTGAGTTCTCTCCATGATTCTACTTTGACAAAATAGAGAGGTGGAAGTTGTTTGGGTTTTTGTCGCTGTTGAGACGGACAAAGCGATGACACAGCATCCAAGTTGATGTGCAAGCAGTAGTAAGCATTTCCTTTATTCAGCTTAGCTCATTCTTTTGTACCCTTTCCATACATATGTATCCTTATTTCATTGGTACAACACACACACAAGCAAGTGGTCATTGGTGTTCAGCGGCATACGCCCCTTGTTCTATCTGTATGCCAGGTTTCCCCTAGTGCAATTAACTTGTTCCTCAAAGTTGCTACATCTCCAGGCATCTCTGACTTCCTTGTTCTCAAGGGTGTACTTTAATCTGGCTGAGGTCAAACTCTTCTTCACCAGTCAAAGGGTCTACAGACCCACCATAAACCCCCCAGATTTTTTTCCTCAGAAAAAGGCCAAGAACAACCACATTAAACTCCCACTTCTTACAGACTAGCATTCTGATGCCAGTACTTCTGCTCAACCATCTGAAAAAGCACTTCAGACCTGTTATCTCCATTCTTCTGCTTGACTTTGTGCTCACCATTCATCTACAAAATGAGTCTGGGATATCACAGATACATCTTACTTAGAATTACAGAAATATTGGAAAGGATTAGTTGTTGGAAGGGACTAGTTGTGAAAACTCAAGAAAGCTGCCATTTTTCTTCACCCAACACACCACTAGTATCAGCCTACATTTCAGTGTAAGAACATAGGAGTAGCTGTAAGGGTACAGGCTCTGTGTAGCAAACAGGAGCCCTAAGCACGTGTGTATAGTAAAAGCAGGAGAAGTGTATATCCACCCTAATATTCTCCCAACCTCAAACTATATTAATTCATATTAAATTAATTTGGGTACTTATATAAATCATTCATTTCTATAAATAAATTATTAACTATTGTATAAATTAAGAATTAACTAAGAATTTTAATATGATTCTTCTGTAATCCCCACTGAATCCGAGTAGACTTGCTCAGGCTCCACTTAAATCCCTGTGAATTTCGTGCGACCACAGCATCCTCCATCGAGGAATTCCAGGTATCAACTTCTATTGTTCTTTTTGAAACCATGCTCTTACTAATGTCATTTGATGATCCATGGTTCTTCTACAGAAAGACAAGCATGCAAAATCAATTCTTATCCCTATCCATCCTTTTCATGTCATGTATGATTTTCTAAACCTGTTTCATAGTCTTCTTAACGTTTTTAGTCTAATACGTACTTCTCCAGTTGAGGCACCTGGAGCTGTGTGTCTTACTCAAGGTGTGGGTGTGCTGCCTGCCCTCTACATTCCTATGGCATGGGCTTGCTTTGCTATTATAAAACATCAGGTAAATAAGAGTAATATACTTCATCCTCCTGAATTCAGCTCCTTACTTTCTGTTTTTCCTGAATTACTCAAACGTGTGTTGAATCAATATTTAATTCATGGTGGGAAAGGTCTTCTTTTGCTGAGTTGGGTTTTTTCAGAGCTGTTTAGAAATGAGAGTTCAAGGGTCCTTCTCTGGATAGGGAATGGTGTGAGTACAATGCATACAGTCTGCTTTGGGGCTTCCAGGTTTTTCTGGAGCTTCATTGTTCCCACCTTTGATAAATTTGGTACCAGATGATCCTTCTTGGCAGAGAAAGGATGTTGTAAATCATGTTTTGAGGACAGTCTAGAGCTAAATCTCTTATATCGAATCTTGGTCCAAAGTTCTGGACCAAGTTCATTTCATACCGTGATGGAACCAGAGCCCTGTGATAGTGAGATCGCTGAGACAATCCAGTTTGCATCTGTTCCTGAAAGAGGACTATTACAGAATCATTTCTTTTCAACTGTGGTCTCCTGGGCAGCAAAAGGATGTTCCCTGGCTTCCTTCTCTAGTCCTCTGTAAATCAGATCCTGTAAAAGCACTGCACAGAGTAACACCTGTCTCTGCATTATCTCAGCAGTCACTCATTGAACCTTTGCATTATGCGAATTGTCCCCTCTCATATTCAGACTTCTCCTGGGGAGAAGCTACCCTGCCCTCTTTGTTCTTAAATCTGTGGGAAAACTAGCCAGCTAAAACAGGAATCTTGAACAGGCCAACAGACCCTCTCCTGTGAAGCAAAAATCATTTGAGTACTGATAGCTAGGAAATACATGTTTAATAGTGAGGACTTTAGCTGGCAGCTACACCTACAGCATAAAGAAATTTGTAATGATTTGTAAAATTCAGGTCATGCATGGAGCCACTGCTTTCAACAGTGTTTGCCTCAACAGTTTTCATGTCTCTCAATGAGAAGAATTTTATAGATTCCAAAATTTTAATTGATAAGCCTTTTTCAAGAATTGCAGGCTGAGCTGTATCCCCTTTTGTTTCATTTTTGTTTTCCCAAGACTGTGAAGAAGTAAAGATTAGACCCAAACATGTGCTCCTTTGTAGAACATTCTACATCGCCGTTCTTCAGCAAGAACCCTAAGAGCATGTTTTTCTTCACAGAACCACAGCTGTCTGCCAGAATTGCTGAATCTCATTCATGAAAGCTCAGAATCAATTGTAAAAAGCAATTTTATCATAAAATAATTCCTCTTTGTTATCACTTTTAGTGATGTTCCAGCATCATACGCGTAGGATTTCTGAACAGACCTCGCGTATTCATCCTCATCTACCAAGCAGGCAGTCATAAAGACACTCGGCTGTTTAAGGCAGTTGTAAATCTCTGAAAGGTATCTCAGAAATGCAGTTTCTGTGTAAAGCACAAATGTCAGTGATTTCTTGAAAGTAAATTGGGAGAGGTCATTACTAGAAGTATTTCTGTAAGATTCTCTAGCAGCTGACGAAAGATTATTAGTCCCCAGTAGCTCCGTCACTTGTACTTTGTGCAAACTCTGAAGGTAAAGGTTATGAGTGCTGTGGTACTGTACAGGTGCACCACGAACGGTCTTTCACACAGAAGGATTCTCATTTGTTAAATTTGGAAATGTACTTTCTCTTGGCCTTAATTTCCATGTAGTTCTTCATATTCTAAATGGCAGCTGAAGGCAAGCAGAAATAGTAATTGATTTAACAACCCAAGACAAGTACAGGGAAGTAGCAAAGTTTGTCTTAGTTCTTGATGTGACCTGAGAGAGCTTCTTTAGTTCTTCTTTTTTTTTTTTCTAAACAGTGCCTCATCACCTTGGGCCAGCAAAGTGGCCTTTAAGCCTCAATGAGCATGTCTTTTTTTTTTCTCAGTGCAAAGCTCCAGTATTTCATCTTTTCAAACTGTTTTAAGCACTCAGCGCAGAATTATATTGACAAGGTTAGAATTCATCTCCTGGAGGAGAATACTGTGCCCCTCCTGTTAAGTGCTAATACAACATTTATGTGTTGGTACCTTAATAACAGCCCCAGCTAGCCTAATGAAAGTACTGAAAGCAAACACTACTCAGTGAGATTTTATTATGACTGAAGTGACTGCAATTTGAGCCAAATTATCCCTACTTTTGTCCCCGTACCAAACCAGAAATGCTAAAGCAATTGCTGCATGTTTGGGGTAGAATTAGGCTCCACTGTCGTTAATATGGAAGTAAGTGCATTTTCCATGTAAACAGCTCCCGATGGTCAGGCATCAAAGATATTCTCTGCAAAATGCTCGTCAATAATTTTGTGAGTGAATTTTGAAGTAAAGTGCCTGTAACCTGTCATTATTTCTTCCTCTCGAAGTCGAGAGCGAGCGGATGAAAATGGAGCGAGTGAATTGAAGGCACTGTGAGATGTACGGCCTTATCGACTCGAGGCGAAATGACAGGGTTGCCTTGTCATTATTTTCCCTTTCAGAGGTCAGGCAGTGGACAACATTACCAGTATGTACTCGGTGTGTACTTGGTATAGCCAAGAATTCATTAGCTGTCTACACAAAGACGACGGCGTAAGGCACTAACATTCAAAATGCTGAATATATTGTCTCTCCATAACACTGGAGGGAAAAGCAAGGAGAAACATAATCTGCTGACCAGAATAAGCATTTCAGCTGTTCAGCTATTGAATGCTTAAAAAAAACCAAACCCTGTGTTCAGAGACCTGATAAGATCCTGTAAGTTCATTCTTTTAGAGTACATCTATCATCAGATACAGTTGCTTTTCATAAGCAGACCTTGTGGTGCACCTAATAGGAGCATGAACCTATGTGTTTAAGTATTAACAGCAGACCTAAATGTGTGCACTGGTTTTGACTGGGATGGAGTCAACTTTCTTCATAGCAACCGGTATGGTTGCTGTGTGGTTTGGATTTGTGACCAAAACAGCAGTGATAACACACCAGGGGTTTTAGCTGTTGCTAGGACAGCTGACCACAACTGCCCAGAGGGATAATTAATCCCATATAGCATCATATTTAAATCTTTTATGAAAGGGGAGGGGGTTTTGGCAAGATAGCCATTGCTCACAGCCTAACGGGAGGGGAGGCAGTAAGTGAAGCCTTTGCTTCACTTGTTTTGTTTTTCTCCTTTATTCTTGTCATTTCTTTTTTTCACTTACTAAAACACCTTTCTGTTGCACGAGAAGTTTTCTCACCTGTGCCTTTGGGGAGGGGACAAGTAACCAAGCAGCTGTGTGATCCTCCTCTGCTAGATGGAGGAAGCCCACCACTGTGTATTGGTCCCAGCTTAAAGCTCTAAGATGGTTGCTGCCTGTATTCAGGTGAAAAAGGATTGAGCACTTAGCAACAATGCAGGGACAAGGTAAATCTTTTATGAAATCTGAGGTTTGTTAAGATTCAAAGGTACAATTAATTTGGATTGAATTGATTACAAGTCCATGATTTCTTCCTCTGTCTCATGGAAGAGTGTTTCAGTATTTGGAAACATGATGTTCACTTCCTTCACCTGTTGATACGCAGCAGCACAATTTACACTGACAGGAGTGAGCAGAAAGCCTGTCCTGCTGCCTCAGTACCATCAGAAGAAAAGGCACAAAATTACTCAGCTGTTACCCAGTGAGCAGATTACTTCATGTAAAAACAATTTGGATAAATGACTTCTGCTTTTAAGAAAATCACTGTTTGTCTTCTAAGATGGTTTGTTCAAGATCATTCTGCTGTTCAGAACTATCTGAACACCCCCCTTACGAGGAAAGGCTGAGAGGGCTGGGTCTCTTGAGCTTGGAGAAGAAAGAGGAGACTGAGGGGTGACCTCATTAATGTTTATAAGTATGTGAAGGGTAGTTGTCAGGAGGATAGAGCCAGGCTCTTAGCAGTGTCATCTAGTGATAGGATGAGGGGCAATGGGTGTAAGCTGGAGCATAAGGGGTTTCATATAAATATGAGAAGGAATGTCTCCCAAGTGAGAGTGACAGAGCACTGGAAGGGGCTGCCCAGGGAGGTTGTGGAGTCTCCTTCTCTGGAGACATTTAAGACCCACCTGGATGTATTCCTGTGTGACTTGGTCTTGGTGATCCTGCTGTGTCAGGAGAATTGGACTAGATGATTTTTTGAGATCTTCTGTTCTGAGATCCTTTCCAATCGCTAAGGATTCTATGATTCCATGATATCTTTGCAGTATGTGAACTGTAGCTTTAGTGCTCCAGCTTTTAAAGTAATTCATGTGCTTTTCAAACTCACTTGTATAATTTCAGCAGTTCCCTCCGTTTCTGTTCTTCAGAGACCACTGCAATGAGTGAAAGTTACTGTACGTAAAAGGACTATTTTTTGTTTGTGGAATAAGTGGCAAATACATTATGATCAGGTTTCATCAATGGTAGAGGCATAGTAGTAGTTTGAGATTGCAAAACAGAGCCGATATTAACTGTCGGACAAATTCATAACTGCTCAAGATGACTTTTCAATAACAAGGAAAGTTCAAGGGCAGAATCATCTCAACGCAATAACTGCGTTGCACGTATCACCTTGAATACTAGCAGCACATTAATTTCCACCAGCTCTGTAATATGCACAATATTCTGTTTCTCTCTTAGGTTGAAGATTCAGAGGAATATCATGATGTAACTGCAGCGTGTGGGTTGCTTGCTGTGGTTGTAATATCTCATCTACCCAGAGATGCTGCTATCGAATGGCATGTTGTTGCAGTCGTCGATGATCCACTCCAAAGAAAACATTTTGCAATGAAGATGTTGTCAGAGGGCTTCCAAATAGAGTGTGAATCTGTGGAGTCTAGTTCTGCATCCTGTGCCTTGATCTCCCTACGTCTGAGTTTAATTTCACCATCTGCTTGTCAGCTAGATTTAGATGGACCTCTTCAAGACTTGGTTTCTATGTTCACACAAGCTGTTGAGAAACTTTCAGAAGACTGCAGTGCAAGTCCTTTGTCCTTCAGAGCTTTCTTCAGGGAGGATGTCTTTGATGCTGAAACACTACAAACAGGTAAGACTTGTGATGACAGAAGCCAGGTGTTAATACAAAGCATGAGGTAAGATTTGCTTACTTTTACATAAGGTTTCATTGCAAGAAAATATTTTTGAAGTATTTATCAAGGAGATGTGGCCAAGAAGGCCAATAGCACCCTGGTTTATATCTCACAACTGACTGACTTTGAGTAGGAGAGTGGATTAGATGATCTCACTCCAATCTGAGTTTTTCTATGAAAGAGAAGGTGCTGAGAAATCCAACCACCTCAAGGTGAAACACGGGGTGAATGAAACTTTTATATAAAAGGCTTTGAGCAGTTGTCCTTTTGGCAGCCTACTTTTGTCATGATCTAGAACTGTGTTCAAATAACCAAGTTCTGTGTGCTAAGAGACACTCTTCCGAGAATAAATAAAGAAATACTGATGTTTAAAAAAAGGGAAATGTTTTCCTCTGCATTGGAGGGTGTCCAGTTTTGAACATGGGCTGATGTCTCACCTATTATGTAAAAACAGAACTTCTTCACCAAACAAATTTCCTGGGTTTTCCCAATGTTTATGTTTTCAAGATCTCGTTTCCTTCTCAAGTAAACAGACTACAGAACAATAAGTGTAAGTTTACAAACCAGAATTTATTTCTTATGTTGTACATCTGTGTTTTGGGCTGTGCTCAATTTGGGACACCCAGCATTATGCAAGAGCACAAAAGCTTGTTGTATCTGCCAGGCCTACAACGCTGGTAGACTACTTGTACTGAAATCACTAGCAGCTTTGTTATCAGTTCGAGAAGGAACAAAATCAGATCCTCAGCCTGTATTTATCTCAAACAGGCTTGCACTTTAAAAGTCCTTGCAGACCACAACTGATCCATATTAATTAGCTGACATAAATGTTAGCCCTCAAATATCCCACTGTCCTATTTTTTTCCTTAACCTGCAGCAGTTTTTGAAGAAAATTCAACTTGACATTATTTAATAGATTTAAAGTACAGGAATTGAAAGCTATAAAAATGTGGCATAGAGTAAGCATGTTTAATCCAGAAAGCAAAGAATGAACATATAGTCTGACAGAATGTTGTTGTTTTTACTACATCTTGTTTAAGAGCTAAAAGGAAACCTGATAAAACATGTTCCTGGCATGGGATTAACGTTACCATTTTGCCTGCTCTCTTTCTGATACTTCTTAGGCCATAGAATAATTACTTCTGAATGTATTCCACTTGCTGTATTGAACGTGTTGCTCAATATAGTGCATAAATTGTGCACATAAAGAACTGATTCCATTCCATTCCTGTTACACTAGCAACGGTGCAGGCATGAAAGGTTCGTTGTGATTGCCAGGTATTCTTTCTGTTTGTGTTCAGATCTCTGCACTGTCATAATTCCTGTTATTTAGGCAATTTTATCAGCATCTCCACTGGTAAGAAATATATTCTTGCAAATCTGTAGACTATATAGAATACATTAAATTTACAAGTAACACTAATTAATTGATGAATTTAAAAACAACTTTTTTCTGCTTTGGAAAAGTTTCCAGAAAGTGCATGTAATGGACAGAAGAAATGTGCTATATATTTGAAAACAATTTTTCAAATTAAAATAGTTGTATAGACTAGTAGATATATATATATATATTTCTTCCAATTCAAAACCAGAAGACTAATTTTTAATATATTATTAAGACTCAGGGACATACTTAAATGACATGCTAAGATACATCTTTGAGGCCTTTAAAGGTGTGTGGTCTCCAGTGAAGCTTCCTCAGCTTTCCAAAGGATGCAGCATATTGCTGAATTACGTGCCTGACTGTCTTCTGTGCTGTTATTGTAATTGTACTTCTCATTTAAAAAGTACTGTGTAAGGTCTCCAAGGAGTTCCCACTCATTCTGTGGCAAGATTTTGCCCCATATCCCCTGGATAGTGTCTGTAAGTAAGATGACATCAGCCTTTGCTTTGTCTTCTGAGTTAGTATTGGCAGTCTTTAGCTTTAACTGGCAGAACTGCAGATGTGTTTGTCCTCTAGCGTGTTCACAGATGTAACATACTAATATTAGGTTTTTCTCTTGAATCCCATGATATTTTAACCTGTCTATAACACCAGCCCAGGGTGTTATAGATTGTTAAATTCTAATGACCACAGCTTCTTCCAGGCTCTCATAGCGATTTCCTCTTGAGCCTTAAGGTGATCCTCGTGTTTCATCTGCATCAGCCCATTAACTTGTCAACCTTCTTCCTAATTCTCAGTTCAGAACCAAGAGAGGAAAAAAATGGCAGATTTGACATTACCTGGAACTTTAATTTGTTGCCTGAATAGAATTCAAAGCATATGTATATTTAGGCAGATTCAAATAAACTTCTTGTGCTTCCTGCGGCAAGTCACAGGAAGGACCAGCGCTGGCTTCCAAACCAGCACCGGTTTGTGTCTTGTCAGCTTTCAGCATGTCTCTAGACATTTGCCCTCAGATATTTTGTGGGGTTTGATGTCTCTTACTACCTCCAAAATGTACTTGCTGTTGCACAGTACACCTAGGTGGCTTCCAGATTTTACTTCCACCGCTGATCAGATGCTTGGTGAAACTGTTTCAAACACAAAACAGCATTTTACTGGGATGCAGGGTAAAGCAGAAACGTACTGGTCTTGACTTTTTCATCTGCACACCTCATATAGGCTTTTTAAAAACAGCTCCTTTGATGTGGCTGCCAGAACACAAATGATACTGAGAGCAGTTTTATGGTTGCTCTTTATTAATTCAGCTCAGGTAGTGCTGGCTGATGACCATCTGCACGATTAGTGACGTGTTCGATCTCTGACATGTGTTAGACATTGTTAATCCAAGAAGTAGGGCTGGCCCTTTGGAGTCCAGCTACCATCAGCTGAGGAAAGAGAACAACATTGCAGGGGATGCTATTAAAAATATTCAAATATTTTTAATCTACAATGGAAATGCAGAAATGATCATGTCATAGAAGTCAAAAGATAAGGTTGAGGAGATAACTGTGCCAAGTTTTGTGGATTTCAAGGGCAATTCCATCTTAAGGTTTAGCAAATAATCTCCAAGAGTTCTTGTAAGATCTTGGAAGGCAATGAGTTGTCTTCTCTCAGAAAACGGTGGAAAAGAAATAAAGGTTCTTTTTTCTGGTTAGAACTTTAAAGTCATTGGAGTGAAAGGAGGAGATCTTGAGGAAATCTTGCCACAGATGTTCACGCATGAGCCTCTGAGTGCTTTTCTGGTGCACTGAAACTGTCAATTTTTTTAAAACTGTAAGAAATGTGTTTGTACCTGACATAGTAAGATGAGAGCTGGGAATAACTCTGCATATTGTAACAGGTTACTGGAAATTACTACAGCCAGTGGTACTGCTGTCAAAAAAAGCCAAAGGTTTGCAATGCAAATCTGAGACAGATACCTTTCTGTCATTCTAAGACCAGATGTAAAGTTGTATTGAACAAAGTCTAGTACTGATGGTGAACTTCTCAGAGCCAATCCCTCATAACATCTGAGAGTATTACGGGCACCGTGCTGAGATCATGGAACGTGTTAGAAGTAGGAGGATTAGATTAAGCTGACATATATACTTAGTAAGATGCTGTTAAGCCTTTAGAAGTCTTCAACATAAATTTGACTATTTCTTTCTTATTCTCATTTAAATATGCATCAATATAAACGTGTCAGGATGATTTGCTATGCCATCCAGTAGACTAGATTATACTCAAGTATAGGAAAGATGAATGTTCATAAGTCATCCCATTATGATTTCACAAGCCTTGTTCACAGGATGTATGCAAAATATGTTTGAATATTTAGTAGGGAGTAGAAAAGGTCCTGCGTTCACTAGAACATCATATTACATTACATAACCTGTGTTTAATACTATAGAAATATTGAACTGAGAGTATAAAAAGGCAAAAGAGAACAGGAATAGAAAGACAGTCTGGTGGCAGCATTAACATGAATATATAATTAGTTTTAAATGTGGCTGTAATCTGTTGATGCTTAGGACTACAAGGCTCCTAGGTGTTTATCAAGTTTCAGTGATACTGTATTGTTAAGCATATTCTAGTATAGGCTGAGTTTGGTTGGACTGGACCATGTAAATTTTTACTTGAAATGGGACTCCTTCTTCTGTTGAAACAGAAGCCCCAGTGCTCGGGCTGTCAAGAGTTCTTGCACTGACATGGTAGAACCCTGTCACATGTAAAATACACTATTTTTAAACTAAATATTTTCCATCTGATACTGCACTACCAATACACTTTCCAGATGTTCTCCAAACCACAGTTGCCAGTACTGCGAGATACACACTGTGTAGTGCAAATCTAAGGGAAGTTCTACTGAAGATCAGTGGAAGATACCAAGATGCTTTTTCTTAATAGCACATGTCTGTGTGCATTAGGGTTTAACATTGTTTTAGCCAATGTACTTTAAAATTACACTGGGAACTTATTTTAACTTAAAATTCTTGATGGATATGCCATTAGACTCTAGGAAACTATTTCCCATGGGAACAGCTGGAATCTCAACCTCCAAACATTTTACACAAGGCTTTGAGTTCTCATGTGAGTAGTTAGTATTTACTCAGCAGTCATGGAAAACTACTCATGGGAGCAGAAACGAAACTGTCACTAAGAAATGTTATGAAGCACCAGTCACAAGGTGCAGCAGGAGAGATTCCAGCTAGACACAAGGAAGAACTTTCTCTCCGCAAGACTGGAATCATGCTGGCATGATCTGCCTAGGAGCTGTGGAACCTCCATCTTGGAGGTCTTCGAAACCCACCTGCAGAAGGCCTTCAGCAAACTGGTCTAATGTCTAAAGTCACCTCATTTCTGAGCATGAGGGAGGCAGGACTATATGATCTACCTGACAAACCAAAATTATTCTGTGATTCCCAAACTTATTCTGTGATTCCACGTTATTATTAAATTACAAGGAATTGCCTGAAGAGAGTGGCATTGAACTGCAGGTTCTGATAAAACCCTGTCTTCTCATTAATACTCCACTCTCTTGTCTACCACTGTACTTGAATAATAATTACTGAAACCAGCAAGTGAGATTTTCCTCTTGGAGTGCATCTTTGAAAGTACATCTTTAGAAGTGTCTGGATTCTTTGTTCTTTTCTTTGGTTCTTTTTTTTGGACTCATTTCTCTGTAGTGTGCACATTTGTCTTTTTTCTTTCCATCTCTATCTCAACAGAACTCAGACAAGTTCAGAATTAGAATTATGATTGGGCTGTGATGTCTCTGTAAAACCAATGTGTTCTCAGAGTGTAATTAATTGGATAATGATTGAGATACCTGAGGATAAAGAATCCTGTTATGAAGTTAAATAATGTGTGTCATCAGTAATGTCTTATCTTCTACTGGAACACACCTTTTGTTTTCATCATTTACATGCTTCAGTGTGGTCATACCAATGACCTGGGGGCTAAATACAAATTTAACCAGGTAGGATTTAGCAGGATTAGTAGGATTAGGAAAATCATTTTAAAATACTCACTAAAAAGATGTAAGATTTATAATTTTTTAACCTCTAGGAAACTTCAGAATTCTGTTCAAAAACTTTTATGCATTAGAAGTGAAATGAACTTGAAAATCAAAGTCAGATATCTTAATCTAACAGTCATGTTGCTGGAAGGAAAAGAAAATAGTATGTTGAAGATTACAGTTTCTGGTATTTACAGAGCACTGGCTTCTCTTTACTCATCCTGCCAGAAATGTGTGAGTCAGTCTACCTGCCAGGTAACTGGGTGAAATGAGCTGTGTGAAAAGTAACCATCTCACCTAGTTTACTCCCAAATATTTCACATCCATGTACTGATCCTATGGATGAGAATCTATTTGAGATGTACAAGGTGCTTCCTGTTTGTGGCTGGAAAGGATTAAGGGATTTGGTAACTTCACACAAGAAGGCAAAAGTATAGAGCTTTGTTTTCCTGGAATTCTTAGCTGAAGCTGCAAGCTCACCAAGTCTCCAAATAAGGTGCAGTTGAGGCAGCATAGCAGGGAGAACAGTATGCAGAGCCCTGAAGAATAGTTCATTGAAGTGCATGCCTCGTTCCAGAAAGGCATCTGAGACCAAATCTGCTTTGAGATTGCTCTTCTACTGGGCATAACTTCATCACTTTAGAATTGTCAAGGGATCTTGTCATTTCCAGACATTTATGAAAAGCATGACTAATTGAAGCCAGCCTCAGGCATTTTCTGCAGTTACATACATGAAGATAAATATATTCTAATTTAGCTGATTAGTCTATTTTTTCTTTGCATTAACTACATAAAGTGTGTTTTGAATTCTTTTGTTTCATATCACGTAGCGTAACCTACCTGCTGTGATTTAATCAAGGATTTGGGTCACTCAAACTATAATAGCAACACAAAATAATCAGGTTTTCTATCTTTAGATTAGGCTTCTCTAGTTTCACTTTTCTTCTAAGTAATTTTTTCCTTGTGATTGGTTTGAGCTGCGATAGTATGCAAACCACTTAAACTTTTGATCCTTTAAAAGTTTCAAAACAGAAACCTCAGCTGTTTTCATTATTGCTTGTCATTTTGGGATAGCTTGTTTGACAGTACTTTGTGCAGGAGTTTTTGTAAAGCATATTGTGATTTTATTTTGATCGGAGCCTTGCTGCATAAGACTTCCCTGCTACAGAACTTAATGCCGCGGTGCTTAGTCAGCAGTCAGTTTGCCATATGATGCCACCTAACATAATATCTTTGGCAAGTATTGATTAGAAGGACCCTTTTGGAGTTGGTGTTGGTGGGAGTTATTCTAACGTTACTTAGAGGACTCTTGTAAAAAGTTTGTCCATGTTCTTTACGTTTCGTGCTGCAGACAGGCTGGAAAGTGTTTCAGAAGTTCCCATCGCTTCAAGCGTACTCGTTCAGAGTTCGCAATCGTACTGGAAAGACTTTTCGAGTTCCATTGTGCCTCGGTGTCGTACTGAAGGAGGTGAGCCATAAGACATGCTGTATTTTGAGCTCTGAGCTAGCTAGCAACCCTCAATTAATTATCTTAACTACACACATATCCACTCAGTGCCTGCCACTGTCATTGAGGAGAAATAAGCAAACAATACACTTTCTTCAAGATAACAAGACTTACATGATTCTATGAAATATGCTTGTCCAAACATAGGAAAATTAGGGTGTTTTTCTGGCACACAAATGAAAACTGCCCAAGGCATGATGGAAGAGCAATGCAGACAGGCTAGGAGAAGCTATGGAGTTAGAGAGAAGACTTCAGCCTGTTTGAACTGGGATCAAGGTAGTGAGATTACAGTCTCCAGTTTGTCCAAAGGATGGTCCTGCTCTGAAGAGAAAGTGTCAAGACCCGTAAAACAAGCCCAAGTTTCAGAAAAAAACCTGAGAACCTGAGTTCTGAAAACCAAGTAAAGCTGAGCATCAGCATCAGCAGCTACTGTGCTTTGCAGTGAAATTCACATCTATTGAAACTGAGAGAGATGAGGTTATTAGCATCACTGGGAAGAGTCCTCAGCACTGTTGCTTCAGTGTAAAGGTATAATTTGTTCCTTCCTTTTCAACAGGGAGATAAAATGCAAGGCTTCATCTGAAAGTCCTCCCCTCCTTTGGTCTTTTGTGATTTGCTGCCTCAGTGTCCTTGCCTGTTTCTCCCGCTCCCATTTTGCTTCCATTCCTCCCGTGTTCCGGACCACATAAATCATGTCTCAGACCGAGGCATGGAAAACATGATCCAACAGGACGACTTGAAGGCAGTCACAGTGAGCCAACTGCAACACAGCAAGATGTGAAAACGAAGAGGCAGCAGTCTGGAGTGTCCTGATCCAGAAAAAGGAGATGTGACTGACATAGAGCAGAGTGTAGCGAGCAGCATCATAGAGCCAAAGCTTCTGTTTTAAAAACGTGTTCTTCTGTGCTGAAAATACGATTGGTAGCAAGCAGCAGTAAGCAAATACGTGTGCAGGAATTCACAGCTTGGGTTCTACTGGGTGTTAGTTATTAAATTAGGAGCCACTGATTTCTTTGTGTCCCCCTAAGAAGGAAAATAGTGGCAGAGGAACGACAGCAACTTGATCACACACAGTCTAGCCAGTGTAAATGCACTAAATCCTGCTGATTGTGCCAGTGCTGCAAAGAGAACAGGTTTTGTATTCACAGGGGGAACAGAGAGATGTGAAAACAAAACATTTCTTTTTAGGTTCTTGAGACTGTGAAGCTCTCCTGTGTCTCCCTTCAATAATCCAGTTTTTCTGGTACAAAGCTTCTCACCTACTTTAAGGTCACTGTGACGCGGCAGTAAACTAACATTTGCAAACTTGAAACCCACAGCTTTCAGACAGAACCGTTACCAAAGCTGCAACAGTATTTAAAGCACTCACTTGTCATTTCCTGTAGAGCTTTCATTTTTCATAACTCTTCTGGAAAATAAATATGGAACAGCAGATATTCTTAACCATGACAAAGCTATTACATATTTTCTCTCATTATCATTTTCTCAGTCAGTTTAATTTATCCCAGCTTGAAATATTAGACTAGACATGAAGAGGTAGGAGCATCCTAACGGGTCTTTTTTAAAGTCTCTGTGTGTATATTGATCCAGTCCCTAATGATTCTATACATGTATGTACAGGTGTGCATGAATCAGCTCCGGCTCCCGATCCCTTGCCAAGAAAATTCTCTTCTTGTCAGTCAGTTGATTCTAACATCATCTTAGAATAGAGAAGACATTTTGAAGTACAGAACTCTTTCACCTCGTGCTGTTTTAACTGCATTTTCTGTTTAGGTAAATAGGAGCCCTTTGTGGTTATATTTAGGTCAAGCATTAAGCTTTTCTTTTTACCTTTGCCTTGCTTCATGTTTTCTGGGCTTTTTCATGTGTTCAGTATTTGGCTAAGCAGGCTGTTGACTCTTTCCTTCTGAAGTTTCAAGGCATTTCAGGTACTTTCTTCTAAACTGAGATTCAGGCTTAGTGATTTAAGAGACTCTTTTAAGTTTCTAGTATTATGAAGTCTATCTCAAAGATATTAAACCTCAGTTTCATGCAAAATGTTATTTACAGCTGATTGCAGCTCTGCCAACTCATCTTGGCTTCGTAGTTTGCCTGGCTATTGAAGTGTTCTGTCTGCTCATAAAAGAGGAGCAGCACTGGTGAGGGCTCCTTAGGGGTTCTCCAAGGTAATTTTTCAGTATGCTGGAAATCACAGAATTGTTCAGGTTGGAAAAGACCCTTGGGATCGTCGAGTCCAACCATCAACCCCACTCTACAAGTTCACCCCTAAACCAGATCCCCCAACACTACATCTGAGTGTCTTTTAAACTCATCCAAGGGTGGCGACTCAACCACCACCGCCCAGTGCCTGACCACTCTCTCTGTGAAGAACTTTTCCCTGATGTCCAATCTAAACCTACCTTGTTGAAGCTTGAAGCCCTTCCCTGTGGTTCTGTCGAATCTATTTTGGGGACACAGTTTCAAGTAATAGAAAACTAATTTTAACCATCTATGTTTTATCTTTTACTTTACACACTGTTCCTCAGCTGGTTTTTTGCTGTCTGTTGCCTCACAAGAGACTAATAGGAGGTGTTCAAACAGTTCTAATAGAACAGCTGTTCCCCCAAATTATTCACCTTCACTAAAATAAACCAGACTTGCAGACACAATGATCTTTCAACAATATTCTGTAAAACTGCTGGTGTACCTGCAGTAGGACTGTTAGTTTTACTAGCAGTTCAATTTGCAAAGTGACAATCCGTGTTAGCTCATTTGATAAATACTCTTTGACCAGATATAAATCTCTCTCTCCTCCTGAAGGCTGAACGTGCCTGCATGTTTGGAACTAATTGCATTAACTTCATTAATCTGTTTTATGATCTTAAAGCTCCCATGGGTGTTTTAATCTGGTGTTTGAGGTAACTTTTGTGATCAACCCCCAAGCTTCATCCCGTAGTTGTGAACTGAAGTTGAGTAGTTCACTAGGTTGACTTAAAACTGTTTGACTGTGGTTGTTGTTGCTTGCCTTCTTCATGGATCACGGATTTTGTGTTGGTTAAAGCTCATAAAAGTCAAGTAATGAACGGGGGGGAAAAGAATTCATCTAAAATTTGCTAAAACCTTTTATTGTCCCTAAAACCATAATCATGACCTTCTGCTGAAGTGGGTGGAACTTGTAGCCACAGGGAACCTTTCACACAGATTTTGTTGCAAGATTGAAGCTAAATTGAAAGGCCAGATAGTTTGCAGCCTTTCTGCAGGCTGTGGACCAAAAAAATTATAACTGCTGGACTAAGTTCAAACTGTTAGCGATTAGAGAACGACTGTCATCTTGCTCAGTGTTCTGTCCAGGCAGAGCGTGTTGGAGATTCATGAAATACAGCACTAGTGACATTTCCAGGCTGGAACACAACCTCCTGTATTAAAGCATTACCTGGACGTCGAGATTTCACCGTTCTGACTTTTTCTAAATAAGTATCTTGATTGTCTTACGGGCTCTCACTTTTATTCCTTAACTGTTTCCGTAATAGTCGAGCGCTCACGTGTGAATGCTTTCATAGCTGCCAGTATTACCAATTTAAAAGCTAGTTTTTCCTTTTTACACATCCTCATTAAGCAAAAGAAGGTTCTAAAATTCCCAGTTACATCTTTCATCTTTTGCCTTCGGGGATATCACACTAGGGCTGGAATGTAGGGAGCAGTGTTTGTCGTGATGAAAATAAAAAAATGCACCTAGCTGTAGCACTTTCTATCTTTCAATCTCGGGGGGACCTTAGAAGAGAGTTTAGTATCATCACCTGAATTTTTCTGAGAAGGAACCTGGACACAAGAGAAGGTGGTAGTGACTTATTCAGGTTTTCTCAGAAAGCCTGTGACAGAAAGTGAACCTTGGTCTCCTGAATTCTAGCCAAATATTTTCTCCAGCCTACTCTCCTTCTGCACAGGAGTCCAGATTCCAAAACGCTCAAAGACATGAGAAGCAGACGATGTAAACAGGTGTAAACGAACACACAGTTCATGAAATCCTGGCTCCACTGAAGTTGGTGCCAAAACTCCCATCAGCATTAATGGAGTCAGGATTTTCGTCAGGTCAGACCATTTTCTCAAGAAAATAGTTACACTAATGGGTATCTCACATCTCGTCTCTTTACTTTTTTCCTGTGTACAGTTTGAGTTGTCATAGGTACCCTAATTAAACTTGGTCCATAATTTGCTGTCAGCTTACATTTCTTAACCAGATCTTAACACTTTTCTTTGAATTCCTTTTGCTTTAAAGAAAAAAGAAAGTGTGTGCTGACTGTTCTGAAATGTACAAGGCTTGCTTTTCACCATCAGCATTCCCACAAATCTGTTTTCTTGGCTTGGTTCCTTTGTATTGTCATTGTATAGGTAGTACTTGTCTCCTGGTAGCAGATTTCCCTGTTCTTTACAGATAGTTCCATGGAAGATATTTTCATTTATGTTGTGGCTACAGAGTGGGATGAAGGAAGGACTGGCTATTGGAACTACTAAGTGTGGTTTTGATTTAGAACGTGCATGGCTCTGGCCAGCCTGATGTAGGGTGGGCTGTCCCTGCCCATGGCAGGGGAGTTGGAACTGGATGATCCTCTGGTCCCTTCTAACCCTGACTGATTCTATGGCTTGGTCTAGGTGATCCTGCTGTCGCAGGGGGATTGGACTGGATGATCTTCCAAGGTCCCTTCCAATCCCTAATGATTCTATGATTCTATGTTTGCTTTTGAAAACTGCCAATATCTCTGAAGGTTAACCGAAAGCTCTAATGTTTGGCACAATTTACTTCTGCTCAGTAAATAGTAAAGTTACTAATAATTTGTGAATTAGTAATTCAAAGTTTAGGTTAACATGGTTTGCTCCTGACAGTGAGTTTGTGGTACAGGCTTTGGCTGTTCACTGTCTCTACTCTGATTTTGCTTCTTGCAGGTTTTACGATTAAACTGAGCTTTTTTTTCCCTTCAGAGAGTGATCTGTGGCAGTGGGAAATGAGATTCACTGGCACACAGAACACAAGGAAGCAACTTGGTGGCAAAATGTAATTTCTAATCAACGGGAAGGAACTGCTCTCAGAGTAACCAGCGTCTTCTAAAAAGCCAGAGAAAGAAAGTTCTTTTAGTTTCCTTAATGTTTGCAAGGATCCTTACCAAGTGCTGTGACCAATAGTGTCCGTGTTAGCGAGCTGTCACGCAATTACAAAACAGTTTCTTACACGATGTATTGATACTGATTTATACAGAGTCACTCGGGAGGGCAAATGCTCTCCTGAACAAATTATTTCTTGAGGACAGTATTATTCCTCCCTTCTGCTTTTCATCTGCCCATCACCTTTAGAGAATTGTGGCTAGAACCTAGAGTAATTGAAGTGATTCCAAAAAGGATACAGCTTATTATTCCCCACAGGAGAGTCTGCTCTCTTCAGAGAGAAGTGCTGACCAGAATCTAACGCAGAAGATGCCTATGAAAGATTAGAAATGGATTGAACATTGAATAAAACTAAAGGAAGTCAGAATAGAACAAATCTGACGTATAATGGTCATTTTTAGTAGTGGTGATTCCCTGAGGAGCAGCCTTCTGTTTCGAAACTTAAGAATTTGCAAGTAGCAATGAAGAGTGCCTGTACCAAATCACAGTATTCTTTCCAGCAGATCACCTTTAAAAATATACTGCTGTGATGTTAGACCAGTAAACTGAAAAGCACCTGATACAGAAATTAAACACATCAACTTGTCCTGCAAAAGTGAAATTATTACTGCTGCCAGGGACCACACAGGACATGTATTTCATTTTCTTTCTACAGCTCTGATTCAGTAGGGTTTTTTTCTAGCAATGTGTTTGCTGTAGAAAATATTTCATTCTACTGAGCTGACGTACTGTTGATGAAGAAAAGGTCTTGGCTTACACAGTATGTGTAAAACTGTGCTCAAAATGGTGGGTACTGACCTGTCATGTGGTAACTGGAATTTCAATACCGTGTAAGTAAATGAATTTGTGTTTAACAAAGATAGATGTAGTCTGTCCTTTCTATGATAGAATTAAGCCTTGGTTACTGAAATGGTCGTGATGAAGACCAAAGACTAAAATTTAAGCATTTTTGGAGAATCCTGTGGCTTTAGGCCAGACTTTTCCAACTTGGTGTATGTAAGATTAATTTTGCTAGCAAAGCACCACCAATGTGCGCTTGTGACTGGCAGGCAAACTCATGAAGTAGTGCTGGCAAAGTGGAATTATATAGGCTGTATTATATTAGTGCTGTAGCCAGTTGAACATTGTCAGAAGTCAGTGATGTGGTTGTATTGCACACACTTAAGTTGTCTTTCTTGTTTGCAGAACTAATATTAAAGTCATGCTTCCATTATCCTTCCTAGTACAGACATGTCAAACACAGTGTCGTATAGACTTGCCAAACTCTTACCATAGCTGATCATTTTTTTCTTAACCTACTAGTCTAAAGCTACCAATCGTAGGGATAACATACATTTTACAAGTGCTTGAAGAAAAATTCTGGAAGAACTGCTCAGTCTTAGGTCGTTCTTGCTCAGAACATTTAATTCTCACCAGGTAGTAAGTCTGTATTATTGAGAATGTACGTACGTGTCAGAATTCAGACCCTTTTCAGTCTGATGCTTTTCAATATGTATATAATCAAGTGCTGATTCCTTTCTGATGTTCATAACAAATGAAGAGTTTATATTGGGGCTTTCTGCAGAATTGCCAGCAAAATTTCTTTAACAAGAGCGATTCTTTTCCTGAGGCAGGATAGCTTTGCCCTGCTGTGCTCTGGCTGCCTGACTTTATCTAGCAGACATTTTCTTTGATTCAAAAGGTGACAGGAAACTGTTGGGATTGAAAGACCTTTATCTAATTGAAGGTTAATCAGTCTTGCACCAGATGAGGGGAAAACCCAAAGGCTGCCAAGTGGCTGGACTTTTTTCCATCTCTTCACGTAGGTTGCTGTTATGAGGTTAATTTCTTTATGTCCCACCAGCCAATGTAGTCTCTTTTTGCATATCACTACAGCTACATCTAGGACAGTACTGTTCTGTGCAGTTGCTTTCTGCAGCACTTTGTGCAGTTTTCAGAAGTGTTTTGGGTGGGCTGAAGTGGTTGACTTTTAGGCCAGTGTCTTGTGTATTTGTTTTCTTCAGTGCTTGCTTGATGACCTCATTGTATATAATAGTTTAACCACTGACTTAGAATGGACTCAGAATCATTTTCTTTAACCCTGTTTTACATTTTAATTATGTTTTGCATTTCTTTCATTGATTAGTGTTTGTCTAAAACAGATTAACAAGTTCATCATTAAAATCAGCATCACAGAATCCATAGTCACAGAGGACAGTATCCGTGGAATAAGAGAGCTCTCTAAACCATGCAGATCATAGTGATCCTCCTTCAAGTGTCCCCAGTCCAGAGATTCAGTAGGTTGCTGTATGAATGGCTGTTCTGTAATGATCTTCTGGGACATCCCTGTAGGCTGCAAACATGACATCCTGCAGTCATGCTGCTACTGCATGCGACTATTTAAAACTCTCTAGTTGGACCCCAGAGTATAAGAATCTGTTCCTGCAAAATCTTTTCCCCACCTCCCAGCTCCACAAGGTTTTTTAAGGATTCTGTATCAGTAATCCTGTAAATGTAGGGGAATATCTCACTGAGTTAGCACCTCTCACTCACTTGGTGACCCTTAGTTAGTAATTACATTACTTACAGCTGAGCAGATATGTTAGTCTTAACCAAACTCAGTTCTTTGGGACTAAATGTGTGCACAAAGCTTACCTAACAGTTTGTGAGGTGTTTGCTGCATAACATATTACTTTCTAAGGTGCATCCATTTGACTGCCTCATCTACACACTGCCCACCAAAGGTCACCACTGAGACTGCTGCTGACATAGAATCATAGAATCATTAGGGATTGGAAGGGACCTCGAAAGATCATCTAGTCCAATCCCCCTGCCACAGCAGGATCATAGACTCATAGAATCATTAGGGATTGGAAGTCACCTCAAAAGATCATCTAGTCCAATCCCCCGTGCCACAGCAGGATCACCTAAAATTATTTGTAAGTAACACATCCCCGCGTCCTGGCAATGTGGTGGTAAGAGTACAGTAGGATCACCTAGACCAAGACATACATACCATTGGGCACAATTAAATAGCTTCCTTTATTTTAATTAACCTGTCAGAGAAAGTGTCTTTGTTTTCAAGACCAGTCACTTTTATAAGGGTTTTGAAATGCTCTCACAGCTGCAAAGATAAGATGCAATGCAGATGACAGAGTAGCAGACCTAAGAAGCTTCCATCGGTTTTTCTCATTATAACTCCTGCTAATCCATTCCCTTTAAAGCTCCTTCCAAGCTAGAATCATGGACTGTATCACAAACGTCTACGTTCTGCACCTTTCTAAAATGAAGTTCTTCTGAGCAATGGGAGTGCCAAGGAAAAGCACTAGCCAAAGCACTAGCCAAAGAGATCGTAATATATCTCTAAGTAAAGTAGGTCTAAACCGTTGTGCTGCTGCGAGGGCTACAATTTACCTTTATTGCCTTCTATGAATATTGATTAAACTACCACTTGAAGCTGTTGTTTTGAGCCTGGAAAAGCATTCCAGGAGAATTCGAAATAGGAAGGATTAGCTGATCATTTAATGTGAGGGGCTGTGCAATGAAGTTGTCTGCAGCAATAACTCAGTTAACCAGAGGTCCATTTAAATTCTGCGTTGCTGTTATAAACAAGAGTGACGCAATTCACAGTTGCCTGGACAGCCAGGATAAGATCAATTTTGTCTAACAGCCTAAAAGAAGTTAACTGTTTTGTTTAACCTAATGACCTAGGTTCTTTGTGTTGGGCAACAGACACCTCCGAGGGACCCTCACTTTTTAGTATTTTTAAATGGGATTAATAATCTTTTGGAACAGATGGCTGCTTTTCATTAGGTGTCTAGCTTTTAAACCGTTAAACTGCATGAGAATAATTCCATCCTAAACTCAAAACAAAATCTGTTCTTGGTGCAAACCAGTGGTTTTGAATTTGAATTTTCATGTTTTAAAAATTATGTTTATAACACTCATGAGTAATATTAATGAATGGCTGTACATTCTTCTAAAGTAGTCCTCCTCCTCAGAATTACAACAGCAATTGCGAGCAGCGCGAATCGTGTCGTTCAGTTCTATGGACAATCATTTTGGTAGAACTGTGCTGAAACCTAAAGCTGTCACTATAGAAATCAGCCCTTCCAACTGTCCAACTCCCTGTCCAACCAGCCCTTCCAACTGCAGCATGTCTGCTTCTCTTAGAGAACAGCTCAGCTAGTAACTTTATTGTGCATCTCAAACAGCCATAGGGTTGCCTGTCTCATCTAGATGCCGTATTTCCCAACCATTCTCTGACTGCTTGACAAAATTATCATAGAATCTTTAGGGATTGGAAGGGACCTCGAAGGATCATCTAGTCCAAATCCCCCTGCCACAGCAGGATCATAGACTCATAAAAACATTAAGGATTGGAAGTCACCTCAAAAGATCATCGTCCAATCCCCCTTCCACAGCAAGATCACCTAAAATTATTTGTAAGTAACACATCCCCGCGTCCTGGCAATGTGGTGGTAAGAGTACAGTATATTGATTTTACACTTGGTTTTTTGTAGCATATCTGATAAGATTCTTTATTGTGTAAGGTAGAATAATGTCTTTGGTTAGAGAGCTGCAGAATTCAGAGCTTAAGAAACATAGTACAACTTTGAGTGTAACATAGAATTATAGGATGTTAGGGGTTGGAACATGCCTGTAGAATTGATTCGTAACTACTTAATTGAAAAAAATATTCAGTCTAATCACTTTTAGAGCATGAGTTATACTCAGCCTGTAAACTCCTTATTATTCATACACAGAGGGATGTGTCCAATGATTAAGACCCCAAGGATTTAGTTGATAGAATAATCTGCATTTCTAAAGAAAAATTAAGCAGTAGGGTATTTAATTCTTTAAAAGAGAAGTTGTGGTGCACGTCAAAGCATAACACTGACTCATAGTTTTCGGAACAATATCTGCAACTTGCTTGCTCGTTGGCTGGTTCACGCATGTATCCATAACGTACAGTCTTGATCTAATAATCGCTAATTATGCAGTTGTTTATCAGCTCATTTGAAACACCCTGAAATCCAGCCTAGCTCAGCAAATTGCTGTGCTTAAGGCGTTTTTACATTCTAGCAAATTATAATATCCCCAGAAGGCAAAGAATTAATAATAAAAATCCTCTTTTGTAAAAGATTATCATTGCAGAGCAAATGGAGCAGATCTTCCCTATCTTAGTGCATTTAATATTCTCATTTTTTTCTATGGGAGTTTGATGGAAAGACTGCGTGGAGATCACTGTTTTATTAACTTGTTAAGAGACAAATTTACTGAACTAGTGCAGCATATTGATGTCAGTGTCTGCTCTATGGAAAACCAGCAGTAGTAATGGATGGCTTCTAGACATTTCCATATGGAAACTAGCTCATTCATTAGATGTTCTGTGGTCTTGATTAATCTGTTTAGGCTGACATTAAGGAGTTAATGATTAAAATTACGAGGACACTTGTCTTGTTCATTACTTAGAAGCTTTTCCTGCCTTCCAGATGATTCCTTCCAATCACGCCCAATGCCCATCCTTATTGGACCCTTTGTGGAAGATTACAGAAGCAAAGCCACAGTTTGGCTCATTTAATTGGAAGCAATATTATGGCTGGTAGATCTCAGGTTTGATAAGCAATGAGGAGAGATTAGCACACTACATGCAGCACATTTTTGATTAAACATTATTGAACTGATCAAGCATATGCAACCACCTCTGGGCTGGGGGAGCTTAGTGTAGTTCCTGGGATCTGACATATGATACAGACGACCTGATGAAATTATCCTAAATATCAATCCTAAGATATTTAGTGAGGATGTCAAAATAATTGAGTTGCTACCCTCTTGGTTCTTTCTTAGAAGTTTCTCAAGTCCATAAGCACACCTGTCTTCTAAGTTTTACTCTTTTCTTTTCCATTTTGGGAGAAAATAGAAGTCTTGCCACTTAATCTAGGAGACCAGAAGTCTTGCTGCTTAATCTGGGAGACCAATGCTAGGTTTACTTCTGGTATTCACTTGCATGATTCAAGTACCAGATGAATAAAAAAACCTCAGAGAGTGTGTGTGGCCCCTCACCATACAAACTGAAGTGATCCACATAGGCAAGGACTGAAATGACAGCAGCACAGAACTAATCTTCATGTGTCTGCTGTCTTCCATTCCTGGACAAATAGAGAAGTCTGTCAGTTCATTTCTCTGCTGGCTCTGTAGTATCTCTTAGGAATCACGAGCTGATCTCTTCTAAGAACTTGGTCTAGGTGATCCTGCTCTGGCAGGGGGATTGGACTAGATGATCTTTTGAAGTCCCTCCCAATCCCTAATGATTCTATGATTCTAAGAAATCAATCATCTAGGCAGAGGGTCTTTTATTAGCAGCATTAAGATGCACAGTGAAGTGATTTACACGAGTTCATTACGTGTGACTTTTTGGCCAAGTCAACAGAAATACCTTCTGGAGACTTTGATGAAGTCTGTTTTTCTTAGAAACCGAAATGTTTTACTTCACAACGTAAGGTATATGTGCTGTCTTCTTTATTAATGAAGGAGAAGGGTTTCTGTGATGTGTTCTGTGCAGAAATGGTTTACTGCACTAGGTGATGAGGAATCTGTAAGCAGCTAGTTGAAGTTTTTATGCTGCATCTCAAAAACACAAATACTCCAGAGGTAGACATAACTGTAGCATTTCCAAGTCGATAAAATTTTCTTCTGAGATATATTTAGATCAATATTTATTACTTTATGTATTTTATCAGCAAAAGAGCTTTAGCACTGGCAGAGTAGTGACCTACTTTTGTAGATGCAGACATAACCACGTCTGTAAAAGTATGTAAAGGTAAAACATGGCGTGAAAGACTCTTATTGAGGGCTGCATCTAAGGGATGCACCTTTTACCTAAGCTCTCAGATACACTAAGGAAGTAACACTGGAAGCCAAAAGAAGTAGCCCATGGACTTGCAGCAAGATCCTCTGGTCCCTTCTAACCCTGACTGACTCTATGACTTGGTCTGGGTGATCCTGCTCCGGCAGGGGGATTGGACTAGATGATTTTTCAAGGTCCCTTCCAATCCCTAATGATTCTATGACTCTGTAAGTTGGAGGCAGAACTGGCAAACACGTCCTCCCTCTGAGTTCTTTATGCTGGGTCCCTTCGCCTCAACAACCACTTCATCAGTGCGGTGCCTGAAATGTGAAGGCATTGTTGGTTTTCCTCTATGGGCATTAAATTAACAGGTAAGGAGAACTAAATATGAAGGGGTGGTTCATCTGAGTAATGCTGACAAGACGTGTGGTACACAAGTGAGCCAGAAGCGCTTTGTGACACATTCAGAACTTGGAGACTGAATTACAGTTTTAGTAATCATCAGTTCCCCTTCTTCTCTGTCATTTCTTTGTTTAATATATTGCATGGAAGAGACTTATCGTACAAGTTTTATAAGCTTGCAATAAAAATATAACAACTGTTGTATTAAATTATTTAAGTCGTAAACCATTGTAAAAAGCAGAAAAAGTTAGGTCGACGTGGAGCTAGGAGAAGTTATGATGATGGAGTGTAAAATACATTGTGCTGATTACTACAGAATTTTTGCCCAGTTTAGCATATTGTAAATCTTCAGTTTGCCTTAAGAATGAAACTGTAGATTTTTCTAACGGTTTGGCAAGTGGCTTAAGAGAAATGAAGCTAAAATCAGGTTGATAATTTAAACACAAATCAGCAAAAACATGACAGCAAACAAAAAAATATCTAAAAGGCCAAAAGGGAGAAGAACAGTGGCAAAGAAAGGATCAATGAATTTAAAACTTCCAGATTTCCCTCGAGAGAAAAACTAGAATTCCAGAACAATAAATAACCAACTTTTTAGGTTTTAAGTAAGTAGATGATTACTTTATTGTGCTGTGCTTTACTGAAAAGAGATGGGACAGTGTGGACACTAGTAGCATTTGAAAGTGCTGGATTCACCTCAATTGGTTGCTAATATTGTAGATGGAAATATTTGCAGGAGGACACAAATACATTTACCATCAAGCTCTGATTATACATGATAAGATGTAGTTAGTTTTCCTTCTGCTTCTTTGCTCTTGGTAAGTCAAAAGTCAAACTGGTTAGAGGATGGTGATGGCAGTGATGAATAACCCATTAGCATCTTCATGTTCCACCATTTTGTCTCATCAGAATTTTATGGCTTTCATGACTTTAATGACAGTTGTTCTTGTGGCAGGTTGTAGATGAGTTGTGTTTGGCCTACAGAGTGATTTGGCAAAACTTCACGTAGGCTGAGCATATTTCCTTGCCTCCCTTTCTACCAACACGTGCTTTCTGCAGAAGAGAAAAAAAGGTGATGGCTTGATTTTAACGGAGCTTCCTGGCAGTGGTTTAATTGAATAACTACCTTGACAGAGAAGCCCTTTTTCAGATAAAAAAAGAGCCAACTCTTTTTTATTCAATTCTGTCTCCACTACATAAGCCAATTCTGCTTATGTACTGGTAAGGTCACTCCAGTGAAGATGTTCCAGGAGAGAAGAATTGCCTTCGGAACGGATGTTGATGGTTTTCTCTAGCCTGTCCTTCTCGCTGCCGTGTTCTGCAGTGCAGCAGGTATGATATTCCCTGACAAGTTATGGCATGAAGGATCAGTGTTGACCAAAGAGGGGGCTTTGCTTTCCTTTAAAACTGACATCTCTTCTTGAGGAATTTATTTCCCTCTAGCGGTGCTGCAACGTTGTTAAAACCAGATCTGATACCACAGATCACATCTTCAAAACAGAAGGTGGCACTAGGATAAATCAAAGGCTTGTCTTGCTCTGCCTTATAGGTTGGCCTTCTGTTTGTGGGAAATATAAAGGTCACCCTTCCATCACTGGCACTTCATGTTTCTTAGAAGTGGTTAAAGCATCACATCCGTTTTCCTTCTGAGCATTTTCAGTTTCATTAATCCAGTACCTCTTCGAGCTGACGTGGGTTTTGGTGCAGATGGCTTAAGGCTCCAGAAGTAGAAATTCCTGTTGAAAGCAAAGGAACAGCAGAGGTGCTACTGACTGACTGGTTACTTTTGGTTGCTGGCCCACCAGGGGGAATGTGGAATGCCTGAGCAGTTGGCCATATCCCGGCAGCGTTTCCACTCGCTGCTGGGCTACGCTGTGTACTGTCCCAGTCACCCGTGTGGCTGCACGTCACAACATGTATAAGCATTAGGGAAGGTACCACAGCTCCTGTAATTCCAAAAGGTTTTCTCCAAAAGGTTCTTTAAAGCACAAGTTTAGGAGCAGGTATTTAGATGATGAATCACAGAAGCATTCTTTGATTGATTTATATGTTGTGTGTAAAACGGTTTAACTGTACTGCAGCCTCTTGTGAGACACTGTGGCGTCAAACACACAGCAATATTTATTAAGCGACAGTAAGACAGAAAGGTGTGTAGCCCCTTGGCACATTTTGACATAAAGCCTACAGATAACTTCCCAATAACCTGGAAACCAGGCTGGTGGCTAATGGTGGAAGAATGGCAGAGGACTCCAAGCAGTGAAGTTGTTTCACAGAACGTTAGGGATTGGAAGGGTTCTCAAAAGATAATCTAGTCCAATCCCTCTGCCAGAGCAGGACCACCTAGACCAGGACAGCAGTGCTGTTCTGGGTCTCTCATTTTGACTTCCAGACATCCAAATGTAGTCCAAGCCAAAGGATGATTCAGTTCTTGGCCACTGTATGATCCCTGTAATGTGCTCTCAAGAGCAAGAAGAGCTGTATGGGGTCAGCTGTTGGCTTTTCCACAAGTTACCTTAACAAACTGTATCTTGGGCACAGTTCCCTACCTGTCCTACGTTCGTTCCTTTTTCAGCTCTCTATTTTTGTGCTGATGGTAAACTCTTTGTGGCAGACCTTGTCTGTTATTTAGTGTTTATTCAGCGCCTGATAAAATGACACGTAAGTCTTGCTGGAGGCTTTTATAAATTATGCTGTTAATAACTTCAAGTTAGAGCAGAAATGACTTGCAGCTCACATCACTATGTGGCCAACTTTCAGACCCTTTTTCTTTCATTTTGCTGTCAATTGACACAGTTGATTGACTCTCCCAGTCTCCCATTCCCAATTCTGTAACAAACTGAGCTCACATTACACAGGAACCACAGGCAGTGAGATTTATTTGTCATCCTTGGAGGCTATGAAGAGGAACTAAAGGCTTTCATCTCTCTCCTTTTCTTCCTTGACTGTAGGGAATAAGAGGGTACTGGTATCTTGGGTCGCTGCCATACAGGATGAAAATCCAGTTAAGGTAAATCTGCCAGATCAAGGGAAGGTATTTTTGTTGATACCAAGAGACCACAAACTTCTGGGTGGATGATCAGCAACCTCTGACAGCATGATTTTCCCACAAAAACAGGAGCTGGGTTTTGTTCCACCTCTAAATACCGGTCTACCCTTCCTTTTAGCCTGCTCCAGCTCATTTTGCTTTTGTCAGATGTAGCAGTAATGAAATTTTAGTCATGTGTAGACTCACTCTAGGATTAAATCAGTGACCTCAGGACAAAAGGCAGTGAATGTCATGCCCATTCTTTGTTACCTCTTCCAGGCAGCTTTGATTAAAGCATGCTGTGAAGCCAGACCCGGATCAATAGGAATGATCTTCATTGACCTAATAATGTAGTTAACATGTTCAGCGCGCTTTTATCTGGTTTTGTTGCGGTAAGTTGTTTACATTAGCGCAGCAGATTGATTTAAAGTTTCAGAGCTCCTTACAATGGTAAACATCCAGGATAACCCCTGTAGTTTGCACATGGTACTCTAGGTACGTACGTAATCTACTGCGCGAGCTCCTTGGTGGGTGTGCGTTTGCACAGCTGCGGTTCACGGCAGTCGAGGATCTGGTCTAGAAACTGCAAATGATTATTCCATCAGTATTATCTTGAATGATCACAGTTTAACTTGACACAAAGCAAGGATCTTCCTCACACGCAGCCTAAAGCTGTTCACTAGAAAGTGTTTTAGAAACCTTTCTATTACTTGTAGACTAAATTCTCTTACCAGTGATACAAACATCTCTTCATGGTCAGTACTTCAGACGTGGCTTTTCTTAAGCCCCTTGGTTTTGGAGAGTATTTAGCAGGCTTGAATAAACGAACAAATGTGGAAGCTGTACCAAACATATCATTTGGGGATGTCAAAGCACTTAACAAACACTGTTACAACCGAGTCCATGTGTAACCACGGAAGGACATATTTGCTTCAGTATGTCTCATGACAGCTTCTTAAAAAATATACTTAAGTGAATTTAACACTTGTGAAAGGTGCCAGATTGACAGGCCCTGGAGATAAAAGTTCTTGAATTACCAGCAGGCACAGCCGAGCTTCCCACACACACTGCCCCACCAGTGTCCCCAACCCTACCTGGAGGGCACAGCGACCAACTGTCCTGAAGCTTGCGAATCTGCGCCATTCCATGCTCCCGGACTACGGGCCAAGAGTCAGGAGCTGTAATGTGACCTGAAGGTGAAAAAGCAAGTTCCATAATTACTGCACAGGTGCTGTTGCAGTTGATCATTTTCACACCAAGTTTTCAATTAATCTGGGGGAAAAAAAGAAAATGAAGAAAGTGCACATTTATCTGACCTTGCATACAACAAAAACCTGCGTGAGAGCCTCTAGAAAGTGGATCCTGAGGTTTCATCCGTCCGCACAGGCTCATTCAGCTGCCCGCGTGAGCAAACAAGTGGGTACGCGTTCTGTGAAGAGCTGTCTTAGATGCCTCCTGAAAAATGGGTCCTTTCTCTTTCACATGTTTGTAATAACCTGCCTTCGCTCATCGCTCATCCTGCTTGGTGTCAGTACAGCCCACCCTCCCCAGAGATTCTGAACACAGCTGGCATTGGGTTGTTACAGGGTTGAAAAAGAGCACAGGGGGACAACTGGCTCATGACCCCTGCGCTCTGTCATGGCTTGGAAAAAGCACAAGTTCTTCCCTGAGTGATTGTGCTCAGAAAGTTCAGTCTTCTGTTCTCCTTGAAATTATATTTAATCCTCCCTGTGAGTGCTGGAAGGGCATGTTTAAGTGTTTCTTTATTTAGTGTGGAAGGCTAATGACATTTGAAACAAAAGTGTGCGTTTATAACCTGCTATAGGACGACTCTCAGCCTGTATCTAGGACACAGCTAAAAACAGAACACTGGAAAACACAAAGCAATGAGTTCTCATGCTTTGCTATTTCCTAAGCTATAGCCAGCAGCTTCAAAGAATTATTATGGTAGCTAAATCTTAATTCTTTCTCCTGAGAAGCAGCCATAACTAATGTGCTGTGTAGAGATGCTCAGCAACACTTGTTTATCTTTAAGAGTCACATTTCTCTCTGCATCTTGCCATTGACGTACATGATAACACACCCAATCTAACTGGGTGAGAGCCTGGAATGGGTTGCCCAGGGAGGTGGTTGGGGGCCCATCCCTGGAGGTGTTTTGGGCCAGGCTGGATGGGGTGTCCCAGCCTGGTGGGGGGGTTGGAACTGGATGATCAGGTGGTCCCTTCCAACCCTGAGTGATTCTGATTCCATAACTTCTCCAGTGAAGTGATCCTGCTGTGGCAGGGGGATTGGACTAGATGATCTTTCAGAGTCCCTTCCAATCCCTAATGATTCTATGGTACTGGGTGCACCAGGAAAGGTAATTTCTGTACATCCAGAGAGATTTACGTGGCCTTCAGTGTCTTAGAGATGTCATTTGGGATTGAGACTGCAATTGTATCAGTACAAAACCTCGTTTGATTATTACAATTGTCTGATTCACTTACCTCCATCACACTCTTTGTGCAGGTTTAGGTAGAGTCCATACCAGCCTTCAAACTAAGCTGAAGTTTAGGCTTAGATATCTAGGAGAAAGTTCAGGAGAGAATGTTTATGCAGGACAAGGTTTTTTAAGGTGGGAGTATCAGTGAACTATTTTCTCACCCAGAGTCAGTTCTCCTGCGCATACTGTCTGCAGGGAAAAGAGATGGACCACTTTAGGTAATCTTCTCCTTCACAGCTTTGTTCTCTTCAGTGTGTGTTTATCTAGCCTAGTTTCAGATACCCAGTGCAGCTGAGGAAGGTTTTGGTTTGGGCTAAATGTTTTGGTCTGCTTGTGTTTGCATCCTACATCAATGACATTTTCTTCTCACTCAATTTATTACACAGTCCCTGATTTTAAGTGCACCATGTTATCAATTCTCCTTCAATTTTCTACTTACTGCTTGTAACAGCTGCTAAGTCTTTTTTTCATCAACCAGCTTTCTAACTGAGCTTAGTAGCTGGCCTTTTGCTTGCAGAAAGGCAAAAGGCTTTTCTTGTTGGCTAACGAGAGACAGGGAAGGGAATGGTAGGGACCTCCTCTTACAGACCGACAAGACTCCACTCAGAGAAAACTACAGCAGAAGGGAGCAGGACCAGTTTGTCTGCTGTTCCCAAGACGTGCAGTATACTTGGGCACCACTGAAAACACTACTTAGAAGGAAAGGCTTCCTGAAGTTTGCCTACCCTGTTTTGAAGCTCCAAGATTATGCCTCAGTTCATTAGTTTGAAAAGTCTTTGTAAATGCAAAGTTACTACTTTTAATGTTCTTTAGGAAAAGCTAGAAATTAGAATTCTGTGTTAGGAAAGGAAAGGAGAGTGGTTCTTTCATGACTAAGTTAAACAGAAGCCTTTAGAAGAATAGAAGGGGGTTGGTTCCTTCCCATCTTCGTGTAACGTGAATTACAGGGTTTAGTAAGTGAAATGGATCATAAGCTCAACCCCGCAGAGTCCAGAAAGCTCTAATTAACGCCCACAGTGAGGAACTTTTCTGAAATCGGTCTTTAATCAAACTTTGCTCTCAAAACAAAACAAGGTATCATGGCAGCTTGATAAAAGAGATGCATTGCCAGGGCTGACAGGCCCACAATCAAACCAGCTCTAAAAATAACCGTTTCGTCTACTAATTTTCTTTTAGATGCTAAAAAAATGCATTAGCTACAGTTTAAAAATCTTCCATCGTTATTCAGGCAGCCAAGTGACTCAGCTGTGGAACAGTGAAGTTCCTGTAAACGCTCATGCCCTCCCTGATTATGAGTGAGCCACTTCCTAGCCTCTCCCATCAAACAGAGGACCAGCAGAGAGCTTGGTGTGGCTGAGAAGGCAACTTCTGGATTCCTTCAGAGCTGGTCATTTGTGGCTGGCTGTCCATCTTCTCCGGCTGTTGGTGGTACAGAGCTCAGGCAGCCCCACTGACTAAGTAGTTTTGATTAAGATAAGCCAATCACTCATGTTTCTGATGTCTCCTATGAACAGTAAGGTCTGTGGCTGCTACTCTGCCCACTGCCTTCTCCTCATTGATTCTGAGCTGGAGCCACCAGAGAGGCCGGCAGGGAAACAGCTCACACTCCTCTGCTCAGCTGCAGAGAGCGTTGCTCCGGTTCCTGGAGGTACTCACTTGAGCCTACAGCAACATTCATTATGTTTTCACCATAGCCTGCATAAAACAGTGCTGGAACTGTTTTTTCCAGGCTCGGGTTAGATTCCAAAGGGAATCTGTCCAAAGAACAACACTGCACGAGCAGGACCAGCAGGAAAATGTGAAAAAGCTGTAGCCTTTGCTTTATAAAGGCAGTTTTTATCTCAGTTCAAGAAAGACATGGACCTGTTGGAGCAGGTCCAGAGCAGGGCCACAGAAATCATCAGAGAGATGATCTGAGGACAAGCTAAGAGAGTTGGGGTTGTTCAGCCTAGAGAGGAGGAGGCTCTGGGGAGACCTTATTGAGGCCTTTCAGTAGTTAAAGCATAAATGGGGAAAGATATTTCAGTGGAGCCTGCAGCTATAAGACAAGGGGTGATTGTTTTAAGCTAAAAGAGGGGACGTTTAGACTAGATATAAGGAAAACCTTTTTCACAGTGAAGGTGGTAGAACATGTTGTCCAGAGAGGTAGTAGAAGCCCCATCCCTAGAAACATTCAAGGTCAGGTTGGACCGGGCTCTGAATAACCTGACCTAGCTTGGAGATGTCCCTGCTCACTGCAGGACGTTTTCATTGCTGCAGCTGAAACTAGCTTGGTGCAAGAAGTGCTTCGTGTAGATGGGTCAGTAATTGCAAAACAAACTGAAATGAAATGAGATGAATCCTTAAAGGTAGGATCCTTATGAATGGGTTGATTGCAAATGCAGATGTGCAAGTCTGAGCAGCTGCCTTGCCCTCTGACCAGGCATGTGTTTGTAGAGACCTGAGTTCCAAATGCAACTGCAATTCCCTCTGTAATTTCTGTGAGGTTTTTTTTTACATTTTGGGGTTTGCACCCTTACAAATAGCCTTGAAACAATAAATGTGGGGCTTTTAAAAAGTCAAAATTATGCCAGTTATTTTTCATTTTCTTGAACAAATGTTACTGTGTGTGTACTGCTCAACATGAAAGGTCATTCATCAAGTGTGGAAGAAAAGGGAAGTCTAGATGTGGCTTAAAAAATCCTCACAACACAGCTTTGATTTTGAAAGATACATAGCAACAGGCAGATTCTTTCATTGTTGTAGTTTCAAAGACTAGATTAGGTAATCACAGGTTTGTAGCAGTTCACAGACTCAGGCAAATTCATATTGCTGATTTATTTCAAGAGTAGTAAAGAAAACCAGCAGGTACCATGTGAGAGGCCAAGTACTGGACTACCAAAACATCCACGATATTGTCACTTACAATCAGCTGCAAGAAAAACTCAGGGCAAAATGGTAATTTGCAAAGTAAAACAGTTTGTTTTCCAGCAGTATATTTCTGTTTACTGGGCTTGATGTGGGACTGAAAGGTATTAACAACAACTGAGCCAGCAAACGGCGTAGGGTTTGTTTCACAATAGTATAGGCTACTAGCCCATACTAGAAAAATATGTGGGGAAAACCCTGACCTGGAAAAAGAGGTAATTTTTTTAAAAGCATCTTTTCCTTCCTTGCTGTGGTTGTAAATGTCAGTCAGCTGGACATTTGAAGAAGGGAGAGGGGAGTCCAGTTTCTCATGTTTCATCTTTTCATTGCACTGCCTGATCATTTAAGGCAGAGGCTTGTTCCAGACAGCTTTAATTAAACTGTGCTGTGCAACTGTATATAGATCAATGGAAATGATCCATAACAAGAGGCTAATCATGTATTTAACAGCGTTCAGTCCAGTTCAATCACCTTCTACTGCTTCTGCGGCTTTACAGTCACGTGCCAAAGGCCTGAATGTGTATATGTATTTTTTAATCCATCTCATTAGTGGCCATATGCTTTGGCTTCAAGGGAGACAAGAACTGTCTGCAATCTGCCGGGGATTTAGGGACATCAATAATTTGTGAATAGTCATGTTGGTACTGGTCGAAGGGTTAAGCGTTCTGCACACCAGGGGCACATCTTGTGGGACTGGAACTCTTAGTCGACTGTTAGGAACCTGATCCCCTGTGACGCATCTTTTCAAAGTACATGCTGCATGTCAGGTCTCTGCAGCTGAAGCAGTGGAGCCTTATTAGCTCAGGGATTTAAGAACCTGCTCTCAGCAGTGTAACAATATCTTTTGGTTAAAAAGTGAAGGAAAGATAGTAGCTGTAATATGAAAGTGATTTTTTTATGTACTGGGCTAAATGTGATCTTCCTTTTAGTGACCATTTTCCTTTTCAATATGAGCCATTAGGTTACTTCTCTTCTGCTCATACCCCGTGAAGCAGGAGTACGGCAGCAATAACAGGGACCTGAGTTTAGAAAGTTAAGTGGATTCCGTGGCCTCATCTCATACCACCTGAATCCCACTGAAGCTATTGATGGCACAGATGTAAAAGTCCTCTTCCTTGTCCTTTGGAATAACACTTAGGGACTCCCAGGACATTGTTTTATCTACTTAGTGGGAAAAGCACCTTAAGAAAACAAATAGCTAATGGTGTAAGATTTTGCCAGACACAAGTCTGCTAAGTGGGCCTGAGAGGTCGTCAAGCTGTTGATCTCAGTATCCTGTCCTTGCAGAGGCACTGCAGAAATGGATTGTGATGCCAGAGGGTTTGGTGAGAGAGGGAGAGACCTTGAATTTCTTTTGCTCATTTTGGTTGTGTCCATGTCCCTCAGCTGTACCCCAGTCAGTAGAAAAATCTGTAACAGTGCAGGAAGCAAGTCTGTATAGAACCTGTGCCCTGAAGTTCTGCTGGTCAGCTGAGAGAAGTGGGGATCCATCTTCTAGGCTGAAGTTTGCCAGCTTTCAGCAGATTTTTTTTATAGTGATAGTAATTAATGCAGAGGAAGCAACAGGAACTTAAAACATGCAGAATAAACACTACTTGTTCCCTGCTTGCAAATCAACCAGGTTTTCTAGTACTTCAATAAACATTCTAAATCAGGGCAGATTAAATAACTTTGGGACTTTTTTGCATCAATCATATAAAGCTCCTGTTAAAGCTCCAGTAAGTGCCCTCACTGTAACCCAATGCCATTTACTTGTTTTCACTTTTAAGATCAATTTTTATAAGTATGGTGTGCAGCTAAGCAAACATCTGTCTCTGGGAGAGATAGAAAGGAAGGAAATGTTGAGACCTTTGCTTTGGAACAAACGGTTATATAGCTGAGAAAATACCCAGGGTCATGCCTGGGGCTCTTCTAAATAAGCATCGTTCACGTAAGATTTTATATATATATATATATTTATAGCCTCACACCATTAGAAAGACACAGTCAGAGGGTATAGGGTAACCTGTAGGAGGTCAGATACATCACTGTCGATTTTTGGGCTGTGTCAGCTATGATTACACAGGCATGTACACAGATTTGTTAATTGCACCTTGTCTTCTGTGGGACCTTAGAGTACAGTTTAACTGTATTGTCTGGAGAGGTTTTGGTAGTCATCATAGAATCATTAGGGATCGGAAGGGACCTCAAAAGATCATCTAGTCCAATCCCCCTGCCACAGCAGGATCACCTAGACCAAGTCACACAGGAACACAACCAGGCGGGTCTTAAATGTCTCCACAACCCCCCTGGGCAGCCTGTTCCACTGCTCTGTCACCCTCCCTGTGAAGAAGTTTCTTCTCATATTGATGTGTGGCTGTATTTCTAGCACACCCGCTGTGGCTGCAACACCGCGGAAGTGTCTTGATTCTGAGTGTACCTTTCTCATTCTTTACTTGTCTTCCATATTCTCCATCTTTAATTCTGCTCCCATAATGGACTACAAATTCACAAAGTTCACATGCCAGTCCCTTTAGATTTCTTTATAGCCAGATTCTGAATTCTTGTTGCCATCCCTGGACTTGCTGTGTTACATCGCGAACTGGCACGCTTCCCTTGACTTCAGATGGAAGGCACGGTCGTGACGCTTTAAAAAATGGCTCACTCTCACTCCTAGTAGATTGATGCACCACACGGGGACTTGAGAGCAGAATTTTGTTTGCACACAACTACGTGCTGATCATCCAAATATCAAAAATGACAAAGAACTGAATTTCAAATGGCCTTCAGTTATTTTTACTACCTGCACTTAGCTTCAGCTTTGCTATATCTGTAATCAGCAGACCACTCGCTCGCTAACTCAAGGTTGAGAAACATGCTTTTTAACTGTTTTGCTGAATTATGGCCTTAGGCAATGTGTAAAGTTAATCTCAAATTAGTTGATGAGGAGGTGGGAGATGATGATTCTTCTCTCTCTGTAAAGTGAAAACTTAGTGTTGCATTTCACTTCCTTTTATTAATTGCTCCTCCAACAAAGATTTTTAAAAACGTGTTAGAAATCGTTTCCAAGAGGACAGGAAAAAGGAGACAAAAAGGATTCATTCGTTGTTTTGTTTCTGTTTTAGGACTGCAAGAATACTTTGAAAAATATCTGGATAAGAAGACCCCAGCTCTGATTCTAGTACCTGTGGTGGATTTACCTGGCAAGGAAGTTATTCATGTAACCTGCTGGCTAAGCTAGCAGTTCAAAGAGATGGTTTCATCCTGAAACACACATTCCATCCAGGAGAGAACAAAGGAGAGAACTGGTTTGGATACTTACAGTAAGCAGTGTTGTTTGTTTTAAGCAAAGTCATACATTCAGCTTGTTAATGATGCCTCCTGATATGTGACAGTCAGCTTTGTATGAACAATAAAGGATTCTTTTCAAAATATTGTAGCTTTTTTCTCACTTATTTTTAGATGTGTTCTGGTAATAGCAGGTGGCTCTTGGGAGATGGCAGTTGCTCTGATCACATCAGTTCTTTTGTTTGACATATTTAGGCCTGGTTACAATAAACTGATTATAACTCAAAATCTTTTGGATGGAGGTGAAACCAGAACATTAGCTCCAGGACTGTTTTAAAGACTTGATACTTTTTGGTTCTGTGTTGTATTTACTGATTTCAGGCCAACTCATTAAGACCTTTTCTCTGGCCAGATTTTAACCCTTTTCTTGCACCAGGGAAGAATTATTCAGAGGGATAACCAAGATGCACATTTTATCAAAGTGAGTAACAGTGATGATGGCTAGACTGTAGGATTTGCCACCGTGTGTTCTGAGGCAGTAGTGGGTAACCTTGTGTTGTGCATCTGGTGGACAGCTCTTATGAAAGAGCTACCAGTATTCCCCAGGGCTTCAATCATCTCCAGAAAATCAACCTAAGTCTTAGCAGTGCTTTCATTAAAACAGGCTCAGACACACAGGCAGAGCTCCTACCAATTTCATTGCAACTGCTACTTTACTGATAACAGAAGTAGAGGAGAGAAAGCCTTTTGGACTTGCTAGAGGCAATAAGATGCTGTAAAGAAATCTTATTTTCAGATAAAGGTTATAAAATTTAACTTCAAGAAAGAGTATCAAACCTTTGCTTTGACTGTGTCCTACATCTCTATATCCTCTGCCAGTGTGTGAGCACTGGAGCTACGTGCCCAGCACTCTGGTTGTCCTTCTCTTGCACCAGCATATAGCCCAGGTACCCTTACAGAAGTCAGTGCATGGCAGGGTGTGTACATCAGGGTGAGCCAGGTTAGCTGAGCACTCCAGATTCATTTTCTTCCCCACTAATAGATACTCACTTGGCAGCAGCTGATGTGAAAACCATAACTAAAGAGAAGAGGATCTTCCTGTGTCAGATGCTTTGCGTGTCCAGCATGCTCTACTGATAACTACTTGAAAATAGAGACTCCTGGGTGTTATTGTTCCTTACTCTTACATCAACTAGTACCACAGAGCTGCCACTCTCTTTACTAAGAATTCTTTTTTTCCATGAGTTTTCTAGTACTTTTGGAAGTGGGGAGGCAAAGAGCTTTTTATACACTGGTGTGTAAATATGTGGGCACATTAAATGAAATGTCTTAAGGGAAAAAGGAAAAGCTCTGTGAGCAATACATTCATCAGCATTCAGTGTCATTTTTGGTTAAACTTCGACATATTTGATCCTTATTCTTCCCCACTATCAGAAAACGTGTTAATTCCTGGATGTGCCTGTTGTCTGGGAATTCAGCTCTTGTAGAAGGCCAAATACTTTTCTTATTTCTCCCAGTATTTTATTTCTCTCAGTATGAAGCCCCCACAAGCCAGAGGCACAAGCTGGACTGGAACAGGAGAAGAGGACAGTACTTTCAGAGAATTCCATTTCTCATCAGTGAATATGGAAGCTGAATAGATGGCGTAAGCTTGACCGTGTCTCCCATAACAGTCATTCCTTTCACAGTTAGAAGGTACCAAAACGTGTGGATTTGGGCTTTTGTACTGCAGGTTTTACAGTGCAGGATATTTGCTCCTAGAGGGACCAGCTTTCCAGGCCTTACTGTAGGTTTCCCTGCAAGATTTGTAATGCAAACTACCCTTCTTTTCTGCAGGAGGTGCACTGAAAAATGGCAGCAGAACACAGTGGTCTGAAAAACAGGGAGATTTTTTTTTTTCCTTAACAAAAAGAAACTCTTTTTATTTTCTGAGACAACTTAGAACTTCAACAGGTTTACTTTTTGAATAGCAAAAAATAACAGTTTGCTGACTTGCCCTCCTTGAGAGGCTTCATGCAGCTTCTGAGTGGTGTGAGGAGCTAAACGTATAAGCTGGGTCTGTGCTGGTGTAAGTATGAACAAGGCAATTTGCTCGACATTGATATGCAAGGTAGGTAAGTGAAGTGCTGCTCCACAGAAAGACCTAAGACATTTATAATAGAAGGAAATAACACCATTTTATCTGCCTTATGCTGCTGTACTTTCATCCTAATTACGAGATCCTACTGTGAAGAAGTTGTTTCACAGAGCTTTTTCACTTTCTTGGTAACAAAAGCATTGGCTGAGGACGGGAGGTGGGGGAACGGGCAAAGACACACACACACACAGGTTTTAGTGACAAGAGGAAAGAAGTTGCCTGCTCAAAATGTGTAGAGGCAGGGCTTGTTGGTTTGCTGAGCGTTTGTCCCAGCAGGTTTTAATCTTGAGGCTGTAAACCCACGTAGTGTGCCAAGACCCTGGTTTTGAGGACTTTGTGTTCATACACAAATTCTTCTGTTTCTCTGATCTTCACCAAGCCCGCAGGAAAACGTTCCGTGTGCACGTTGTGACACGGACAGTTGGCTGACCTAGGTTCCAGCACTCAGAAGACAGAAGGGCTGTGTAGAAGGTGGGAAAATGTCTTTAAAATGCATCCTGAGGTTTTCATTTTTCTTTTCTCTGCTGTAACAGGTGCTAGAGTGTGGCTTAGGCTGCTTTCCTTCCTTTTGTGGTCGTTTTTCCCGGAGGAAATCTATGTCTTGCTCTCTGCGCCGGTGAAATTTTGTCCCCTGCCTCCTTTGAAACCCACTGTGTGTATTTCTTTCATTGCTCAGAAGCCCACCGAAGTGAACTCACCAAACGAGACTGCAAGACCAAAACTGATTCAATAACTTGGTGCTTTACTTATTTCAAAGCCCGGCGACCAGTGGGCCTTTGCAATGCACATGGCTAAGCTGCTGCAAAGGCGCCAGGGCTCATCTTCCTAAATAGATTTAAAAATGACATTGAGATATTTTAGGCAGAGATTATTTAATTTATTTTTTTTAACCCTGTGGGTTTTATAGTTAGATGATTGAGGAACTGATTTGTTACACCAGATAGCATGGGGACGTCTTTCCTCTTAGCCTTCAGAAGTCCTGATGGGCGCTGGACGCAGGATGTCTCCTGAGGACTAGAGAGGTGATCTGAAGCAGCTCTTCTCCTTCAAGTACATCCTGCTCAATCCATTATCTCCTGCCCATGTGCAGTAGCTGGCTTTATCAAAATACAGCGACTGAATAAAACTTTCATTTCAAATGAATGCATTGATTTAATAAAAGGTTTGTGCGGCACGGTATAATAGTTCTCTAAATGAACAATGAAATCCTGAAATAGAGGAATTTTTCACACGTCCAGGTTAAGTCTTTGTTGCTTCTTTCAGGACAGGTTTTCTAAAGCAAATGTAGTTTGTTCTGTTAAAGTAAAACTGTCCTGAGATCTCGGAGCAGTAATTATTATTATTAAAGCACTTGTTATTTAAGTAACCTCCTTCTACTATTATAAATGCCTGGCATTGGGGATGCATATTAAGAATACTTGACAATTTACTAATTTATGATCTCTTTACTTGTATTTTAATATTTTTGGCAAGCCAGCCTGTGTTGATGTATTAGCCAAACATTCAAAATACAGACTTGAGATCTTGAAAGCTTCTTTTTTTCAACTTTCATCCGAACGCTGAATATTTTTGACATATTTTAAATTTTAATTTTAAGAAACAGACTGGGTACCTGTGAACTGAACCCGTATGTTACATGCAAGTGCCCTTTTACTGATGACTCATTGTTCACAATTTCTTGGCTTTGACTTCTCTTGGATTAATTTGTGGCTAGGATTTGCCTGTGGTTTCCTGCTTTTCTCCTTTTTCAGAGTACTGCCTGCTTTTTCCCAGTATTCCCAAACGTTCCAGTTGTTCTGAGGATCTTCCCATGGGATATGTCGCTGGCAGCCGTCTCCTCGTCATCACCTTGGCTCTTCATTCCATTGGAAATGTTTGAAAACCATTTTCTGGGTATGTCTGCTCCTCCTCCATTTGCTGTTGCACTGCTGTTTTGTAAATGTAGAGGTTAATCCTAGATAATTCTGACATGCTGCTTGTGTTCCTCAACCCCGTCGACAAGATGTGCCGGCCACATGAAAATAGGATGTGCTCAAAAGAGGGCAGATCTCCCTCTTGCTTTTCCCAGCTTTCAGGAATTCCAGCTCTCCTCTACATTATGCAGATTTTTGGTTCAGAAGGAAATGATGTTTCAGAACAGAAAGACAAGCTGAACTAAACACCGTGAAAAGCCTGAGAGCTGCCCCAGGCTAGTAACCTGTTCAGGGATGGGTGAGTCAGCAGGCACAGGTTAGGCTCACACCACACCTTTCCCAGGTAAGTTTAGGCACCTCTGTTCGTTTCCTCGTGCCTCTGTTTCCACATTTTCATGTTTTCTCACCCTTGCAAAGGTGTTGGCACAGAGATGCTGTGTTGTACTCATACAACCTGCAATAACAAAAAGTTTAGACTGAGTGAGCAGCACACGAGAGTGCGAAAGTAATGTTGTAGTGGGAACCAGAATGGATGTGATCACAGATAGCGATTTGCATGAGCGCAATCTGGAGAGCTTTCCTCCCAGCACACCGCCTGCAGCGCTCTCAGATCACAGGAGAAGTCTATAATACATCTAGTAGCATTAATGATACATTTTACAGCCTGATTCATCCCTGACGAGCCCAAAGTGCTTTACAAGTCCCTTACATAAACCCGGCTCGGGCCGTGGCTGGGACAGCCACACGTGCACCAGAGGCCACCTCGGCACAGTGTGAGTTACGCTGCTGGGAGAGGAGCCACTTGACTCTCTCCAGCCCCCTCGGCAGGGTATTTGCTCTGGCAGAAGCACACTTAATACGGAGAGAATTCAACCTCAAAGCCACATCACTATGCAGCTGGTCTTATTACTTGCTGTTACTCATGAGAAGACTCGTTCCACATCATGTTAGAAGGGGCAAAATGCCTCTCCTGGGCTGTGTCATGCAGCAGTCTGTGTTCTCCTCCTGCAGCTCCTGCCGTGGACAGCTGTTGACGGTAGTCTCGAACCGTAACGGCCTTGGTGCACCACTGCCACGTCCCAGATTGGCCGAAAAGACCTGGGGCGTCTGAGACAGAGGCAGTGATTGTTGTGTTAGGGGTGCAAGCTCGTGCCAGCAGTGCTTCACCTTCTCTTGATTTTCTGCTGGGAGCTGCCTTGACAGAGCTGATTTTGTTGCTTGTAGAACAGGAGTCCAGAAGGAAGAAACGCGTCTCTCAGATGTGAGAGTTACCTCGATGCGACAAAGTTCAGTCCGACTCCCACGCGGACCCAGCCGTTCCGCAGCGAGACCCAGATACATGCAAATGTGGAGCCTTTTGTAACTGAACCACATTTCCAGAGCTGGATCTGTGAAGGTTCAAAGCAGGAGGTGTTAAATGATAGGAAATAATAGAAAGGAGATGCAGACAAGTAGTCAGTGCCAAAGGAATGGTATTATTAGGAACTGGTGGGGAAGCCGGGCTGGAAAAGCAAACGACAGGTCTAGCGACCTACAGGGTTTATTCTTTATTTATAGGATGTGTTTGAAGGGATGGACTGTGGACCTCCTTCTCATTACTGCTAGTTGTAACTACAAAAGATGTAACTACGTCCAGACGGCAGAGAGGAATAGAGTTTTCAGGCAAGAGATCCAGAAGCAAACTTCAAACACATCTCTGATCCCTTCTACAAGGTATAACGTGGTAAATGCTTTGACTACTCTGCCAGTCTGCTTTGGTCTGAGGATGCCTGAAAGGAGGGTGATGTACAGGAGGAGCCACCAGCTCTGTCCTGCTGATAGGGGACATTTCTCCTGGGCACTGCCATGAGGAGTATGGATAATAGGTCTTGACTGGAGAGCTATAGCTCCTCAATGTGCTTCTTATTTGTAGTCTCCTTCATCAAGGCACTGCAGGTGTTGATTCAGGGCCAGGTGTTCATTGTTATGGATCTTGTTTGAAACTATTTGAATACTGAAAGTCAGAACATCTCACACTGCTGCTCAGATTAGGCGAGGCAAATGTGATTCTCTTCATGCTAGGTCCCCAGAGCAGACAAAAAGCTTTCTCAGGTTGAGATCCTGCCACTCACCTAATTATTTAGAGAAAACAGCTCCACTACTTCAGCTCCGGTACTTCACAAGAGGAATGGAAACATTAGGAAAAGTTTTTTCCTTTGATGTAGAATATGCTGCCACTTTTTTGTTATTAAAATAGGAGCTAACTTTAAATAAATAAAATTTTGCCTGCAGGCTTCTGAAAACTAATGTTGTGTTTTGACAGTGTCATTTTTCTGATTCCTGAAAGCGTTATGTGAGTTAGCTCAGGACTTCATCGTGATTTTTCTTCTATGCTACATACAGTGAATTATTTTTTCAGCACTGGATTTTATTTGATTTCTCTCTCTTTCTTTCACACACACAGAGTTATCGCTGTGTAACTCTCCTATTTGACAGGAGCTCCCCAAAGCTGTTTTTTTAAGGGACAGGTGGATCAACCCCCTGTAGAGGAAGTGAAAGAGAGGGGGTAGTAAAGTGCAGGCAGCTACCACTATTTTTTACTGTGAAAAGTGGATGAAAAGCAGTCATCTCTGAAAGTCTTTGAAAAGGAAAACAAACTAAGGAAATTAAGGTCACACAAAAACCCCGCAAGAGGACAGTGTTTTGTTTCCAAAAACCATGCCCCCCTCCGGCGAGCGATTCGTACAAAGTGCCTTTTTAATTGCGCTCACAGGTTTTATATCCTCTGGATTCCTGCTTTATAGCAATAAAGGATATTGATGTAAGGATGATGTAGGACTTTGGGATGGAGCTGGGAGTCTTCACATAAAAGCTGGTTTGAGAGCCCGGTCTTTGATGGTAATTTATGGCCCTCTCAAAAATAAAAGTACAAACTCGTTTTGGTGTACGTTCAGCTAGAAAACCGAAATGGTGTGTGCAAGGTTGCAATTTTAGATGGTGGGTTTTAGTCATGGTTGTCTTTTTTTTCCCCCAAAAAGGAATCACGGAACATTGGGGATTGGAAGGCAGCTCGAAAGATCATCTAGTCCAATCCTCCCACCACAGCAGGATCCCCTGGATCAAGTCACGCAGCAAAGCATTTATTTTTATTTATTGAAAGATCAGATTTTTGACTCAGATTCCTTTTGGTCTGAAATTAGCTGCAAGCACTGGACTCTGGAAACCCTCCTGTTGCAGGACTTGTTGCAATTTCCATCTCTTAACATGTTCAGCTAAGACACCAAATTCAAGTTAAAAGCATTTGGTGGGGTTTTTCTATTCTATGATACTTCGAGAAACCTTATCTCAAGTGAAAAAGAACCTTTTCTTTCTGGTGTTAATAGAGTTCAAGGACGTGAGGCCAGTCCTCAGAGATCAGAACTCTCAAACTCTGGCACAGGCATTGCGCTTTGCAGCAGTTGTCAGCTCCGTGTTTGTGACCTCTCGCTCCTGTAAAACAAGGACAAGCAGTAATGGGTTCGGTTAGGTGGTTGTGAATATTCTCCTGCAGGCAGTGAAAGGTCTACAGTGAGGTATCTGTTGGTGTTAAATGTGACTGGCAAGAGGAACGTGTCTTTATGCCCTTAGTCGATGAGGCAGATAATTTTGAGTCCTGACTGTATCTGAACTTGCTCCCCTCTGCACTACTCAACAGCAGGAGTGTGTAGGCATTACTTGGACTTTTGGGGCAACTCTAACATTTTCATGGTTTTCTCTGTGTCCTCAAACCAGAAAAGAATGTTTTTAATATTACCAAGATTTACAAAAAAGTGCCTCTCCACAAAGTTTGAGGGTTAAGAATCACAAACAGGGCAGGAAGATTGAGAAAACTGGTTTTTCTGTTCTGTCACCAGACTTCAAATGGCTTCGGTCCTCTGCACAGCTCTGGCTTTGCTAGCATCTTGTTTCTCTTTCCATTCTTTCCCCGCACACTTTCTTGAGTGTTCCTTTTCCTACTTCTTGGTTTTCTTTTCTTCCTTCTCTCCCTGATGTACTGACTTAGGATGTCCTGTATGTGTTCAACGGAAGTAAATCCTCATGTGAACTCTTCCTTTGCAGCCACAACCAAGGAAAATACAAGTTAAGGACCGTAAATGAGACATCACCCAGAAGGAAAAGCTGAGCATTGCAGTGAGCTCCCTTGGCACCACAGACACTTAGAAACTGGAAAGCTTCAGAGCTCCAAGGTAAGGTGAGCAAGCCTTCCATGCTTTTACTCAGTGGCAATTTGCAACTCAGGAGTGAAATATTCTTTGTTGCCTTTACCAAGACCAAACACTCCATTTACGTGTTTTAAAAGGAACAGAGCGACTGGCAAGATAATTTACATGTTGACTGAGTACAATTTATGGTCTCAAATTATGAAGAACCTTTGACAGAAGGTTTCTTGGGAAGGTAATGTTTTATGGTAGCTCAAACCAAGATTTTGCAAGTTTACCAAAGCAAATCTTCTCAATCAACTGTAAAGTTAATCTATTGCAAAAGGTGTTAGAAAAATCTTTGTAATTCCTTGTCTCTTTTATTTGTGAGACAGACACTTTGAGAGGAGCTGCACAGAGTGCACCTCGCTCTAGGCTGGACGCTGAAGAGCAAAGCCCATGAGAACAATCTGAGCCTTTGCATAGCTGTTCCTTCAATGGTCAGACCCTGGAACAGGCTTCCTAGAGAGGTGGTGGGTGCCCCAAGCCTGTCGGTGTTGAAGAGGACTCTGCTCTGAGTAACGTGGACTGCCTCCGGGTCAGCCCCGAGTTGTCAGGCGGTCGGGCCAGCGATGCCTCGCAGGTCTCTACTCTGCTCCGCGCTAGTCTAGCCCAGTCTTCGGCACCCCTGACCTGCTTTCAGAGCACTCGGCAGGTGACATCCCAGATCTGTTATTCAGCGCAAGGTGCCAGGCTCCCGCTCAGTGCGGTAACCGCTGTTCATCACCGCACGGATCATCATCCCAGCTCCCCTCTTCCCAAGCAGCTGTCACTGACCACACACCGAGCACCGGCAGCTGCGGCCAACCCGGGTTTTTTTTCGTGTCACACTCTCTCCCCAGAAAGAAAGAAATGACATAAAAAGAGGCCGAGCAGGCACAGAGAAGCGGGGTTTAAGCCTTTTTCCCCCGTTCCTCCGCGGTGCGATCCCGGCCCCGCCGCCACCCCGCGCTCCCGGCCTCTATTTCGCGGGCAATGCTGCCCCCGTCCGGCCGCGACCGGGAACTGCAGCCGGCGGCAGCGGGGTCTGGGCGGGGGGCGGCGGGGCTACTCGGTGGGGCTGGGAGCCGGGAACACGGACCCCAGAGCCAAGGCTGAGTCCCCGGGGAACCGGGCGGGTGGGACCCGCTGCGGAGGTGCTCTGTCTTGAACGTTTCGGCTACTGTGTAAAACGGGGCACAATAATGATGAGTAGTATTTAATAGTGAGCCCTGATTGATGCCCGACGTGTAAGGGACTGCAGACACACACAGACTCCTCCAGGCAGTGTCTTGCACTGCAGATTAAGGGACTTTTCAGTGTTACTTTTGTGTTACTGATAATATTTTTGTGTTACCTGTTTGCTTCTAGAACGATGAAAATTCGAATTACGAATTACGGAATACAAAGGAATGCTCCTGCAGTGGTGAGGCCATCCCTCAGGTACTAAGGACCCGTTCGGGGCATCTCACCACAAGATAGGCATTGAATGGGTCCAGAGAAGGGCAACAAGGTTGGTGAAGGGTCTGGAGAACAAATATGGTGAGAAACGGCTGAGGGAGCTGGGGTTGTTTAGTCTGAAGGGAGACCTTATTGCTGTGTACAATTACCTGAAAGAGCTCGGGGTTGGTCTCTTCTCACAGGTAACAGGTGATAGGACAACAGGAAATGGCCTCAAGTTGCACCAGGGGAAGGTTAGATTGGACATGAAGAAAAACTTCTTCTTGTAAAGGATCATTGGGCCCTAGAACAAATTGCCCAGGGAACTGGTTGAGTGGCCATCTCTGGACATGTTTAAAAGTCACGGAGATACGAAGCTTAGGGACAGCGCTTAGCAGTGGGCTTGGGACAGTTGGGCTAATGGCTGGGCTTGACCTTCAAGGTCTTTTCCAACCTAAAGCGTTCTGTGATTTTATGAAGCACTGCCAAAAGCAGAGCTAAAGCGTATTACGAGAGCGCCGCTTTGTCTTATCCTTTCTTACACGCGTCTGTTGGTGGCTTTCTCGTGCTGCAGTTTCTTCCATATGCTCCCTACACCCACCAACACACCCACCTACACACACTCACAATTTACCAACATACTTTATGTCTTTGCTGAATTAAATTCCACACCATCATTCAAATAAAATAAAATAAACAGCTGCTTTCTTTCCACAAAAAACCCCTAACATTTTCCGAGTTGGCACTTGTGAAGCATTTGAAAGAAGCAGGCTGCTGGAGATGCTGCTACACCAGCACGTTGTGACACCACACAGAAGGCACTTGCTAGTGCACTTAGGACCGCTCTGCTTTGGAAGGGGACACTTCCCAGGAGGAAGGACTTAGGAGCTCTGCAAACAGTGGCAGATTCCACCAGTGCTCAGCGATATCGGAACAGGCACTAGTTGACTCCCCCGACCTAACAGACCATTTAACACAGCACTGGCAGGCAAAGGACCACAGAATTCCATCACAGGGATTTTTTTCAAGGCCTCCTTCTCCCCTGGAGAAGTACAGCTTCAAGGATCACAGGCACCAGAGACTGTGGCCAGCATTTTCCCTGCCTGTGCTACCTTCTGTGTTTGCTCCCAGATGGAGTTGCCAGCTACAGTTTGAAAGTGCCCAGCACATAAACCAGAAACAGGAGGCAGGACCTAGCAAAAATCTGGAGCAGATTTTTATTACTGTGAATCCTGAGCTGGCTTCCATTCTGGCAGTTTGTAAGCCAAGGGCCGTTGCAGCTCGCTCTGAAGGCCAAAAGGGTTGGAAATTAGACAAGCTCCTCAAGCTGCCACCTCCATATGAGTGTGTCTCTGCTGTTCCACTCCTTTCTGGCCAAACGCTACCACACAGCTGTCCTAACAGCTGGGGCAGGACCTGTTCTCTCAGACTGTGTTGGTCACAGCAGAGGATGCTGCACTGTACAGGTGGAGCAGATGAAAGAACAGTAGCTAACTCACAGGTGCTGTGTCATCTAGTAGAATCCAAAGACCTAGATAACACACCTGGTTTATTTACAAAACACACTGTGAGGCACAGATCCCCGGAACACGTTCCTTAGATCAGCTCCACCAATTTCCTGGGACACTGAGTAGGGACATACCAAGCCATTGGCAGGAGAGACCCAGGGAAGGAGAGATCCTCGCTCCCAACTCAGGTGCCTTTCAAAAGTCATAGTCACAAATCCTCTCCTTGGATCAAACACCTAAACCAGGTTCAGTTCACTGGGATATGGGACAACCACAAAAAATGCATTTACTGAAAAAATTTGGGGAAGACTTTTGAATCAATATGAGCTGTAATTATTGATCACTGAGTTCAGGCTCTTGCTGTGAGCTTTAACCAGTCTGTCCAGTCTTAGGTACTTAGTGTCACTGCTCTTATATGTTAAGGTCAGGACTGTAATCCAAGGAACTGCATTATTCCAAAGTTGTCTACTTTAAATACCAAAACCACTGCTCATATTGTCTCTTTCACGTTCATTATGAAAACTGTCAAGACACTCTATTTCCTTAAGAAATTATCCTTTTATTGAGAGTTACTGCACTGACTGAGGAAGAAGGCAAAGGGGAAACTGTCTCCCAGTGAGGCTACTGGTCAGAGATTGGCTGGGCATCGGTCCACTTTTGGGAGGTGGTGAGTGACTACTTTTGCATCACTTGAGTTCACATATTTTTTCTTCACCTATTTTTATCTCAATCCATGAGTTTTCTCATTTGTGATCTTAATATTCTCTTCTTCATCCCACTGGGAAGAGGGGGGTAATGATTGAGCAGCTATGTGGGTGCTGGCTGCTGGCCAGGGTTAACCCACCAGGGCAACATTAAAAGAATTTCATAAAATCAGTCAAATGTGTTGAAATTACTCAAATTTCTGCTTTAAGCAATGTATCCAGAAAATCAAACAACCTTCAATAACTTTAGATCCTAGAGCTATCTTCTCAGTTTGGGTCCTATTATTCCTTCTTAAACAAATCTGGCTGTCATGGATGGCGGGGGACCTTCGCATTGCTTTGACTACATCAGAACCTAAGGAGAAGAAACCTGTTTCAGAAAGGTCTTGTGGGATGGACATTAATCTGAACTGTTTGGTGAAGAAGCCTTGGAACGTGGTGCCCCAGGCTTCTTGAGACACACGTGAAGTAGGTAGTGTAGACTAAAGGCAGGAAGCAAACTGCTTCAGGAGTGATGACAAGAAGGGGTAAAAGAGAAAACAAAAAGGAGAAGAACTCTCAACACTCCTTCTCTGAGTATTGGGAGGCTGATTTTGGCAGCTCTGCTGGCTCAGAGCGCTGTTAAGATGTGTTCTCTCTTAATATTTTAATGAGCTGAGCAATTGACAGTCCCAGCTGAGTACTCCTTTTTGTTGCTGTTGCTAAGCAAAACAACAGTAAAAAAAGCTCCTTTTTCATCATCTCAATCATAAATACGACCAAACCATTTGTCTGATATGTGCAGAAATCCACTCAAGCTCCGTGCCAGCTCAACCCATGTGCCACATTTCACTGTCTCCTGTTTTTGACACACACTTGTTCAGTATCTCCAACTTACCCCAGGACACATCTAGACTTGATTGTCCTGCACGTCCTGTCTACATGTCAGGCCACCCAGAGTTCATTCAGCTTATCCTTTTCATTTGGACACCAGCACAACTCAGGGCTGATGCAGGTTTTCAGTTCCTCTCCCTATTGGCTGAATATCTCACCTTGCCAGCTCACATAGTTTTTGAATTCAGTAATGATTTCAGATGTAAGAGATGTTGGGAGATGTTCACATTCATCCTCTCCTTCTCTTCCTGCTTTTCTAAAAAACCTTCCTGTTTTCCTTTCTTTTCAAACACAGAAACCTTTCAGAGTCCTTTCTCTTTGTTATCTATTTATCCAATAGCTTTTTTATTTCTAATAATGGATAGTTAGACGTTCTAGTCCCGTGTACTTTTTGATTACATCTGATATCATCTCTCCAACCCTCCTCTTCAGTGGCAGCTCAGAACCTGCCACACAGCAAGAAGATTTTCTCTTATGTGATATTAATCAATTTAATCTGTAATGTAATGAAATGTTAGTGAGTCATAACTAACTGCAGAATCCCACTGCGCATTTTCAGAGCATATTCCTGGTTCCACTCTTCAGTCTTCTCACTACATGGTAAGCTACACTTAGGAGAAATTAGTAGGAAGTTCCCTCCACCTCAGAAATGAAACTGTCCCTTCCTGGCCAATGCTGATCTCTGATCCTGAACTCTGACTGGTACGGCACAGTCACCAAGTGCTTTGGGGGGGTCACAGATGAAATGATTCCAGTTCACATGGAGAAGCAGAGCAAAATCAGCCAGTGATTATTAATCCCCCACAGGCCACTGCTAACAGGGCAGCGAGAATGGAGATCTCTGCCCGTGTTGGAACAAGTGCTTTTGTGGCAGACTAAGAAAAGGTGCTGAATAAAGGGCAGCAAGTAGGACAAAATGCTTTCAGTCATACTGAGAGTTTAGCTTTGATGGATCTTCCTTTGACTATGGAGTTCAATATTACAACTGTGCTACTCCAAGGTTTTTAATATGCTGAGGTTACTATAGAAACTACAAAAAAGCCCTCACAAAGCATCATTTTCCATGATCCTGTGTAGCAGCACTTCTTGTTCCTGCTCAGGAGAACTTTGAGCACTCATGAGCTCACTGTCAATGAGCTCTTTGAAGACAGGCTACTGAACCTCAGAAATGTTTTCTGTGTTCACCACTGTTACCTTTTTGTCTGTCTGCTGGGCACAAATCTTGAGCAAGCTGCAATGCTCCACCTCATTTTCTTGAGCCTTTTTCTCTCGTCTCTGGGATCCACACCTTTCAAGTGCAGTTAACCGAGTACACGGGGAAAAGGAATTTCATAAATCACGGAGGCACACTGCAGAGGATTGTCATGCATGCCTTTCCTATGTAAATGGTCTGTAACTTGCTCATGAATCAGGCCCACAGGCTCTTTATTTCACACTTCCATATCCCTTTCCCTGTAGAATTGCAGTTTAAATGATCCTGAAACATTTGAAGACAATTACAGGTTCGCTTTGCATAGCAGCGACTCACCAGCGATTCCCTGTAAAGCTCTGATGGATGCTCAGGGTTTGACCTACAGCTGCGAGATTTCAGGAAGGCAGAAGTGTTTCCACACTGCTGTGAACTCTGGGTGGGTTGGAGAATAGGCTCAGAAGACAGCACAAAACAGCTCATATTTCCCTAGAGCCTCACACAATTATAGGACAACCTTGTGGATTGCCAGGGCTTCCTTCAGGTTTTGAGCAGCACATAAATTGTGAAGAGGGTTTGGACTTCCTTGCGAGCAAGATTTAAAGGAGGTTGAAAAACCACTCCTGGTTGGTTCTGTGTTGGTTTTTCTTATATCAAGCCTTAACAGTGTTTTTTTTTAAAAAACCACTCAGCCTTTATTCCCAGAGGGTGAAATGGAGACTTGTAGCTGTGGCTGTCTTACGAAAGGGGGGTGGGTTTAAATCAGTGAGCCATTCCATAAAACAAAACACACAACCCCAAACTTGTGATTTCTGTATTGCAGCAGCCCCACCAGGCCTGATCCACATGGGTTCTTGGAGGAAATGAAGGCTGCCTGACAGCTTGGAGTTACCGCGTGCAACTTGATCAAAGGTGGAGTAAGAGGTACCAACCAGCGCAGACTTCTGCAGGGACTAGAGCAGCACATGTTTTGAAACAAGGGCTGAAATATAGTCAAGAAGGCTGACAGGGACTCAGCACTTAACTAGATTTTGAGTGAATTGTGAAATATTTGGACAAGACTCTTTTCCTTCCCCTCCAGCCCGTTCCAACTTCCTCCCTCTGGAAAAGCGCTTTAATTGTAGAATATAAATTAATAGGTCTCCAAAAGAGTTGATACACGTTTGAGAAAATATTGTTGCACAGCATGACTGGACAGTTTTATTCCACTTGAGACAGATTCAAAAGATGGAAATTACTATAATACTGGATGATGGAAGAGCTCCAAACTCATTCAGCTCTGTCTGGAACAGGCACAGCTTAGCTGCTATTGTCTTACTTAGTGACTAAATATAAATACTATAAAATATTTATAAATAATGAATGCCTAATTGATGGCAGTGTAGAGTTTTACTGGAACGTGTAAGCCCTGTTATTAATCTGGCTTCTATAAAATTTTTACCACCAATCACTCAAGACAGTCATCTGTCCATATATGTTGTCTTCTGAAAAAGATAAACAAATGAGGAGATGGAAACAGCTTTGTGATTTATTCAAAATCCCTGACACTGTTTCTGCCAGTGTGTGTGCTGATAAATGTTATGTTAACAGGTTTTCTGTTTGTTCAACATTCCCCCGAGGAGGGCTCTGTGTGATTTAAGGAGTCTCATATATCTGAAGTACAGCGCTGATACGTCGTCTGCAATGGGAAAGACAGGAGGGGTCACAGGTGGCAGAGTCGCTAGTCTCCAGTTGAGAGTCTTTGTCTTGCTTAGTAAAAGTTTATTCACATCACAAAATAAAACTGATCTTGAAAGTCTTGGGAAAACACAGTGTAGACATTACGCCCTGTATTGGAAGACACTACAGGAATGTGGCCAAGACTAACGGGCTAATACCTATTTTCTACTTTATTTGCCTTGGTTTGCATGAAGTTTGCTGCACGTTGTCTTTTCTGTAGAAGGCTTTTTGCAACAGGTGACACTGCTGTATCCTCAACACATCCCCAGGCACACAGGATAGCTAAAGATTTCAGAGGCCAGAGATTCAGCACTGCAAGGCTTTTTACTACCAGACACACAGCTGCCTGAGGCACTTTTCTGGACTTTCTGAAATACATCCTCTGGCTACAGAGACCAAGATGGTTTTTTTTCAAATCATATTCTGAAGACATCGGCAACTTTTGGTGACTTTACTAACTTTGGTTTGGGATTCTGTTCAGCAGCAGCCTCCACTACCTGAATAACTACTAACTGGCAAGCATCGTTCTCTGAAGTCCACGATGAAATATAAGGGTAAGTTCAAGTCATGATCTGTTTTCAGAGTCACTAGGAGGGCTTTAGTGCTTCTCATAAAACATTGATTCAGTGACTGTTGTACACACAAGCAGCGGTCTTGATGTATTGCACATCTCCAGACAAATGATTATTCCTATAACTGAAGGATCCACCAAAGGAAAAGCAGAAAATGTCTGTTATGTTACCGCTGAGGTCATGTTTTTATTAGACGCTGTAATATATTCCCAAAGTAATCACCTTTCATTGTAATATATTTAATTAGAAGATTATGTTTTGTCCAGCTGCACATTGCTTGTAAAACCCCTTTGTTAAAAGTCCTTTTAAAGGAGAAAGAGATCATAGGATCACAGGATCATAGGATGTTAGGGGTTGGAAGGGACCCAAGAGATCATCGAGTCCAACCGGAAAGATGACTCAACACAAATAATTGCCTAACTGATGATCCTGTTTATCATGCCTCTCTGTTTCTCCACTTTTCACACTTAGCACCTGAGTTGTGTGAAACCAGCACTTGTCGCTGTGGATTTAACTGCCTTGGACATTTCTGAGTAAGACATGTTATTGGGGGTTTTACATCAGTCTTAATTAGATGTTCTTTGTGTGTTTGCTGGCAGGTACAATCACACCGCCGTCGATCAAGTTACTGTTCTCCTCAACAGGTACAAAAATTTACCAATCTGACAACTTCTATGACCCCTGAATCCCAACCGCATCTTTGAAATAGAAATAATTCTTTATTACTGTTTCAGTGAAGTTTCACAAAGCAGAAGTCCAGATACGAGACACATTCAGCCCGTGCTTTAAAACCCAGGTCTTACTGGCCAACCTTACTGGCCAGCACGCTGATTTTTCACTATCAGTAGCTTGCTGGAATTCATGGTAAGCAGCTGCAGTGGTGCACCCAGGTGTGAGGAGACACCCAAAAAACTCAAGACAAGAAAATTACTATCATATATCCCCAAAACATATTTAGTGCTTGCAACAAAGTCCAGTAAACTGTAATAAAGTGAATGTGATATAAAGTAATCCCAGGTCTGGACAGTCTCTAAAATGTACCATGCCGTGCGATATATATGTCTGCTAGAACATAAACACTAGGAGAAGCTTCACCTCTGAGCCAGACAATGAGGACAGTTTGTCAATACGGAAACAAGCCAGAAATGCCACGGTGAGGGAGTACAATTTATTTAGCAGAATTCCACCAGCTCTGGCAAACTGACAACATAAGAGCCCTTAATCTTCTGTGTGGATCCATGGACACCTGCCACTCAGATATACCTGGGCAGGCTTTGCACCTCTAGTACTTTAGGAAAAACTAATCAGTTGCAGAATGTGTCCTAGTTGGCCTGAAATAATTGGATTGGGCCAGTGTGAGTAATCAGGGACTTGGATCCCATGGTCACGTGTGCAACCAGTGAAGAAAATAAAGAAGAGAAAGGAGACTGATGTAGGATACGACATCCTACTCCTGATGAGCCTAGAACTAGAATCTGTGGAGTCCCGGTCAGTGACAGATCTCCAGTTTTACAGTATTTTTCATCTTCTGTCTGTTCTACATAAGTCACTTCTGAAATCAAGCAAACCGCAGAGTTTTATTTGTTGTTGCCACTGTGGCATCAGCTTCATCTGCTGGGCCGCTGTTTCTTGCACAGGAAGAGGTAATAAGCAGTAGACACCATCCAGCTCCTCTATTGCTGCTCACCCTGGAATGTGTGGTAATTTATACTGCAGAACAGTGGGCCACATGCAGATTTCAATGCCACAGGTGTTACGACCATACACTAGCTTGTGTTTGCAGTGTGCTCAGCAACACGTGCCAGTATCCATCTGCAGTCTCCAGTGACAAGGTAGGGCTCGAGTGCCTTGCTCATCGCTTGTCTGCAGGTAAGGTGCAATGTTTAAGGGCAGTTCAGCTACTGACATCTTCTGTTCGTTTTCCTTCTCCTTTTAAATAACTTTTAAATCCTTGCTCAGAGGATTAGTTCCTCTCTTGGGCAGATACGTATCAGATGTTGAAGGATCCTGATGTATCATGTCATCTGCTGATGATCATATTCTTCACTTCCTTCAGCAGTCAGCTTCTGCAGCTTCTTCAGGCCATTTACAGGGCATGTGTTCAGTGAAGGGAAGGGGTGCAGTGGGATCAGAGTACAGATATTTTTAAAATAATTTTTGTAGTACCAAAACCACACAGAATTTCCTCTGTCCTTCCCAGGAGAACTGACAATCCAATTTAGACATGATCTAGCAAGATGATGTACCAAAAACCCTGAAACCTTAAGGCAACTGGAAGAGGGATAAGGACAGAGGTTATGGCACTACAGCATCATTATTATTATTATTATCATTATTATTATGCAGCAAGGGCTAGTATGTAAATGTAAATCTAGCAAATAAGATCTGTGGTAATAAAATAAAGCAAATCTATGTCTCTCATATCATGGAATTTATTAATAACAACGATCTCTGTAATACGCCAAATGAGATTATTCTTGCCATTAGAATGTCCAATTCAGAAGAAATAAAAGTTAACCGATCAAATCAAATTAAAATATAGAATCCCCGGCACAGCCTTTCATCATGCTTTAATGACATGCAAAAGGCACGCACTCAGATAGCCAAGTGAATCTGAGCAACTCTTTATACGCAGATGTCATTGACAAAGGACTTACCTCAGCTTTTACAATTTTCTTTTGAAGAGCTGCAAATCTAAAATGAAATTCAAATGTATAATTACTCAGGGATTCTGTATCCAGAGAGTTGGAGCAGCCCATCCGAGAGGAAAAAGCCAGTCATCTTTGAACTGTAGGTGCCATTTCACTGTGCATCATACACCTGGGTACAAAGCGCACTGCGCAGCACAACAGCCGAGTAGGGAGGGGCACAGCCTTTTCTTGGAGCAGTACAAGGCATCTGAAGGAACCAGCTTTGTGTAACTGCTCACAGGTGGGTTCAAAGCAGACTACTGTTATCCTAAAGTGTCCTTCTTTCATGGAATTAGATCTTGTGTATTCATTCTTTAGCTCTCTGTACAAAGAAAATCTGCATCCTAAGTTACTTTCCCATCCCAGCTTCAAAATCCTGGAGGTTGTTTCTGTCCTCATTAGGGTCTTCCTGAGTTTTGCTGTTAACCTTAGAAGGAACAGGACTTGATTTTAATACTACTTCAGGGGCCTCCTCCAGATTCAGTCACTAATCCACTTTTATATGTAAATCACATAAATCATTGATTTCGATGAAACCGAAGGGTAGAAGATGCCTGTGATTTTGCTGGGTGGTGAATCAAGGCCTAAATAACTGTCAGCCCTCAGAGTTAAAAAATTAAAAGAAAAACAAACGCCTTCGGAATAGCAAGAGTATCCAGTTCATCATCATTCTGCGAACTGGTACCCTTTATGGTTTTTGCTCTTTTCCATCCTCACTGTTCTTAATAATTCAGTACCTTCTTTCTTTAATCATATTATTAAAGGCAATGGCCTGGTGATTCATTTTGCTTTCTTTGCTCTCTCACTGATGTCCATTAATGAAGACTTACTTTTCAGCGCCGTTGACTCACTCATCTAAATTATTTATTTGGCTGAGCAGTTCGGTGTACCAAACTTTTTTTGCTCACTGTAGCAACTACTCTTAGCTCAGATTAGAGTTTCCTATTGATTTTCTCCTGGAAGAACGTGTATGAAATGGATTGTGCTGTAAAGTGGTAAATGCAGGGCTGAGGAAGGTGTAGCGAAATAGATAACGGTCATTCCTCTTTCTCTAACAGCTTTTCACACACGTGCTCTCCTTTCCATTTGGAATGAGTCAAAGACTTCTGAAAACCTTAATGGTGCTGAAATTCCCATCAAGAATTCCATTTCCTGGTGTTTAGGGTACTGGCCTCAGGTGTGAAAGTCTGATAGACACTTTTTGCCTGTGCATTCAGCACTGACTGCTATTCCCTGGCCACTCCAAAGCAGGAGAAGAGCAGATTTGAACGTCTTCCCTGCCCAAGGCCTAAACAACAAATCATCACCTCCAGAAGATTTCATATAAACTCTCAAGGAAAGAACGTGTACTAAGAAAGTTTATCTTACTGATCTGTGAGCTGTTTCTGCTCATTGCCTCGTTTGTCCTGGTTCTGCCAGTTCTAAGGAAACCTAGGCTGTCTGCAAGAAACACTGGTGTGACTCAAGTTCATTTTATGCTCCTTTCTCTCTCCTGTGCCCATCTAATTCATAATGCCTCTTCAGCTACTTCACAACTGATCCTACTACCTTCTCCTATCCCTGTCTTCCAGTGAAAATGTTTTGCAGTAGGTTAATTCATAATAAAAGTCTTTCGTGTGATCCAGTCAACAGAAGCACTTATTTCCACTTGAATAGTTGAACAAAGAAGTCTGATAAATTTCCAGGTAGCCAAATTCTCTTCATTGCACTCCACGTGAGATTTTGCAAGGTGATTTTATTTGTTAAGCCCAGATTCATAGATTTCTGCATAATATTCATATCACTGTTTCAAAGTCCCAGCTGGAGATGAATATTGGGACACATCTCCTTCAGTTTCAAAACAAAGAACTAAAAATCTCAGTAAAATAATATTTATTTCAGGGACTGAGGTTTTCTTCACCTAAATACAGGGGTTTGGGATGATGGGAAAACCTTTTTCTACTCAAAGTCGTCTGTGATCATCCAGCATTTATATTCCTGGGAATATCTGTACCATTCTAATACACTGTGTAGAGTGTGTGGAAAGAACTTACCAGAAACAAGTGTGGGAACTTGATTATGAGCACAGAAGAGTGAAAGCCAGCAGGAGACATAAAAGAAAAATGAAAGCTGAAACCTCTGATAAAATATGGCTGGTGTTTGGCAGACAGGAAGGATCTCTATTGACTATTTGGTTCGCTAGGGAAGCTTTCATGCAGAAGTACTGGAAATGCCTAGACTTGAGACTTAGTACCTGTACATACGTCTGTGGAATGTGGCTCTGGGATAAAGAACAGAAGCTATTGTACTTCCTCCAGATAGCAGCAATGTTTGCTCTTACGTGTTACGTGACACCACGTATCACGGCGTTTCAGCAGTAATAACAAGTTTTATTTTAAGGCACATTATGATCAACAAACCATTTGCTGTCTCTGTTTTACAGAAATAAGCTGAAGCCATGAGGAAGTCTAAAAGTAATATTTTTCTCTGCACTAGGCCAAGAAACCATATTTCCCATCAGACTGAATAAAATTTACCTCATCGTTGTAACCAGTTACGCATGGGAGCAAGGTCAGCCTTTAAATGACTAACTCACAGTGAACAAGAAATCTTTAGCAAACAAACTGAGCAATGTTACTGAGCTCCTTAGAGTGCATCATGGCAAGAAACAGATGGGCAACGCAAAGTTCTCATTGTATGCCATTGTGGCCCCTGAATTCCAGTAATGCAGAGCAGATCCCTGCCTCATTACTGCCGGAGTAAATTATACAATCGGTGCAACAAATCAATAATGTTCCATATGACACCACAGAACATTAGCAGAGCCAGCCCAGGCCATATAACCCCCTGCTAACCCTAACCCTAACCATATAACCCCCTGCTTTCACAGTATGGAAATTCCCAGCAACATTGTCTGCTTAAAAAGAATTAGGTGGGATGTGTTTTGATGATGTTTGACTGATGAGTATGAGTAACCTTTATTAATTATTTGCTGAACCTAAATACTTACTGAATACTTGGGAAAAGAGTGTCCTTGTGAAACTACCAGTGCTGAAACTTCTGAAGTAGTGAAAGCTCTCTATATAAAAGTGTAGGTGCTGCTTTGAGCAGATTCCTCCCCAGACACCTTCTGCACAGCACAGCAACCCCCCTCTACACAGTCCTTAACTCTCACGCTCCTCACTTGGACTCTTAAATGTTTCAGCAGAAAAAAGCTAATTAATGTGAAAAGGTTACAAAAAATGAGGCAGGAAAAATTGCAGACATTTACCCTGAGCCCCTGCTCCAAGGGGTTTGGCTGGCTGCGCTCTAGTCAACAGAGACACGGTGCAGCTGCATAATCTGAGTTTAGACTGTTAGAAATAGGTTGTGTGGGAAAGAATCGTAAGAAGGGGGATGGTTGTACTGTCCTTGCTTGGAAGCTGCTTTCAAACCCTTGCCCTTGCCCTTGGTCCAGGTCAAGGGTCCCTACACTTGCTTGGCCATGTACCTGACTGACCCAGACCTGATCCTGACCCACTGAGTTGACTTCTCAGCTTAGACTTCCACCTGTCTCATCCCTACATGTTTGTCTGGCAACCCCTGGACTGTTGGCTGACCCTCATTACCATCCTCAGACTTGACGTGCTCCTTGTCTTTGGGTACTACAGAACTGGGCCTGCCTTGGGTCACCCTTTGCTCCTGGCTTGCCTCAGGGCTCATCCTCCTCTGGCAGCTATTTCACAACATATTTATACGCCGTAAGAAATCCAAGCCTAGCACATGCACCCTGGCCTCACAAAAAAGAGAGGAAAAATAGAAGGCAAACAGAGGAGAGGATAAAAATTCTTTGCAGGTCACCTTAGGCATTTCTTTTTGGCAGAAGCCAACGTGAGTATTTATAGCCAAGCTAAAACCCATTGAAAGCAGAGGTCAAAATGGGAACACTGACCCTTACCCACTGCAGGGCTAGTGAGTGCCACCCCTGTCTAAGCACTTGTAAGCTGCTTGCAATAAAAAACCCTCTTAGTTTCAGCCCTCCAAGTGTCAGTCCTCTGTACTGGTTAATATTATCGAGGGAATCCTTGCCTGACAGAAAGTAATTTAGGATCCATTAAATATGATTACTTGGCCTTGAAAATGATGGATATTGAACAGAATTATAGGATCACTTTACAAAAGAAAGGTCTCTTTTACATCGTTTCTTGTGGGGCATTAAATAAAGTCTGCAAAAACTCCTAAGGGATTCCTGGCATTTATAGGTTACATTTATGAAAAGAAAGATTGATAATTCATATTAAAAAATCTAAAAATTTTACGGGGTGCTGTGGCAAGCACGTGGACAGCTGTGACACGTCTAAAAAGTGAGTGACATGTTCACCAACTGTTTTCCTTGCTTCAATTATCCTAGAGATATGAAAAGTGCTTTTAATTTCAGACTAATCTTTCATGTTCTTTATTGTAATATTAACCCCAAGCGGTTTCCTGAGTTCCCCATACTTCTCACTACATTTTCGTTTTTAACTACATGCCAGAGGTTTTCAAAATTCTCAGGTCACTGTTTTCATCAACCCCTTACCTGCCTTAAGTGAAAACTAAGTTTGTATAGAGACCTGGTATGTTATGCTGCTTGAAACCAACCGCAATCTGACGCTGCAAAAACTGTACTCTAGATGCTGGAGAAGTTTGACTTCTTCATTATTAGAGGATCTATCCTAAAATGAAAACAGACAGTTTGGTCTGCGTTGCATTTCTCCCATTTGAATTTCTGATCAATGGAAATCAAATAATGTTTCCTTTTATTCCCTTTTCCACAGAGAAAGCCGGTTAGCTAATTTACCCTGTGGAGAAAGCTAGCAATATGGCCTTAAATATCAGAAAAATAAGGTTTTATGGGTGGCTTCTCCCCAAAAATACATGTCCTAGAACACAGGAACGAAAAGGAAAAACAAAATAAAATTAAGACAAAATAGGTTTTGCACTTTGATCTTCCTAATCTGATTCTGTTCCCACATAACAAGCTCCCCTAGAAAGCACAGCATCCCAAAACATCCACCTTCACTCTGATCGTGTCTATAGATCAGACCTTACAGACAGAAACTTCACATTTTGCCTGACTCTTCCTTATTAATCATGAGGCAGCAGATTCATTGCTAAGACAAAAAGCACATTCATCATCCATAGATACAAGCACAATCCCCATACGTCTGGACACAGCAGAAGACATGGCCCACTGACAGATTCCGGCTCATACACTCACTGGTTTGACATGAGGAAGAGCTTCTCAAGCCAGTGCTGTCAATGGATGTCCTGACAACAGGTTTCTGACTGCAGTGTGCGTGCTGAGCGTGCATTCAGACCACACAGCGTTGTTGATGTGTGCTTTGAACCATTCATATCCATTGGCTCCAACATTGTCATTATTTTTAAAATCTTAATGTATTGTTTCTGTGACAAATCACCTCTCTGGTTTCTCAGCTCTCACTGCATGCAGTGCACACCTGAAGCAAGTCTGACCGCTTCCAGAGGGAGACTTTCTGCTTCTTCGCATTATGTAGGACTGTTTGTACCGGTGTAAACACGACACAATATTTTATGGGGCTACAAAGCTTTAATTTATACTGACAACAGCTGCTACTTACATCTAGAGCCGAGTGATTTTCAGGAAACCTGGGTTCTGCAGTAAAGTAGGTTAACTCCTAGCTGTTATTTTTAACCAGTGAAACAGCAACACTTGGCAGCCTCAGGCACCCATCACATAGATACACATGGATATAAATTCCAGTTTTGCCAGACTCAGGAGCAGATATCTGAACTGGGATTTTCCACATCCCCTGTGAATGCCTTAGCTGTTGGTTTGTTCTGGAAGACAGGCTGTCTCTCTTTTCCAGTTTCAATCAGGAAAAGACATGCTTGACACGAGATAACTTCACCAAAATGTCTTATGTTAAAACTCAAATGGCTCCAAAAATGTGTAATGAACGAACTTTTTCTCCTGAAGTGATGGTTTCACCAAGCAGTCCTTGAGCACTTCTACTCATGAGCTCAGTGAGCTTTGTGCTAATTATGGTGGCTTTATAAAATGTACAAAACCGGAGAATAAAGGTCCTGTATCACTAATTAAATGAATACAAAACCTTTTCCAGATAGTATCATTATAATGTCATAATCCTTAGCATGCAAACTAACGCAGTACTTAACCTCTCCCTTTGTTAAAGAAAGACGTGATTACGTATCTGGGAATACTTAGCAAGACATGGAGTTGAGGTTTTTTAACTCTTCTTTTCACTGGAGATAATGATACCTGGAAAGTTCTATCAGCCAAGCATAGCAGGAAGAGGGGAGAAGAAAGATACATGGTTGTAAAGAAAGAAGCACTAGGCAGGCTTTGATCTATGTACTAGAAAGCTTTATAACTACGTTCCAAAGGAAATGCACATAAAATTATATTTTTAATTACGCATAATTTAATTATTCCTCAGGCAGCAATCTTAGGTAGCCAGAGTAGGTCAGAAGCACAGTTTTATGGTTCTGGCATAAACCCTGGCAAACAGGAGCTTATAAATGGAAGAGCTAACACAACCTTAGCACTTTGAGTGCAAAGGCTCTAATCAAATTTAAAACAATCTTATTTCATAGTTAAAGTATGTCATAAGCAGGCTGTACAACAGGAAAGGAGACAACAACATGCTAGCAGAATAAATCAGGATTCACTGATGTTCTTTGATAAGCTATAAGAATCAAATGCATTACGCAGTGTTCTGTGTGTATTGTTATAGAAATGCTGAAAACTGTGATGCTGAAGTAGTCTGGCAAGTTGTACTGCAGTATTCATTGTCTTTGCACACCTGTCTAAGAATCACAGAATTATTGAGGCTGGAAAAGACCTTAGATCATCCAGCCCAGCCTATGACCAGCCTATGATTCCATCCACAATCACCTAGACCATGGCACTAAGTGCTGCATCCAGTCTTGTCTTAAATGGCTCCAGGCATGGGAACTCCACGACCTCCCTGGGCAGACATTCTAGTGTCACCTTCTGCATGAGGAAGTGCTCTCTAACATCCAACCTAACCCTCCCCTGGTGCAGCTTCAGGCCCTGCCCTCTCATCCTGTTGCTAGTTGCCTGGGAGAAGAGCCTGACCTTCACCTGTTTATAATTTCCCTTCAGGTAGTTATAGAGGGTTATAAGGACCCCCTGAGTCACCTCTTCTCTAGGCTAAACACCCTCAGCCTCTCCTCATCAGACTTTCCCTCCAGGCCCTTTCCCAGTCTCATTGCTCCTCTGTACCTGCTCCAGCCCCTCAATCTCTTTGTTAAAGTGAGGGGCCCAGAACTGTCCCCAGTACTCAAGGTGAGGCCTCCCCAGTGCCCAGTACTGGGGGAGAAATACATCCCTAGCCCTGCTGGCCACACTGTTCCTGACACAAGCCAGGATACCATTGGCCTTTCATGCCACCTGGGCACACTGCTGGCTCATGTTCAACTGGTCGTCAACCAGTGCTGCCAGGTCCTTCTGTGCCAGTCCACTCTCCAGCCACTCGTTCACCAGTGTGTAGATGCACAGGGTTATTGTGGCCAAAATATAGGACTCTGTGCTTGGCTGTGTTAAACCTCTCAGTTCTCCTCTCAGTTCTTGTAGGTGAACCTAAGGAGAAGCTGCAACACCCAGACAGAAAAGAACACTTCATTTTGTGAGAGTTTAGAAAAGTGTGCTCTGCCTCACTTGCACAAATCAACATAGTACTCTAAGTTTTTGGTTTCAGGCTCCTCTAGGGTTCCATCCATATTCAAATTTTGCTGTTTTGTTTTTTTTTTTTTTATTGAGAGTTAGATTATTTGCAACAGCATATACTGCAGGATTTATCATATCATTCACTGGTGGGTCCATATCAGAAAAATATACACCAGGAGGGAAATCTTTTCTTATTTCATTCCATCATTTAAAAAATGTTTTTTCCCTCTCTTTCATGTATCCATATTGCTCAACTAGGGAAAACCTCTGAAGGTTAGCCCTAGGCAACCCATTCAGTACTATTAGTAAAAGAGCTGCTGCTTCTTACTGATTCAAGGATGGTCTTTATGTGAGGACAGGTCCTGGAAACTCATGCCTAAGCCTGGCAGCTTGCTAATGCCACCACTCTGTGCAGTGATGTCAAGTGACTGATGTTAAGCAAACAAGGTACTTTGGACTTTGTCCTAGAAAAGCCCCTACAGCTCCACTCAAGCAAGCGTAGTCAGGGTTTGTGAACAGACAAGATTCAGATTGCAAACAATGAAAATATGATCTAGAAATACTTCCAGATTTTAAAAGGATGATGTGTAGCTCTGAGGATTGACTAGACATCCAAGCTATATTCCTTTGCTTAAAGAACTTCAAGAGCACTAGAAAACTACAAATAGGAAGCTACAGCTTTAATAACATATAGTAAAAGATAACCTGTGGGAAGAGAGGGATGGCATCTTGAGAAATCAGCATTTTCTAGCTCTTAAATCCAATGGGCAGCTGACAGCTGGCTGGGGACTGGGATTTCAATAGAAAGGTGTTACTCTCATGACGATTCAGGAGCAGTCAAGGATGCACAGGTAAATGCGTAGGCTGACCCAAGTGCCCGTAATACTTTATGATAACTGGAAGATCTGAAGGGTGGGTAAAATTTACACCCACAGAGAGCTCTACTGAGTTTTAGAGGACTCTACACATGCACAGGCATCTGATTGTGGAAAGGCTTCCAAGGATGAGTCTAAATTGCTACTAAACTCTGATCTTAACATTTAAAACACTTAATTAGTTAACCTGGATAGGTAATTATACCAACTGCATCCCGCTGCATTTAAACACAGTGATGTGTCCATACTTTGTAGATTATAATATTAAATCCAATTAAAGCTTTTATATTACAAATCAAGATCATTTATATGTCAAGATTTTCTGTGGTGTAGAAAAAAACACTTGTCTTGAGGGACAGGAGTTTTTGGGCAAGACAATATGGGAGCACTGGAGCTTAAGGATAGAGAGCATTTCCTGACTCATCAAATCCAATTTCCTGCTGTACCAGTGGTTCATATCCTACTTCCATTCCCATTTTGGAAAAGTAACAGCTTCCCTAACTGACCCACAGGGCCTTACAAGCCTTGGTGCTACTTTTCAAACCTTAAAAAAAAAAAAGGGGGAGGGAGAAAGTTACTGTCAATGCAGAAAGTTCAAGTTCTTTACAGACTTAGATAAAGATTCTCAGTGAAACAAATAGGCTTAAGAAGTTGTAATGTGGCTGTCTTGCTCTAAAAGTAGGCTTCCTTGAGTACACAGAACTGAACAAGTTCTGAAGATAACAACATGCATGCTTGAAGACTAGAAAGCAGGTTTTAAAACTAGGTATTACACATCCCTTACATGAACCTTAAACCTAACAGCAATATCCACAGAATCACAGAGGAGCTGAGGCTGGAAGGCACCTCTGGAGGTTATCTAGTCCAATTCTCTGCCCAAAGCCAGTGTCTGGCTCAGGGACAGGGCCTAAATATCTGCAAGGGTGGAGTCTCTTCCAGTGTTTTATCATTGTCAAAGCAAAAAAGGTTTTTTTCCTTAGCTTTAGGAAATTTCCTATATTTCAGTGTGTGCCTCTTGTCCCCTCAGTGGCCTCCACCTAGAGGAATCTGTCTCCAAGTTCTTTCCTCCCTCCCATTATGTATTTATACACACTGATAAGACCATTAAGTCATCTCTTCCTGAGACTAAACAGACTCAGGTCTCTCAGCCTCTCCTCACATTAACATCCTTAATCATCTTAGTGGCTCTTTGCTGGACCCATTCCAGGACATCCATCTCTCTCTTGTCCTGGGGAGCACAGTAACGGGCACAGTACTGAGGACACATTTGTTTTCTCCAGATCTACTTCTGTTTACGTTCATTTTACTGGTTACATGAAAGGAATTAATTTCCATTGTACTTAAATAATTTTCAGCTCCACTCCTGCATACACACATATTCCTCGGCATGACACCGCACAGTTCACTGTTCCACTGTTGTAAGGAACACTTTACTGCTTGGAGGCCACCTTGGCCAGCAAATGGCACCGAATGTGCAAAACCAGAAACAAAAACTTACACATTACACACAGCATGTGCAATTTTACATTGATTTTGGATTTTTCACTTCAGATCATCAGAAATTCCTTTTAAATTGAGATAAATGAATCTACAGGAAGGAGGTGACGAGAAGAGGCACTTTCTATGCAGTATGTCAATCTGTAGATTAATTAATACATTGATTACATTTGAGAGCCTGCATGTACCTGTCCTCCCACTGAGATACCCACTGTGCAATCAGTGGTAATTTAAAAATCAATTGCTCTTCTGTAGTAATTAAATTTGTCCATTTAAACAGATATAATTGATAGAGCCTGCAACTAATTTCAAAGCAGGGATTCTTAAGGGATTCTAAAGATTAAGGGCTGTGAGCCAGCAATTTGTGGGTTTTTTAGTCAACAAATGAACATCTAAATAAACTGTTTCGTGTGTCAGTTTCAAATACACATACTGAGAAACCTATCTGGAAATACACTACCAGACAAAGCAAAATATATTGCTAGGCAAAGCCAAGAAGTTAATGAAAGTGGCTGTAGTCAAGCACAGCTATATCCCAAAGGTATCAAGATATAATTATTCTTGTATTGCACAGATTTACATGTCTTGCCTATAAAACTTTCTCATATTCTTTGAAAGGTTCTCAATTTTGATATGATGCTCTAGTTTTTTATACGCCTGGTTGAATAAAGTACACTTCTTTTTTTAGAATGTCATTAAAAGTTGTTTTTTGTTTTGAGCACACAGCGAGAACTTATGCTTTTGCCACACATAGTGCTTCATCAAATAAAATTCGATGCTTGCACATGTAGAATACATATTTCTGAGATTCATTAGCCAACTATCTCCCCTCAAGGCACTTCATTGCTATGCACCAGAGGGCTTTAAGTTGGGCTATTTAGGAAAAAGAAAACCCAAACCAACGAAAAATAGGACAAGAGAAAAAGAGGAGAAACCTGGAACTAGGAAGAAATGCATGTTCACAGTTTTTAAAAGTCTTTGCAATTTACTTCAGCCCTGAGGTGGCATTAATTGACACATTAGCAGGTTATATACCGTGTTATGTGCCTGTTTAGCCTAGAATTCAATAAAAGGAACACCAGGGAAATGGCTGTAACACACCGCACGTACAGCGTGTGTTTGCAGGAGGGAACACCTTGCTAGAGCAGAGACAGCATTAATGGTAACGTGCTGCAGTTAACTCACAGGCTGCCCCTGCAACTCACGTAATTGAATTGCCAGATGCCAATTTGCAGAGGCATCTTTATAGTATTTTAAGGGAAAACCTTGTAGTTTCTATAAATTTAAGAAAATTTAAATGTGTTTGAACGAGGTTTGATTTCCATGTCAGTATGCCTTAGCGTACACCCACAAAACACACAACTGCTCATTTTTTGTGAACGTTGCAACTGAGATGCTAGTATCTCCTCCAGACAGCGGCCTTCTGTAAAAAATGGGGTAAATCCAGAGTAGTGGCGTTAAAGGGTGACATCGCTTATGTTGACCACTGCAGGGACTCCCAGCTGCTACTGCACCTCTTCAGCCCCAGTTCTGCAGGGGAAGAAACCCGTTAATTGTCTGCGCGCACGTTAATGAGCGTCCCCTGGATCTTGCCGGGTAACTAGCTGTTTCACCGCTAATCGGCTAGCAGCGCCGATTTCCTCCCGTACAGAAATAAACCCTGGGCCGCACTCCCGCCCCCGGCCCGCCCTGGCCTGGCCGCAGCCCGTCTCCTGAGCGCGGCGGGAGGCGGAGCCTGGGGCCGCCGTGCGGGGGAACGCTGAGCTCCGGCTCGGGTTTCCCGGCGTCCCGGTGCCATCCGGGAGGAGGAGCGGCCCCGGCCGGGATGCGGAGGTGCGGCAACTGCTTCTCCAGGTCGCTCCCCGATTCGCCCCCGGTCCCCGCTCTTTGCCTTTCCCCGCTCCTTGCGGGCCCCTGGGGGCTGGGCCCGTTGCGGCATCGGCGCTCGGCGGGTGCCGCTGCCGGGCTGTGCAGGCCTGTCCAGGCGCCGATAGAGTCGCGGTGGGGCGGGCCGGGCCCTGCCCTGCCGGGCCCTGCCAGGCCCTGCGGAGAACCCTAGTCCTGCGGCGGGTCTGTCCGCGGCCTGCTGCTTCCCCGGATTTCAGTGTGCACTAGGGTGGGTGTTGGGGGGTCCCGGGGGTCTCGGGCGTCTTCAGCACAGCTGCGGTTTGTAGCTTTCCAGTAGCTGAAGGGAGTCTACAGGAAAGCAGGAGAAGGCAAGGGACAATGATGTCTAACTTAAAAAGGGTGGACTTCGATTAGAATTTAGGAAGACATTTCTCCCTGTGAAGATGCTGAGCCACTGGTGGGTAACCATGGAAGGGTTCCAGACTAGGTTGGATGGGGCTACCTGGGCTACCTGGTCTGATGAGAGGTGTCCCTGCCTATGGTAGGGATGTGGATCTAGATGGTCTGTTAGGGCTTTTCCAGCCTAAACCACTCTATGATTCTTAAAATGGCCCTGCTGCAGCATCATCTATCTTCAAGTTTGCTTCAGAAGATGTTTTGGAAAATACGTAAGAAGTAGAGGAGGAAAGGTCAGTGCTGAGGAGTCCTAATGCATGCTGCTGATGGCTGTACAACGTGCCGGTGGACATCATAGCACTGGTGCAATCTGCTTCTCCATTGCAGCAATTGGAACTCTTCCCTAGGGAAAGCTGGTGGAGAAATCCAGTGTGTGATGTGTTTGTCTCTGTGCTCAAGTTCCTATTGGTGCTGTCTGCTGTGCATTGAGTAAATCAGCTGCTTGATATCACTTGTCTTTAGTGTTACAAGAGGCACCTTGTGCTTCTTCACGCTTCTATTACTATAATTAATTCTCTTGCATCAAAGATATTATATACAGTACTAATAATGTGGAATAGCCCTTCAATGGCAAATTTGGAAATGTATTGAATTTTCAATTCTTAAGTGACATGTTTTGAGTTATATTAATGAATCGTAGGAAAACAAGCCAGAATATTTTTCTTTTATAGAATCAGCTATCTGAGTGGGAATTGGAGATGTTTGTACAACCTTTTTTGGAGACATTCAGTGTTGGAGGCAGGGTGATGTCCTCACACAACTTACCTGTGTGTTCATTAAGAAAAACTTTGCAACTGTAAGGACAATAATATATTTGAATATCTCTGCTATAATTTGAAGCTGTTTCTAGTCATGACTATACATAACTTGGGGAACAGCTTCTTTACATTTAGTTTTAAGGCTGTCACTTAAGTTTCATTTGGTTAAAGGCTTTTTCATTCTTTTTAAGCAGGTCATTTAAAAAAAAAATTAAACATTCATGGGTACATGGTTCAGTCTTTTCCTGTGCATGCATTTCTTTAATCTCTGATCATTCCTGAGTCTCTTCTCTGAATTCATTCCAGTTAGTTCATGTGCCTGACTAAATTTAAAGGGCAGTATTCAAAATTGGGTAAAGTTCTCGAGCTGGATTCTAAAGTCATGAGCAGTATGGAAGGTTTGTTTGCCATCATGCACATTGAGGTCTGGATATTATGCTTTTAGTGTAATTCTACGTATGTTATACCTGAGACTCTAGATAATTTCTGCACATTGATAACCTAGTAACTTGTTCCCCTTTCAGTTGATTATTCTTGCCTAAATTGAAAATCTTCCATTTCTTATTAAAATGACCTTCCTGTTTTGGGTTATTTAAACTTCTTCTGAGTAGTAAAAGCTAGATTAGAATTCAGAGTTTTCTTCCATCGTGTTTTCATTTTCTTGCTGTTTGCTGCTATCTGTAATATTAATAAAGATTATCTCTGCATAGTCATTAAATAATACTAGCCTGGGGAAGTTCCTCTGTGGACCTTTGATGGCCTACATTACTTCTCATTACATTTTTCTACATGCCCTTGCAGCCAAGATGAAAAGTGATGTCAGTTTCTTACCAAATTGTACCTGTGCCACAAATTAAATCTGTATCACATAGTGAAAGAAGTTTTCTGCATCTAATTAGGTCTAGCCTGTGTACTGCTAAGGCTGTCAGGACACAATATTCCAAGCTCGCCTTTTGCTCTTTGGTCTTTAGTAGCAGTATCTTTATTCCTTAGATGTGCAAGGCACAGAACACCCTGAAATAGATGTGGAGAAGAAATCTGTCCTTAGTAAATAGGATTTGAATGTGTATTTGGGCCACACAGTAATGCCCATCTTAGCTCGCTTCTTCTCCTCCAGTTGAGCCTTCAGTCTTTCACAGGACAAGCATACCACAGCAAGAAGATTTACTCTGCTTCTCACACCTTATAGTGCAGAGCATTTTTCCCCATGCACCAGATAGAACCTTTAGAAAATGTATAAGCTAAACACAAAATCCCTTGTGTAATATGCCACAGCTGTCTCTTACTTGGGACTATTTTTCTTTGCATGTCACTGTGCTGTTTGAGCATTTTCATGATGTGTAAATTAGATCTGCATGACAGTATGTTAACTAAAATTCATCAGCCTTTACAGTTCTTTCTCAGGAGGTTTTTCCTTCCCTGCTAATGGTGGCTGCCTTGAGCTATACAGGAACTTTGAGCACAGCAGAGAAGCTGTCCTCCTTTTCTCAGCCAACCTATCTCTAGCTTCATGATAACACAAACTGGAAAGCATTTGGTGACACATGCTTGCTCTCTCTAAACTCCCAGCTTTTGCATGATGTGACAACTGGGAAAAGAAGGGGTCTTCTAATAATGTTGTGTTTTCTTGCATCCTCAAAAGAAGACTGGAACTAAGCACCTGTTAATATCCTACAGGAAGACAATAGGAAGTTGACTTTGTCAACCGCTTCAGAGCATTGACAAATCCTGTCCTAAGTTACTTCAGTGACATCGGTGTAGTGACAACTACACCTAAGACATACATCCAAATGTTCTTGAGTAGGACCCACAGTTTCACAGGAGCAAACATGTTAGAGATGAAACAATCCCCCTGATGATCAAGTTTCTCTCCATTAATCTGAAAAAAAAAATTTGATTCACCAGATATTTTTAGTCTTTTGTGCATGTCTCTTGAATCTCATTGTAGCTCACTTTAAATTGTGGGAGCCTTTATTCTTTGCAATCACTTTGAATGGACTCTTAGGATGTTTCTGGGTTTTTAAAAACTAGAGACATAGAGAAGTCACATACCACATTTCACAAAGCTATTAAAAGTCCTGACTATCTGTTTCCATAAAGTTTGGTCCTTCAATTCCTTTTCTTTTAGTAAGGAAATATGGGTAATGCCATAAAGGTATTTTTATTCTGTCATTTGTAATATTCTTGTGAACTGGGATACTTAATCTGCTGTAGAAGCTGCGGTTTAGGAAGGGCGTGACCAATTGACAGTAGTTCAGAGGTGGCAAAAAGATCTGTCAGTTTGTTTTGTTTTTTTTTTACTGGACCTAAAGTCAGTACTTTGAAAACCCTATAATTTTTCAGGTTTGGAAAAAAAAAAAAGGAGGGGGTAGATGAAGACAGAAAGGAGACTTTGAATATGAAAACTTGTGACAGAGAACACTCTTTAGTTATTTTCCAGGTTGACTGGGGAAGGACATTGACAGTAACTTTGTAGTAGAGAAAGGCTCAGCTGAGAGCAAGCAGAAGCTTCATGAGAGAACGATGTACTGGAGCAGTAGCCCTGCTGAGGTTAAGAAATCTCCTTCAGCAGTAGCTGTTAAAACGACTTTGGAGGCTGTCTAGACTCATGGTGGCTTCGCTGTGGAGGGCTTGCACTAAACGATTGCTTGAGGTGTTTTCTAGCTATTGCTATGATTATTTTAATAAATTCTCATGTACTCGGGTACTCGTGAAGTTACTGCTTCTTGTTTGTTAACTCATTATGCCTTAAGTGAGATACAGATGCTTGTGCAAGCATAGTCTATTGAAAATTCAAGGAAAAATAAACCTATTTAATTTTTTATGGTTTAAACTTGTCATTCTCATAATTTATCACAGTGACTTTATGATGACTTCAGAATATATGCAACTCTGATAATGTAGCTCTGTGGTGAGATAGTGAACGCAGCCTGTGTTCATCCTTGTTTTGGGAGTTACTCTGGTTGTAGCTTATGGTTAGTGTGTTGCTCTCGCTGACTGGTTCTGGCTTTTGCCATTTGGAGATGAAGAAATGATTCCACTGCTGGATACAGGTGATAAAATACAGAAATGTGAACAGTAACTTTAATACATTGAAACTAATTTTACTTCAGGCTAACATTTTTTTCATTCATTTTTATTCTGAAGCCCAAGAATCCTTAGCTGTCTTTTTCTCTCATCTTCATAAGTTGTGTACTTGGGAACTAGAGCTACTGCTGTGAGGGAAAGATTTATTACAGTAAGTTCTTGTGCATTGGTTTATGTTTTGGGGTTTTTCTTTTTTAAAGAATACACTTTATCTGTGAATAATTCAAAATACTGTATTTGGAAGTATAGATGCATTTACAGCACAGATGACTTGTCTTGTTTCCTCTAGAAAGCAGCCTATTTTTTCCTCTATCGTGTAACATAACAAGTCATCCCTTTGCTTTGAGGAAAGTGTTTTAAGTTGTGTTAAATCAGGAGTATTCTAAATGCTTTTGGGCTTTTATTTAGAAAGCAAGAGACAGACTTAGGCAATTATATGCTAATATAATTTAAATACTCCTATCTTTCTTATTTTAGGGACCTGTGAGATTTAAGAATATCTCTTCTAAGAAAATTTGCTGCTTCTACATCCTTTCGTCTTAGCATGCAATTGATGATTTCACCTGAAATACCAGTCTGAAGAAACTAACAGTGGGTGAGGTGGAATTGCCTTTTAAAAATGTTAAAAGTTCAGCAGTGTGTAACAGCTGACAGGATACCCAAGAGAAAACCATATATTTGCGACATCTGCTATAAACAGTTTGAAACGCCATCAAAATTAGCTAGGCATTATCTGATACATACTGGTCAAAAGCCATTTGAATGCAAAATATGCCATAAAACATTTAGGCAGTTAGTCCACCTGGAGAGGCATCGGCTAACCCATAATCTGCCTTTTCAATGTATAATTTGTTGTAGAAACTTCAAAAACTTAATTACATTTGAAAAGCATCAGCGACTTCATAATGGGAATTGCCAGAAAGATACCAAGCCAGCAGAAAACACTGTTAAGTCTGAGCAAGAGGGAGTCTCTTGTGTCACATTTAAATGTTCTATGTGCTTCAAATATTTTGCAACCGAAGAGAGGTGGATGCTGCATCAGTGTCTGAAGGCAGATCATCTACGTGGTGCCAGAAGGAGAAAGAAAACTCACACTTGTGCATCATGTAACAAGACATTTCCATCAAGATCTAAGCTTGAAAGACACTTCCTTATTCACACTGGCCAGAAACCATTTAAGTGTTCTTCATGTGATAAGTCTTTCAGACAGTCAACACACTTGAAAATCCATCAGCTGACACACACAGAAGAAAGGCCTTTTCAGTGCTGCCTTTGTCCGAAGAGGTTTAAAATACAGAGCAAACTTGTGAAGCACAAACAGCTCCATGCTAGAAATGAGGCTTTCCCCAATAGACTATACAAAGCAAAGGCTCTTAAATATCGTAGGCCACAGAACCTGTTGGAAGCGAAGAGGAGTAGTTTTGAGAATGTTTACACTGGCGAGTCACAGGAGAATGACCCACACGATGCTCACTCGATTTATATTGTACCTTTTCAGTGCCCAGCATGTGAGCAGTGTTTTGAAACTGAGCAGCTTCTGAATTTGCACAAATGCTGTTATCCAAAAAATAGCAAAAGTTCAAATAATGGTCCAACATCATGTAACTACCCGGCCAGCATGAAAAATAAGATCCTAAGGAAGGTGAAGCATACTGGAGGAAAGGCAACAGATTTTCCTCTGACTGAAAGAAAAAATAGAAAATTGGGTCACTTTAAAAGTCCTGACCTGGTTGCAGCTAGAGATCAGCGTTCTTCCACTTTCAAGGATTGTCACAGCAAGCTTGATGCGCACAAGACACTTCGCAGTCGGGTGGAAAGAACATTTTCTGTGCCGTTAGCTTGGCAACAGCACCAGCAACCTCACGACTCTGGAATTCATTTCAAAGGTATGCTTGGTGGTGGAAGCATGTTAAACGCAGATGATTCGGTGGATAATGAAGGTGACGTGCTCTTTGGTTCATCGAATGATGGTTTTTCAGCTTCTGCTAAAAATATTCATAACAGACACAAAGTGTATAAATGTGACAGATGTGAAAAAACCTTTCCATCTTCATCCAAACTTCAAAGACATTACCTTATACACACGGGACAGAAGCCCTTTGGCTGTAATATTTGTGGAAAGACATTTAGACAGTCATCTCACTTAAAACGACATCAGCTCACCCATACTGAAAAGAGACCTCGTAAAAGCTCTGTTTGCCGGGTAGACTTTGAAAATGTCAAAAAACTTTCCAATCATCAGGGAGATAACAATGAATTTAAGTCTTTAGTACCTGTGGTTTATTCGGGTTATTCTCAAACAGCTTCACAGGCATCTGGCTTTCAAGAATTTCAGCTGATTCTGTCAAACCAAGCAGCTAAAAGTAAAGTCAAGACAGAGGACTTTGTTCTTGATACCAGCAGCAGGGAAACGCGTCCATATTTGCGTAGTAAACTCTTGGAAATGGAGCAAAGCTGTTACAGTGACTGGCACGGTTCTTCTGAAGGTACTGAGGAAAGAGAAGTTGCCAACAAATTGTACAAATGCAGTATCTGCTCTAAAACTTTTACATCTTACGCTAAGCTTGAAAGACATTATCTAATACATGCTGGATAGAAGCTGTCTCAATGTTTAGTTTGTGGTAAAAAGTTCAGGCAGGCCCAACGTTTGAGAAGACATCGCCTTGCTGATGGTAGAGAGCTTAAAGTAGAGTTACACTGAGCAACAAGCAGAGACTATGTTTTTTATTCAAAACTGAGTGATGTCCTAGGAAATTGTCTGTTAAAACTTCTAAGTTACATAATTATTGAAGTGTTTATGTTAGATTGAACAATTGACTGAGAAGGATTATCTTTTTTTTATTATGAAGATGATGTGGTCAGGAGTTAAGTTACTGTCTTCAGAGCTGTCTGCTTGATATAATCTGTGGTGAATGTGAGATGTTTAAAACAAAAATATCAGAAAGCCACTTTGCATTTAGTTTCCTAGTTACTGTATTGGTACTCCTGCAGCGATCTGCAGTGCTCTCTGAACTAGATACTTTCAAAAGTTATACCTGTTTGCCATGGAGTACTTCATGACATTATGTGGTGCAGCATTAACTGTCAGAAAAGATGGAAAGATAGTTTCCAGAATACAGGGAAAAAATAGTCCTTTTACTTTCTGCTTTGCAATGTGCTTGGAGATAAATGGAGACATTTACCATAAAACCCATAAATTTTATCACAAATATAAGCAGACAGTGCCAAAATAGCAGGGTTTATAATAAGTCCATTTCCCCATTTCATTATCTCCATTATCTTCTTTGTAGATCTCTTGTGTTTTCTAGCTTTTTTTTTTTCAATTCATACACTACCAAACTATTTTTCTGCCAGAAAAGAAGACAAGAAATTAGTATTACTGGCTTATTTTTTCCAGTCTCCTTCTACTGTGCATATTACAGAATCACAGAATTACCGGGACTGGGAAAGACCTCTAAGATCATCAAGCCCAGCCTAAGACCTAACATCACCACAGTCAGCCAGACTATGGCACTAAGTATCATGTCCAGTCTTTTCTTAAACAGCAGACATTCCAGTGTCACCTTCTGCATGAGGAAGTGCTTCCTAACATCCAACCTAAACCTCTCCTGGTGCAGCGTCAGGCCATGCTCTCTTGACCTATCACTAGTTGCCTGGGAGAAGAGCTTGACCCCCACTTGTCTTCAGCTTCCCTTCAGGTAGTTATAGAGAGTGATAAGGTCCCCCCTCAGACTCCTCTTGTCCAGGATAAACACCCCCAGCTCCCGCAGTCTCTCTTCATCAGACTTTCCCTCTGTCCCTTCACCAGCTTTGTTGCTCCTCTGGATCTACTCTTGCCCCTCAATCTCTTGAAGTGAGGGGCCCAGAACTGTCTCCAGTACTCAAGGTGAGGCCTTATCAGTGCACAGGGGCAGAATTAGGTCCCTAGTCGTGCTGGCCACACTATTGCTGATACAAGCCAGGATGTAAACAGTGAAGAAATGCTCTCTAAGATGTGATGGTAACTCAGAAGCAGTTCTGTTGGAAAGTTGTGTTTTGATATAAAAGACTGAAAATGAGTTTTATCTCAAGTAATTCTGGTTTTGTTTTAATAGAAGTAGTTATGCTTCCTGGTAAAACGAGAGCTTTGCCCATTGTGCCTGTGGGGCTGGCAAAAAGTATTAAGTGCAGTGGAGCTTTATTTTTTATGAACAGCAATGAAGTTCAGGGGTTTTTTGTTTGTTTTCTAGGTTGTTTTTTTTTTTCCAAAAAACCCCTACCTTGTCCTTTGTTATGTAACTTCTGAATAGTTGAAACCCAAAGGGATTTTTTAAATCCTATTTGTAAATTAATAAGTTTATATGATAAATTACATTATTTTCTCTACTTAAATTGATCAATATTTAAGTAAAATGGTCTTGATTCTTGTTTCTTTAAGTAATTGAAATTATTTCTATATGTGGCATGAGCTTTGTAATATTTGGTATAAATGAAGTGTGAGGGAAGCTTTTGTTTTTGTCTTCAGACATGTTATACTTTCCCATTTTTAGAGGAAAAAAAAAAAACCAGGAAAGATACTGAGGAACAGTAGTTGCTATGATTTTTGTACAACAGATGAGTTCAGTATGTTAATAATGATTATAGTTAGAGATTTTTTCTTCCATTGTGAATTGTTTCAAATTAAAAGAATACAGTATAAAATGTTTTGAAAGTGTATTGTAGAGCTCTTGAATTAATTGTAATAAACTATTTTATTTATATTGTACTTCTGTTGCATCCTTTATGTGCAAACAGCTTTCAAACTAAATCACATTTAAATTGCAGAAAAGTTCAGGACTACATATTAAAGTAACGTTGCATGGTAGAATAATAGGTTTTGCTTTGGATCATTTTTGTTATAGAATCACAGACTATTAGGGATTGGAAGGAGGAGAGTGGGCCTCAGTAGGTTTGTGATCATGGAGGAGATTGGGCCACACTAGGTATGTGATCATGGCAGTGACACTAGATGAGGTTTAGCACTAGAACGGAATCTCTGTGGGCTGCCTAGTGCAGACCAGTGTTTAGTGAGTTGTTCTGTTTCTGAGCTTCCCTTGGCCAGTTGCACTGGGCTATTTGGTATGAACAGGCTGCCCAGGGGGGTTGTGGAGTCTCCGTCTCTGGAGACGCTTAAAACCCGCCTGGATGTGTTCCTGTGCGACTTGGTGGAGGTGATCCTGCTGTGGTGGGGATTGGATAAAATAAAATAGAAGTGTGTTTAAAGATGTTTCTTAGAGACATAAAAAAATGCAGTAATGCTTGAAAAGTAATGAGAGTAATGTTTGGAGAACACTAAACTTGGTATGTGTCAAGAATTCTTTTTTTTTTTTGTAAAATGAGGACAAGGTAATACTGAAAGTTACTTTTCAGGGATGAGTATGCAGTCATGGGAAGTGTTTGGTTAATTTGGAAACTAGTGTAGTCTTTGGGCTCTGGGGGATTTCAGAAAGGGCACTTATTTATCTGTCTCTATCCCTTTTATGTAAAGTCTAATGTCAGTATAAACTGACAATTTTGGGGGGATTACAGCATAAACTCACAAGAAAGGGCTAAAACTGTTTCTCAGAGTCATGAGATAAAACTCCAAATTTGAAATTCTGTCTCCTTTGAAGCTAATAGTTACATTCTCCAAGTACCTTTGAGAATTTGAGCTGGAACAGTTTTTGCAGTTGTTAACAATAACACTTTGTGATGTTCGTTAGTAAGTTCGTTGCTCCCCATTAAGCTGCAAGGCAAGTTCAAGCCATCAATCTGTGAAGTATCTTTGGTGGGAGAGACATTGCCTGTGGTTTTGTTAGAATGAGCTGGTACCTAACAGTAATAATCTCACAGTACTGAAGCAGTGGATATTTTTTAAGACTTGTGTGCAGAGCCAAAGCATAATGTAAAGAAGGAAACTCTGTCCTGTGTTAATACTGAGTTTCCCCACAACAACAACCTCGGGCTGGGTGGATTCAGCATTGAGGTAGTTCTAGGCAGAAGGGTCAAATATGTTAGACATAACAGACAAGATAAACACAGAATGCAAGTCTGTATTCACTGGGAATGCAGTACTGGCTGATCAGTCAGTTTTCTATCCAGGAAATGTGATGATGGATAACTACGATTTGTTTTCTGTGCTGTCCTTGCATCGTTCACAGAAAGTAAAAACTTACAAAAATACCTATATAAATACTGCTGCATGTATCTGAGGGAAAATTCAACAAGGAAAAGAGCCATCATAAACTATTTAGTGGCTTTTGTAGCTGCTACTCTGTGACTATTTGGTATCTTGCTTGTCTCTGATGTGCTCTTGCTATTATGCCCAAAAACAACAGGAGACAAATGGGAGAGACAAAAGCAGCTCAACTGAAGTTAATGACATTTTATGCCTCAAATTGAGATGATGGACCTAATGTTTAGTTTTCTTGGCTGCCTTGTACTATAAATGTAAAACTCATAAAGTCATAATCTTGCTCAACAGCAGCTCACTCAAGGAACACTTAGGTAAGTACAGTTGGATGATTCTTAAATCAATAGACTATGGGTTTGGTCCTTCTAATGGCTCCTTGTAATAATGTTGAAAATGCTTAGATCTCCAAAATAACTAAAAGGGTCATGGTTCATATTCCTAGCACAAGGTTTTGTGGATTTTTAAAGTGCAAGTTTAACTTAATAACCTAGTTTTATGGTCTGATGGCTATGGATGAGATGTCTGAGAAGAGGTGACTGTAAGGAAAATGGAAATTACAGAAGTGACTTTTCCATGTTCTGCTGTACCTTATTTTCTCCAGCTTGAGCAAATTAATAGCAGTACTATCAGACAACTGTTAAACAACATAGTTTTCAGCACCTGTTAACAAAGTGGATCTTAACGTCCACACAAGTGAAGGAGAAATCAGCCTTATGCCAACAGAATCAGTCACAAATAGTTGATAGTTTCTTTGTTCAGAAACTGTTTCACTTAGAATCATAGAATCATTAGGGATTGGAAGGGACTCCAAAAGATCATCTAATCCAATCCCCCTGACACAGCAGGATCACTTCACTGGAGAAGTTCTGGAATCAGAATCACTCAGGGTTGGAAGGGACCACTGATCATCCAGTTCCAACCCCCTCACCAGGGTGGGACACCCCACCCTTGACCAGGCTGGCCAGAGCCCCATCCAGCCTGGCCTTAAACACCTCCAGGGCCAGGGCCCCAACCACCTCCTGGGCAACCCATTCCAGGCCCTCACCACTCTCACAGTCAAGAACTTCCTCCTCACATCCGCTCTAAATCTACCCATTGCCCCTAGCCCTGTCACTACACACCATCCTAAAAAGTCCGTCCCCAGCCTTTTTGTAGGCCCCCTTCAGATACTGGAAGGCCACAGTAATGTCACCTTGGAGCCTCCTCTTCTCCAGACTGAACAGCCCCAATTGCCTCAGTCTATCCTCACAGAAGAGGTGCTCCAGGCTCCAGCCCTCTGATCATCCTGGTGGCCCTCCTCTGCACTCACTCCAGCACATCCACATCCTTCTTGTAATAAGGGCTCCAGAACTGGATGCAGTACTCCAGGTGGGGTCTCACCAGAGCAGAATAGAGGGGGAGAATCACCTCCCTCGACCTGCTGGCCACACTTCTTCTGATGCAGCCCAGGATCAGGGTTGCCTTCTGGGCCGTGTGTGCACACTGCCAGCTCATGTTGAGCCTTTCATCCACAAGCACTCTGTGCTGTACAATTCCAGTTCCTTCTTGCTTCTAGGATATACTGTGTGGCTTGATTCTGGCATGTGTCTAACAGTTTGAATATGCAGCTGGGATTTATCCTCTTCACTGGAATCCTTCTGGTGTCCCTGATCCCAAATATGTATAGATTTTGGAAACCCATATGTAACTTACTCTCTTAAAATTCTGACATGCTAAAGGCAATGTCTACCAAAAAGCTAGAAAATACGGAGCAGGGCAAGGATGAAAGCTTTCAGACACTGGAACTAGCTCTCAGCATCTTAGAGCATTCTCTCTTGGTTGAAGTTTGTACTGTGTATCAGATATGCTTCAGTTTTGTCTTCGGTCTGCAGTTTTTTCTATGTCATGAGAAAGGATGTGTGATCAAGGATCTACTTTTGTGATGGATGGGCAAATACCTTCATTCTGCTGTTCTGCTCCATTTGGTGTGAGCCTAGCTAAAAGTCTCTAAAAAGAGTGACAAGTAGCTCAGAGTCTGCTCTGACTCGAGCTGTTTCCCAAATGTGTGCCCAGCAACAGAAAGCTAAGAATGACTTAAACTTCCGTATTTTCCCCCCCTCCCTCACTAGAGGCACTGCTTGCTATTCTGGGCTGGAAAGGCAGCTGGGTTGCTGAATTAACCATATTTTTTCTCTAGTCATGAGCTCCGAATTTCCATTGAAGTTACTGTAAGTTTTGCACAAAAAACAAGGGCAGTACATTGGCCAGAACGTGTGCTAGATAAATATTTATACACAAATCAGAATGCTACTGACGGCTTCTTTACACTTTAAAATTCTAAATATTTTAAGAAGCATCTGTTACTAAACTGAGGCATCATTTTTGAAAGTACCCATATTTACTGAGTGGAAGTACACATATTTACTGAGCGAGTACCCATATTTAATGAGATGAACACAGTGACAAACCCTGGGACTAGGAGAATGCATGCAGAAATGTGATGAAGTGATTGAATTAAAACTGTAATCAACAGGCTGAATATGTAGTTGTATGAATGTTAATTGCTGTGAAGGGCAAGCTATAACCAAAGGAATAATCCTTGTCACTGTGTCGAAGCTCTTCACATGTTGAAAGATTTATCTGATCTTTTTTGAGAAGCTTTTCCAAATTTTATTTACCTGAAAGCAGGTTAAATCAATCTATTTCTTCAATCATTTCAACATTGAAATGTCACAGGAGGTTTCTGGTTTCAGAATAATGTAAATCTAATTCCATTTCCATGCCATTCATTTCCCTCCCCATCCCTTTGAGAAACTTGTTTTGTGTAACTTTGCAAGTAGTATTTCAAAATGCTGCATATTCATAGTCACGTTCTTCCTTCGGTTAGAAGAAAAGCTGTATGTGCAAGTTTGTACATATACCTGATGGGACTGACAATTCTCATGCTTGGAGCTTTCTAATTCAGAGTTTTTAGAGGGAAAATAGCCCTTGTGTGGGGGAGTGTGGACAATGCTGCTGCCAGTGAATTGCTTTTCTCTTTCATCAGGGTGGTGTTGGGATGCCCTCAGCTATAAAGGCAGTCCCCACCTTGACAAAAGAGTTTTGATATCTTAAATTTTGCCTTATATCTAGGGAAACCTCTGTTCCCCTGGTGACTAGAGAATTCAGGTGGCAGTAGTGATAGTAGCCACCCCATCATTCCAGACCAAAGAGTGAGGAGTAACTGCTGCTACTGTACTGCAGTGACCAGGCTGAGGAACCTGGGGTATTGTCTGGATGAGTAAACTGATGCCTGTTCATAATTCTGAAGGAACCTGATGACTAGAATGGGCAAAGTAATGCCATGCAATACCCTGAGCTCCGAGCTGCTATTTGACACCTGCTTTGGAACAAAGTTTTCCCACCAGGGTTTACACAGGTGCAAGACAGTATCCATACCGAGCCTGCATCACTTAGTGCAGCGCTTGTTTAGGTCTGAGAGGCTGGAAGATAGCAGAATGCATAAGCCTCTGTATCTGTGTGAAAATGACAAAAAGTGAAACCATTGTTATATCAAACACAAGTTGCTTCTGAATCGATTTTCAATGGTCATGTCTCTCTCAAGACCCTAAATCAATAACAAACCTTAAAATCAATTAATATTAGAGATCTTTCTGGGTGAATCGTTTGGAGTTTTCACTGCTAGAATTTAATAATTTCTGTGACTCTGGGTAGAACCTACAATACTCTAAAAAGTAGACAGGACAGAACATAGAAGCAACCCCTGTTGATTATCACCAGATACTTTCTGACCCACTGATACTATATTTGAGAGAGTATTGCTGGGATAACAGCAGTGGCCAGCTTATGGATGACCTTGGCTTGTACTGGTTAGGAAGAAGAGGAGATAAGCATGTTCTTCCTAGCTACAATAATATAGAGAGGCAAACATCCAAATCAAGAAGAGCTAATTAAGCAAGAAAGCAGCATTGAATATAAATTGACCATGACTGTATGCAGCCTAGAAATGAGTAATAGCCTTGAAAACTGCATCTACTCAAATGTGTGACTTTTTAAATAATACATGTCTTCATGAATGAATTAACAGATTTTTTTTGAAGAGAAAGAATATTTGATTTTCTTGACGTGTTAAGTCAATGAGTACAGAAAGATGGAGAACTTCACAGAAGGCTGTGGGGATGGCGGGGTGCAGGGGTTTGTTTTTCCCCTGACTACAAAGCAGTTTGGGGCAGAAGGTGACAGATGTGCCTGCACCCTGGGGGAGCTGAGCCTGGCGTTCAAGAGACCAGTCTTAATCAACACTTGTGAGCTGGGGTGAGAGTCGCAGATGGGGACGTAGGTACAACACTGGGTGTCATTATGCCTGGGCTCACCACAACTTTGCTGTAAAGGTTCAGCTGGTCTTGAGGCTAGCAAGCAATGTATTTTGCCAAAGCACTAATTTATACTTTAGCTATTCATCTGTAGTCCTGCTGTCTCAGCAATCTGTAACTAAACAATACTCCCTACAGAGAAATATTTAATGCATTATTTATAGGGAGGAGACCTTCATCGCTTGATTTGACATTGCTACTGAGGGATGTAATCATATTGCCCAACATTAGGCATCTAGTGTTAGTTTCTAGTATCAGAAGCTCCTTCAGAAAATTAGTCAGAGCACTTCAATTAGTTCTGAGTTGCTCTATGAAAGGGCCTTTATTGCCATGTTGACTGTAGTAACATTTAAGACAACAAACTAACTTCCTCACTGGGACACCCAAATGCCAAAAGTTAGATAAACTTGGATTCCTCTGAATCTTCATAGCTTTGATACTGTAAGGACAGGTGTGGGATTTGAGATATGCCTGAGGATCTATCGCAAGCAGAAGTCAGAAGGTTTCAGTTAGCCTAGAAGACAGCTCTAGAAAACATATCAAGTCCAAAATCTATTTGCCTGCCTACTTTTTGGCATGGTAATAATTAAAAATAATGATGTCAGTTTGTTGGTAACACTTGAACATGCGATTAGAACACTAAGGTCATCAACTAATGTCACAGCCTCTCCTAACAGCCCCATGGTTCATCATAAATGCAAGTCAAACTTTTGGTTCCCATCTGAAAACCAATTTTAGAAGCTTTCCTATTTTCAGCCTGTATTTGTGGGTAATGAATTTACATCTCTTTGTCCTTTTTTTTATCAGTGATTTGTAGCTTCCATAGTTCCTTCCCTTCCTGCCATTTATCCCTCCAGCTACTTATGGATAGTAAAAGTACTTCTTTTGCTTGCTATAATGTCGAGCTGTTACATCTTCCTATGTGTTTGGATACGTGGAAATACAAGTTATGCATAGTGACTTCCAAGGCAGTCTAAAACAGAACAACCTAATCATGGAAGGTAAGTTGGAGAGGATACTGTAGGCAGTACTACCAGCTGAGATCCAGCAACAAGCTAATACTGCTCAGCCAGCCAGCTCAGAGCTTGCACCAGCGTAACTTGAAATTTTTACACCTGACCATGGATGGAAGTGCTGGCAGTAGTACCACCCAGGGATGGCAAAAGGCCAGCCACCAAAAGCGCAGGTTACACTGGCATAGTTGTCGATGAGTCTCAGTCAGTTGTAAAGTTGCAATCTCCAGGCAGATTAATTTAAATTACAGTATTTTAATTCGCTGGTTTTTACTCCAATTTAAGTGTCCAACTGGGTACATTGGTGTAAGTGCATTTCATGGACTTTGTGTTTGCATGTTTTTCATCACATACAGATCTCTGTGAAGGCTTCAATCACTAGACAAGACAAAGTTCAATCCTCGTTATTTACAGAATTTGTTACTAGCCCTTCTGTAACTTTTTATTTTGCTATTTTTTCCCACATAGACAATGTTAAGTTTCCTTTTAAAGCAAAGGCATGCCGTGGGCATATTTATTTGAATGCAGCCATCGTCTGATCCTGTTCAAGGTACTGTCATTACTTTTTCCATTCCCATTGTACATTCTAATTCAACTTCAAAAAGAATACTTAGTTTAACCCCTGCTTGAAGAAATGAAATGGAGATCACCTTGATATCCAAACAAAGGAGGTCATATTCAAACAGACTTCAGTGGGATCTGCCTGGAAGTCTGAAGTACTCAAGTGGCAGGCGGTGGGTAATGAGCACAGCAACAAAGCACAGAAACTTCTCTAGGGAGCCTGTTAATTTCCTCCTTAATTAATCTGTTTACCAAATAGAATAAGTTAATTGCAAACCATTCAAAGTCATTAGTGAACTGCTGACTTTATGCATGTCTAATTTTTCCTTCTTCTCTTTGCCTCTTCTCTCACCTGCTCATTTCTCGGATTACAGGGACCTATACCAGAGCATGTAGACGTGCCCAGGTCTCACATAATCACAGAATCTATTTGGCTGGAAGAGACCTTTAAGATTGGATGAGATGATCTTCCAAGGTCCCTTCCAATCCTTAACATTCTGTGATTCTGCAGGATTCTGTGATCATCATGTCCGGTCTTTAACCCAGCACTGCCAAGTCAGTACTGAATCATGTCCCTAAGCTCAACATCTCCACGTGTCTTAAAAGCCTCCAGGGATGGCGACGCTCCCCTGGGTTCCCGTTCCAATGCCCAACAGCCCTTTCAGTGGATAAATTCTTCCTAACTTCCAAACTGAACCTGCCAGACTGATGCCTTCTGCACTCCAACCTCCTTTCAGGTAGTTGTAGAGTAAGCTAAGGTGGTGTCCCCTCAAACTCCCTTTCTCCAGGCTAAGCAGCCCCGGTCTCCTTAGCTGATCCTTCCAGGACTCGTGCTCCAGAGCCTCTGTAACCTTTGCTGCCTTTCTCTGGTCACGCATCAGCCCCTCAATGTCCTTCTTGTAATGAGGGCCCAGAACTGCAGGTGAGGCCTCACTAACAGGGGAGGGGGGGCAATCGGTTCCCAACTCCTGCTGGCAACACTATTGCTGACACAAGCCTGGCTGCTGCTGGCCCTCCTGGCCGCCTGGGCACACGCTGGATCGTACTGAGCCACCTACTGACCCACAGCCCCAGTGCCTTTTCCCAGGTGCCGCTCTCCTACCCTCTCCCTTGCAGCCCTCCAGGAGCTTGTTACGACCCCAGTGCAGGGGTTTGTAGTTTCGATCTCTAAGAAGATCTCGGTGTGGTTTGATGTCTCAAGGAATGAGACACCTGGAACGGCGGGAACCGCTGCTCTAGCAGACGAACGGAGCAGGATCAGTTTACACCGGCGGCAGTGACGGGGAGGGCTCGGCAGGCGGCGCTGTCCCGCCTCTCCCCTCCCTGCGGCGGCTCTGTCCCGCCTGGCCCCGGCAGCGCTTCGGTCTCGGTGGCTCCGGGTGCGACGTCACTTCCGCTCGGCCTCCGCGCCGGTCTGGGAGCGGCGGCATCATGGCGGCGGCAGCGGTGGCCCCCGCCCCCCCCAAGAAGATTGTAGCGCCCACCGTGTCGCAGATTAACGCGGAGTACGTGACACAGGTAGGGCGGAGCCGGGACGGGACCCCGTGTGCAAAAGTGTGCAATGCGGGAGGTGGGGAAAAGGCCCGGTTTGGGGTGAGAGAAAGGAGTTTCGCCGCCCGTGTTACACCCGAAGGGGTGTTTTAGAAGGGAATCTAGAGATGGGGCAAAGGGGAAGGGTTTCCAACCGAAAGAGGGTGGATTTAGGTTAGATCGTTGGGTTAGCACTGTGGAGGTGCTGAGGTGCTGGCCTGATGAGAGGTGCCCCTGCCCATGGCAGCGGATTGCAACTAGATGGTCTTTAAGGTCTCTTGCAACCTAAACCATTCTGTGATTCTGTGACACGTCCCCCAACTCTTCTGGATTTCCATGAGCATCACTACAAAATAAAATGAGCTCATTATAACACATTAAAAACTGTGGTTGTTTCACTGAGCAGAGTGTTTCCAGTGTTTTCATACAGCAGTCTGTTTTTCATGCTTTTAGTGCAGCTTTCCTTCCTCTTCGGCTGCATAAAAGTTAAAGTTGATTAAGAAGCTCTTGCCATTGTAGTCCACGAGTTTAGGTGAAGTGATGGCTGCAGCCATTAGCCTTAAAATACTAGACCTTCATATATTGCCTCTAGTTCTTTGTGAAATTCCTCAATGGGACCGTAACTATTTGCAGTCCACAGTATGTTTTTGAGAGATTTCCTAGAAATAATTTATGGAAAAGAATTGTTATATAGCAAGTCACATAGTGGAAACTTTTATAAAGAATTGGACCTCTTTTGGAAAGGGTTTAGGCAAAAGTCTTAAATGGCTGAAAAGAATTGCTGTTGGAAAACAGTTTTGTTTCCTGTAGTTACCATAAGCTACAGTTAAGCAGGATTCTGGTGAAATAAAAGTCTGGAGGTGTGTTAAAGTTACTGTGTCGCTACAAAGTGTTATATATTAAACCTTTTTTTTTCATTTTTTCCCCCCATACAGTTAGCAAATAAGTACTGGGCTCCACATGTGAAGAAAAAATTGTCTTTTGATTCAAAGGTAAATACTTCTACTGGAATTGGGATGTAATAGAAAGAAGATCAAACTAATTCTGATATACTAACTTCCACTGATGTCTATTTTATTTTATGGAAGAGTGCTTGGAAGGTTGACAGTTGCTTATCACACTGTAATTTATTCTGTGTAGTAGTTTGTAGGCATTGTTGTGAAGATGTGCTGTAGCTATGCAGTTCTGTTTAAGGCTATTTGCTCATCTTATTTTGGCCAAGAACTTATGAGTAAAAGATTTTTGACCATCTTCTTTGACACTAAAAGATGTTTGAGGAGGTGGTATCCGAAACCTTTCCAAAAGCTTCTTCAGGAAAGTTTTGATAAGACAGCTTTAGTGCTGTTCTAGTGAATATGTGTGTTGTGAGTGTTTAATATTTGCCATGATGTGTTTGGGTTTGTGTTGTTTTTCTGCGGTGTGGGGTTCTTAAGAGTTATTTTTCTTTCTCTTGTAGGTGTTTGACAAAATGTCTCTTTGCAGTCTCAGTTTACTAACTCTGTAGTGTTCGTATCCTGTTAGTGATTGTTAGAACTAGGATGAATCGCAGCTGAATCGCATCGCTGTATCATGTGGTGTCAGAGGGTGCCTGTTGAAACAGGTAGTGGAGATTCTTTATCTCCTCCTGAAGAAAACTAGATAAAAGGATCCGCATTTTGTTAATGTTCACGTAAAAGAAACAGTGACAACAGATGGCTGAGTTGATGCAGGCTTGTTTCTTGAAGACTTATTTAAATTCAACGGTAAGGTGAAGAGTAACAATGAAAAGTTTTCACATCTGTTGATAATCTTGTTGAGACATAGATTGTTCCTTTCAAATAACTTGAATGGAGGACCTGTCATTTCTCTCTCGTGTGCTTTCAAGCTTTTGGGCTCCTCACAGCTGAGACATAACAGTGCCATTACTAATCAAATAGCAGTTCAGCAGAGTAACTAGCTCAGAGTAACTTGGAGTGCATATAAAGTTTTAGTGCATTTTAAATAACTTTTTATTTAGTATATAGAATTCCTAAATATTTTTTCAAAATACTCTTTTTTCCGTAGGTTGTTGAAGATGTATATATGAAAGAAATTGTGAAGTCAAAGTAAGTACACTAGTGACTTTCACTTACAGACTAGCTTTCCAACATTTCTCTATTAAAGTGGTTTCTGATGTTTCAGACAGTATTGAAAAATACATCAATGTTTTGAAAGCTAATGAAAATTGCTCAAGTACATTTGAGTAATTCAATCGTTATGGTATTTCAAAATCTGAATATGGCTGAAAGAAAGTTTGTGAGCTCCTAAGCTGTAGATGTAATGGTTGAACATAGCCTTAATCTGGTAGTCTGCTGTGTTTTTGTTGTGATGGTTGTAGAAAGCCAATCCCTTCTTTTGTAAGGAAAAAAAAATCATTTGAGGATTGTAAAGAAAAAAAAAATCATTTGAGGAGTTTGCTGCCTCTAGGTTTTTGCTCTTGTTATTATTACCAGCTTTATAAAGGGCAAATCTCATTTCAGTCAATTATAATGTTAGAGGGGGACGTGAAGAATTAAAAAAAACCCAACACATTGTGTAGCAGTGTGTGTAGAAAAGAGTTGGAGCAGGTGCAGAGGAGAGCAATGAAGCCTGGAGAATAAATCTTATGAGGAAAGACTGAGAGAGCTGGGGCTCTTTAGTTTGAAGAAGTGGAGGCTGAAAGGAGACCTCATCACTCTCTACAACTACCTGAAAGGACATTGTGGAGAGGTTGGTGCTGGTCTCTTCTCGCAAGCAGTTAGTGATAGAACAAGAGGGAATGGGTTCAAGTTACAACAGGATAGGTTTAGCCTACATATTAGGGAAAATTTTTTCACAGAAAGGGTGGAATAGCACTGGAATAGGCTTTGCAGGGAGGTGATCGAGTCACCATCCCTGAATGCCTTTAAAGATCATTTGGGTGAGGTGTTGAGGGATATTGGTTGTAAGGTAGGGTAGGTAGTTGGACTCGATGATCCCAGAGGTCTTTTCCAACCAGAGTGATTCTCACCATAGCTGTTTGGAACTTCTCAGGGGAATTCTGATGTCTGGATAGAATTCTTTTTATGATTCTTTTATGAAAGTGATCTAAGAATTGGCATACAGGATCACATCAAGCTTCCAGTAAGAAGAAATATGATCATAACCTGGTTAAATACATGGTTATAGTTTTCCAGAAGACACTCTAAACTTTCAGCAGTTTGTCTTCAAGGCATTGGAAGTGGTGTCTTCATATTTAAAAGGTCTAGAGGGATTTATTTGATGGATTTTTTTTTAATGTGAATTTGATTGCTTAATGAACCTTCCTCAGTGTTTGAGCAGTTGGTTCTGCATTCAGGTGTTTGCCTTGCATGGAAATATGGGGACAGAAATAATTACTGATTGTTTCTGCAAATTTAGTTATAAAATAAGGTAGGGAAAAACAGACCTGTTCTTCATGCAGCTGTGATGTGTATGGGAGGGTTTCTTTCCTGTGTTAATTGATGATTTTTTTCTTTTCAGGTTTGCTATTAGAAAGATAATGCTTCTTGAATTCAGGTAAGCTAATTAGAGTGAAATGGGAAGGGTTTTCATAGCATTCCTACATCTAGTCTGTAAAGCAAGTCTAGAATCACAGAACATGGTGTAAGATAAAGGTTAGCAATATTTACAATCTTAAACTCACAACATTCAGTGTTCTGTTTGGCTCTGGTTTATCTCTCTAGTGTTACAAACAGATGAGATGGTTTTTGGTTGAGATTCTTTGTTTCAGAAGGTTGGAATATATCATTAGCACACTATTAGAGGAGTAGAACAAACTTCCTTCTGTTTCTGGCTTCTGTATTAGAAAAGACAGAAAAAAGAACATAAATCAGGGTCTGAGGTTTGACAGACCATGATGTGCTGATAGCATAGCTTCTGGGATTTATATACTAGCAGCACCATGTAGTTAGAGGTTTCTATCGTTTCTGTGAACATTCTTGGTGCTACCAGTCTTAAATTAACTTTAGTGCTTTCTGGTCAATAGCACCATCTACTGCCACTTGCTTTGTAAGTAATAGTCCTCCTTTTCTTTCCTCCATTCATCAGTCCATCAAGCTCAACACTTTAGATCTTTCTGTAGTAGCTTACTGTAAGGCATCAGAAAAATGATTAGGTAAAACCAGTTCAGCTCATGAGAGGCCCGCTGTATGTTAGAGCAGGCATTGACAGGCTGAGCAGCTTGTTTTGAGAGAAAGAAGACCTTCCACCTTCTGGAGACAGTTGTTAAAAGTAGCAAAAGGTACAAGTGCACCACTGAAAATGATGGATGTAGGGATTACCTTGGCAGGAGGAGCTATCCAGTTTCAAGAGCAAGGTAAAAGAGGGACAGGGTTGTCTGAGTAGCCTTCCATCTTAAAGATCTAATTTTAAGAGTTCTACTGTGAGAAATGTTCCATATTAATGAAGAAATGTTTATTGCTGGGAACCTGCTGTTTTCTAGTATTCCTGTCTTTTTTCCACTTTCTTGAAAACACGTAATCCCTCCCCTGCTATTCAATGATGTATTGTACTTGCACAGTAATGTAGTATTTTTACTGCCTTTATATGAGTAGACACATGGAATTTCTAGATGATTCCTAATTTTTACAAGGGTATTCAGTGATAGAAATACTATTATACAGTAGTTGTCCTTTGCATTTTATGCTGGGAAATGCAGCATGTGACATTCTGCTGACAAGTCAAGTGGATTTTTTGTTCTTCTTTTGGAAAATCAGTGTGAATTCACGTTACAACTTTGTGTTGAGCTGTGGCTACTTGTTACACTTGAAAACCTCCTGATGAGGTTCAAGTGTGACCTTCTGGTGTGAGTTTTCAAACAACTCATCTGTCTCTTGTAGCAGTTACTGGGTCTCACAAGTTTTTGCTGCAGTGACCTAGATGAGAGGTAACTTCAGGAACTACTCACAAACTACAAAGATGGCTTTAAGGAGAAGGAGCTAAAACCCCATGTGGATAACTGTTCTTTTAAATGAGTGACAGGTTACGTGGGTGGCAGCAACTAATGAAATACTCTTTGTCTCTTCACAGCCAGTACCTTGAAAATTACCTGTGGATGAATTATTCTCCAGAGGTGTCCAGCAAGGCGTATTTAATGTCAATCTGCTGTATGGTGAATGAGAAGTTCAGAGAGAATGTCCCTGCGTGGGAGGTAACTGATTTCAAGTACAGCTAGAATTGACTTTGATCCACAAGTTGCAGCTTTTTCCATGTGCTCACTTACACTGGCAGGAGGTAGCAAAACTTGTAATGCTGAAAGTAAGTGGTACCTCAGTTGGAGTGTGTCATACAGTGTTTTACAGTGTGTTCTTTTTGGACAAAGCAGGGGACCACCTGATTTCTTCTCTTGTACGAGTTCTTTGTTCTACTGTGTGATGCCTTTACATCATTATCGTGATAGTTCCGTGACACGTGACAACAATTGGATGTTGTCAGGCTGCATTCTTTGCAAAGAAGTTCTTGCTTTGATAATTGAAAGAAAAAAGGCATTTTTGTGTCTGTGAATATAAGAAGGTACCACTGGGAATCTAGTATTATCCAGTAGTATCTTGCTTAAAAATTGTGAATGTTGTTTTGTTGTGTGAATTTATACTAAGATGATGCCTTATTCTGCTTATGTGTGTAATGGTTTTTGCAGTAGTAGGCTTAGAAATGATGTAGTGTCTCTGCAAACTCAACAGCATGAGCCTGCTTAGAAATTCCACGTGAGCATAGTTTCAGAAGCACACTTAATCTAACAGTAGTGCCATTTCTTCAGTGCTGGCAAAGCATACGCAAATAGTAATCTGCTGATTTGATGTTTGAGTGTTTCTCTTGTTCTGGCTTACATACTAGATGTAGAATGACAACTGTGTGTTATATTCCAAGCAGCTTAGTTACATTTGCGACTTGGTACATGGCTGCCCTTGTAAAGAAACTTGTTTACCTCAATGATTATTTGGTTTATCTTTTTCCTGCTGAGGTAGCTGAATGGCAGGTCCACAAATGTAGTTAAATCTCTGGTGTTTTTTACCTACTCGCTTATTTAGCTGTTTAGATCTCTAAACAGCTGCCATAGTTGTGACCAAAATCTACCACTTCTCTTCTAATCTGTGTTGTTCTACAGTAACTCTGTGCAGTCACTGCTTGAACATTCCCACAACACAATCCAAGCCCTTCGTCCTTCTGGTTCAGTTTGCCCTATGCAAAAGGCAGTTGTCCCACTAAGATCATTCCCATAGTTTTGGGGGGGTGGGAGAATGATCCGCTTTGCTTGTGTGAACCTGCCCAGAATAAATCAAAAACTAAAACTCATCCTTCCTTTTGTAGATTTAAGTGGATTCAGGGAACTTAAACTATGTTATGCGAATAAAGATCAACATTATTTGTAACAACCTGACTCTAAATCAACTTCCTCTTCTATTCCTAGACATTCAAAAAAAAGCCAGAACACTTTCCCTTCTTTTTCAAATGCATATTGGAAGCATCGCTGGTTGAAAATGACAGTGAATACTCTCTGCATGAACAGACAGTCCTGCTGCTTTTCCTTGATCACTGCTTCAATAGTTTGGTATGTTAAAAGTGACTGTAACAATTTTGTTCCAGCATGTCTTTGCCGTTGTGTTAATAGCAGTTTCGCTGGAGACATTTCTTCTTATGAGGCAAATGAAGCAAAATTCCCATTTAAGGAGGAAGGTTTTATAGGAAGGCATTTACCCCTTTTTCACACTGGCTTTATCGCTCTGTGTTTGCTTTTCTCTGACCACAAGGTCGTAGAAGAGACTTGAAATTGGAGGATTGGCTCTTACTGCAATTTAAAGGTGTGTATTCAGGCATAGTCAAAATGACGCTTCCAAAAAGCGTGTATTTATGTTTGAAAAGGTGCTTTACACTTAAGATCAGATTCCTTACTACTGTAATTTTTAGTTTGACTGGGAGATTGCACAAAATTGTTTCCATTAACTATTGAAAAAGTAGGGTTTTTTCACTTTTGAAAGCAGGTTTAGATAATATTTCTGTCTGCGCTTCTCCTGAGTTAGCTTGAAGAAAGTATTGGTCAAGATTGTGTTCTCGATCTGCAGTAAAAACACAGATATAGATCCTAAGTAGCAAGTGTGGAGAATAATTTACAATTAGGGTAAATTACAACTATTACGTCTGTTGCTACTGGGCTTTTCCTTTACTTACACTGCAAACAGGGTGTTCTAGTCAAAATCCAGGTCTGCACAAGTTAAGATGGAAATTGTGTCTTGCAGATGAAACCTTTTAGAAAATGTGTTATTTCATTTTTGGAATTCAGAATGAATATAGGAGCCAGTAATCATCCTGAACTTTCTGTGCATGGTTTATTGGGCTAGTGGCCATCTTCATTTTAGAGGAGAGTTTGGTGGTAACTGTGTGGAATACTGCTTGTAGAACATGTTTCTTGTATAGCACAGTATGGAGGCCAGTAAAAAAGTGCTTGCAGGTTAGGAAAGAAAAAAAGGTTTGTGGATCCAGATCATAGGCACAGTTGAATGAGAACATTTGAAATAACAGTCATAGTTACATTAATTATAGAGAAAAATAGTTTTTTTCAGATAATGGGAAGTATGCCATTGGAGTGGGAGATAAATGATAAGTGAAAGACATAAAGGAGAGAAAGAACAGAATAAAAGCAAATAGAGAAAGTGCCGTAATAAAGCTCAGTTCAAGAACAAGAAACATCACTTCTCATTAGCTTCTGTGCTAAAAATACATGAGTGGCATCCCTGATGAAGTATTAAGAACTGATAGAAGCTAAAATGGAAAAGTCATCAGTAGTTTTAAGTGGTATGTGGTACAGATAATTGTGAAACTTCCTGTTAAGAAATTTTGAAATCTATCCCAAAAACATACATGATTTTGTAAGATTGCGGTGCACCTTGAATGCATTTTGTAAGACAGGCACAGCAAAACAAAAGAACTAAAACTAAATATAAAATTTATGTTTGTATCCTTCTGGCAGGAAGTGGATTTGATCAGAAGTCAGGTGCAGCAGCTCATTTCCTTACCCATGTGGATGGCTCTACAACCAGTAAGCAGCTCGCTTTAAATGGACAAAGCAATCTTCTGAGTGTTGTCCAAGTCCTGTACAGTGAAGTCTTATGGATACTGTCATGGAATCTAGTACTTAAATCTGCCTACATTGCTATGGAATTACATTTGTGTGTGCTTGGTGAAATTCTTGTTTGTTCCTAATTTCCATGTAACTATAATTATTAACTCATTTACTATTATTAGTTAATTGTGTAATTTTTTACAACCTAATCTTTGTTGCTTTTTCAAGGCATAATTTGCAGACAAGACCGTGAGATCACAGGGATTAGGGAAAGGAGCTGGTGTCTAGCCATGGCTAGGCTCTCTCTGGCAGTATTACATTCTTGCTTGACAGTGATATTTACTGAGATTAGTCTGAGACAGTTACATACTTCAGTTTGTGTATTTCTTTTTGATAAGACACCTGGATTGTATTTGTCTCATGCAAAAAACAACTCTTGGTGACTGAATAACACAATGTTTCAGAAACGACTGGAGCAAGAGCTGAAAAAAACGCCAAAGCTAAGAAAATTCTGGAATCTAATTAAGAAAAATGATGAGAAAATGGATGAGGAGGCAAGAAAGCGGTATGTTACAGAAACATTTATTCTTGTTAAATCCAGAGCCCTTAATGCATGCTTCAGCTAAAATAAATTCTTTCAATTATAAAAAGTAGGTTTTTTTAAAACAGCTGTGAAGATGGCAGATAAAGATTGAGCATATGTGTTTTCCTGGAAACTCTTTTGTTTTCCAGTAGTCTTTATGCAAAGGACCGTTACAGAATTTGGTCAGTGAACTTGTGATACCAGATCTTAGAGATGTAGGGTGAAAACCATAAAAATATTCAAGTAGTTACTCATATTTTTTCATGACCTTTAGCAAATGTTCAGTTCTTAAGCAAATAGCTTATGCAAGTGTTTGAATACATTTGTGTGTATCTCACCAAAGTTAAAGGTTCCAGTAGTTTTGTTTTGCCATGTGGCAAGGTGTAGGTGGTGACATTCTTCTCCTCTTGACTCAGAGGAAGCATGGATTGCTGCTCGGTTCTGTGCCTAGAACTGTGGACTCTACTAATCTGCTTGAGTGCAGGGAGAAAAGTTGTCATCTAAACCGTTTGGGTGCGTTTCAAAGCAATCTGCTACCATTGTATAAATTTTAAAACAGATAACTTTGTATTGTTGAAAGAGATGATCTGCCTCTAGTTTGTGTTTAAGGAATATTAATGCTTTTGTTGTATGTCTGATTTTAGAGCATATCAGGAGAGAAGATTTCTTTCACAGCTTATTCAGAAATTCATTTCTGTGCTAAAGTCAATACCTGTATCAGGTAACTATGGTTCTTATTTAGTGTGGTACTTACATATCTGGAAATGTGTCTTAAATTCTTTTCTCTTGCTGAAGCAACTACTTACGATACCAACCTGAAATTGGACATGTTGTCTAGGTGGCGTTTCAATGAAGTCCCTGCTTGTCCACATGAGTTTCATGTCAAAATTAGTGTTCTGATCTGTAAATGCTTTAAAAATGAATTAGCAGAAAGCTGCTTTAAACCTCTTCACCTTCTGTTCAGTAAGGACTTAAAATATTTCTGGCTGCTGATATTCTTCATTGTGTGCTAAAGCCTTCTTACAACACTAAAGCATTTAGATGCCTTGTTAAACAGGTGGTATAAATGCATTTCATAAAGCTCTATTCTGTCAGTACTGTTGATTTACAGTTAAGAACAAAAGCCTAAGTGAAGTGAAATTCTGTAAGATTTGACTGTTCTTGATTTAAAAGTCATTGTGACAAGCAAAATTATATGCTTGCCTGATTTAGAAAGGAAAAGTGTTTGTACAGAAAGGTGTTAGCCTTTTGACAAAAAAGGCTTATTATGCTCTAAGCACAGTATAATGTAGGTGAAATCACTTCCCTGAGTTCTGCTTTAGCTCTTAAACTCTTAGCAAACTTCAACTCTTAGCTCAGCTGTAAGGGGAAGATCTATGTATTGTGTCTTCCTCAGAAAGGATACCTCTGCCCTCTGTTTTCTCAGTTATGCAAACCTGTCTAAGCAACTTAGAGTAGCATTTCTTTGAGGCTTTAGGATGTAGATAAAGCAGACTCAGGGTTGTGTTTTGACATAGTTGTAAATGTTCCTTAATAGCCATCACTGAGTAAGTACCTCTGAATTTTATCCAGGCCTTTTGCACATACTTGATTGCAGCTTTTAGATAGATGGTTCTGAGTACCTGGAGTTAAAACTGGAGTTAAAAGTTCTTAAGGAGCTTAGTTGGCCCTTGGTATCTTTGTATATGAAATTAGTTGTTTGTTTCAGAGTGGATGAAATCAATGTTAAAACTCTTGTTCCATTACTTCCTCATATCTGACACTTTTCTGGTTTGTAGTGAATGAAAAGATTAAGAAGAATTTGCTAGTTAACTTTGTAATTATTTCTGGGGCATGTTTTACATTTCTAAAGGATAGTTCAAACACAAATACCTTGTGTGGATCAATTGTATAATAATGACTTTTTTTCTACCTAGGTCCGATTTCTATGGACAAAGTACATTATTGTGAGAGATTCATTGAACTCATGCTAGATCTTGAGGTAAGTTTTTGAATCATTTCAGCTTGTTTCCAGATATACTTTTCTGTGTTTTAAAGGCTTAAAGCCATTATTACAGACTTACTGCAGTTAGTGGGTGGTTATAGCACAGTTGTGCATATGGCTGCTTAATAGTGGTTTCCTCTCCATAAGTAGGAGGTGGTAGCAACACATCCACACTGGCTATATATAGTTCTATATATATTATATATGGACATAACAGTAATGTTTGTAAACCAGAGGAATTGTTAGAGAAAGCTAGGATCCTCAACTGCTCAGCCAAGATTTTATTAATTGTAGGGGTGGTAATAGTTTTAGCAATTGATGAAAATGTGTGATGCTTTAATCTGCTAGAAATAACCCAGGCATATGTTTTCCTCAATTCATAATAGCTCAGTTAAGTGTCTTCTGTGTTGTAGGGTAGGATCTCAGTAAGTGGTGTTAGTTTTGAAATGTGAACTATTTCTGTTGTACTAGAATTCATTAGTGGGAACAAACAGTCCTAGCAATTTGGGTTAATTACAGAACATTAGAAGGCCAGGCAAAGTTTTGTGAAAATTTTTAGCAAGAACGGAGAAAGTGGGACAATTTTAAGCTTCACAATACCAGAATTAAAAAGTAAAAGACATTAATTTTCAGTTCCTCACATGAGTAGCATTTTGTTTAAAACAGCTTGAGATTTAGAAGGTGTTTGTAAATAATCCAGTTTTCTGAAACAGTAAGCACAGGGAACTTTAAAGTGCTCGTGATCTCACATGGGCCAACTGTCCTGCTAAATCACTTGAGCAGCCTGTGCTTGTAGTCACAATAGAATGAATTCTTTAAATGAGAGCTTGTTGTCTTATGGGTATAGTATACTGTCATGAGGGAAAATGTCTATTTGAAGTTCAATTTAAGTTATCCATCAGGCAGATGCTTAGAGGTGCAGTACATTTAATGTTGGTTCCCACTAGATATAACAGGAGGGTTAGAACTGAGATGGTTCATGAAACCTGTTTAAGTGACTGGAACAAGCTAAAAATTATCTGTATATCCAAGTCTCTTTGCTTCAGATACATGAACTGTATTAATGAGCTCTTTCATCTACATCCAGGTGTTTTTCAAACATACTACTGCTTCATGTTACAATATATAGACTGACATCAAAACTTGAGGATTTGATAATTTACAAGGAATTTGAATTGAAAGTTCTTACCATTTTCTGAGCTTGTTCTTTTGTGAGCAAGTAACATCTACCACTGACTCCTTTACTGTCTTTGTCATAGTTTTAAAATCCATGTTGATGCTTTTTTTCTTTCTAAATTCAGTCTGTATATTCCATTGAGAAGTCATTTTTCTCTGGAATTATTGAGGTGTACTCATATTAACTGTTAATAGTTGCTCATACATCAGCTTAAGGTTTTTACTTTGAGAAGAAATGTGCAGTGCTGCCAGTCATATAAAAGGCTCTGTTCTTAGCCTACCTGCATAGAGCCAGTGTCTTGGCATTTAAAAATGCTGCTTTAATAATAGAGACTTTGTTAGAGCATCAGATATGTAAATAACTGTGCAGCAATGCTACCTTGATAAGCCTTCTTGAAGTAGTAAATTCTGAGAAGCCAGGATTTCTTATAATTTGAAGAATTGTTTATATTAACCTCAGTTTTTCCCACAGGCTTTGCTTCCCACACGGCGCTGGTTTAATACAGTGCTGGATGACTCCCATCTTGTTGTTCACTGTTACTTGTCCAGTCTTGCTAAAAGAGAAAAGGAGGGTCATCTCTTCTGTCAGGTGAGATACAGTGTTGAAAAGAACTTTTTCATTCTGATGCTGCTCTGAATACTGACATTGTTTTGTTTTATATTTGTTGAGCCAGGGTTTTTTTGATGGATGCAAACTACATGTTTATTTAAATCCTTTAGACTATAGTTATTTTTTACCTTTACCTGTGTGTTAAGTAGTTCTTGTATTTCTGGCTCCGTTTTTGAACATCCTTAGAAGTGGTGTTAGTAGTGTTATAGTGTGTCTTTGTCTGGATCCCTGTGCATTACACCTGGGTCACCATTAGTGTTGTATCAGAAACCCTGACTGTATTTCAGCCAAGAGCTTTTAGCTAAAGTGTCAGACACAAAGAGAGGGTTTAACAAAATCACTTACAAATCTGCAGTCAGTGAAATAGCTTCCTCAATTTGTAGAAGAAAGGCACCAAGTCATTTTAATTCTTTCCCCCCACCACACATCAGAAAAAACCTCAGATAAGACATAGATGCACAGACATACAGACTTTAATCACAGTGCTCCTACACTGAACTAAAATAAAATGCCCAAAACGTCTTCATTATAGACAGTTCCTGCTTCTTTCTGAAATCATGGCAGTTGTCTGACTTCAGTCTCGATCCTCATGCATCTTCAAAATTCTCACAGTCTCTCCAGTTGAACACAGATTAATTAGTAGACCTCAACAGTTCCTCCTGCACATAAACTATCTTCAGAAGCAATAAAATTTTCACTCAGCAGCAGAGCAATGTCATTTGAACAGATAACAAGATGGAGAAAAGAAGTGAAGAAGACGACAGAAGTCACTGAGGGGGAGAAGAGGGGAGAGTGGGAGGACAGAAACTTTACAAACTTTTCAAACCCAAACTTTTATGCAGAAAACACGCAAATCAGACTTACAGATTTTGCTCAGCTTCTAGAGCATAACAACCTACTAAAAAGTGCAGCTTCTGGCAGGCTTTGCCCCACTTACAGCAGAAGTTGTCAGCAGTGCATTCTTTCGTGCTTCATTTTGACCTAAGACTGTTCTACTACAGTAGGGGTGTTTTTCACTACTGTAATTCAGTTTACTCAGTCAAACAGTATTTTGTGGCAGGATCTTCACCCCTCTTGATCTCAGCTGCTTTTTTCTGCTGCTTGCTCTCCCCCATCTCAGGCAATTTGTTTGGTTTCAATAAGGGTCAATATTGACAAAGCCAACAGCACATCCAAATAATATTCTTCTTTTAAGTTAAATAAACTCATTGAAAGACTGATCTAGATCTGGCATCAGAGAGCAGGAGGGAACAAAACCTCACCCTTTTGGTAGCAGCAAGGCATAAGCTGAGTTCAATATCTCTGTGAACTTGTGGGTAGATCACTTTAGCCAAGTCAGTTTCAAGTCCCAGTATGTAAAATAATTCTCATTGCTTGTGGGCTGTGCTGTAATGAAAGTAATTTGTAGATGAGATGCCTAAACAGAATTACTTTGTGCATCATCCAGGTAGAAAATTTAGATACCACTCTTTAGTCTTACAAAACTTTGAGGAGCTCTTGTTTGTGCATGGTGCTCAGATTTATCTTCCTAAATTCTGCTGCTCTTTGTGGCAGGGCATTTGTAATTGTTAATCCACTAATGTATGTGGATGTTGTCTCAGCTTTTAGATATGCTGAAGTTCTACACTGGTTTTGAAATCAATGATCAGACTGGAAATGCATTGACAGAGAATGAGATGACAACAATTCACTATGACAGAATTACCTCTCTACAGGTAAGTGAAGTGCTTATGGGAAGGAAAGAATTTGATTTTGTTGTTTAAGTCTCATTTGCATCTGGACTAGGTGTTACTTCCCAAAGCTAACGCCACATTTTTCCTATTGAGTTACAGGAGTACTTTTCTTTCTGTACCATACTGAAGACACTTAATGCCTCAATAAATAAAACTGAACTGAATGATGTGCTCTAGCAAACACCACCATTTTTGATTTAATATTTTTGAGATTTACTGCTCCCATCGAATCTATTTGGAAAGGAGAATTAAGTGCTGCAGGAACTTAATTTACAGTTATGCAGTAGGTGGCACCAATGCTTCAACATCAGTGCGTGTGTATGGTAGCAGAAGAGCGGTCTCTTCTTGCACGTAACAGACAAGAATTCACATCACTTGCAGTGCTGTATAGTTACAGTCTCGTGAGATTTTCCCTTTAATTTTAACCAAAAAATTCAAGGGAGTGTGGTTAAATTATTCCCTTATCTTACTTGTCTGCAAGGCTACTTCTCTGCCCCCTTATAGTTTATTTTAATGACAGAAGAAAAACTGATAGGAAGGAGGGTGTTAGTTTGTGGTTAAGCACAGGAGAAACAAGTGGACTGTGTTAATTAAGAAACACAGAGGTTTCTCCTGGCTTTTATTTCTATCACAGTAGTGTCCATGTGTTATGAATCAGAAGCAGCTATACTCTTGTATGAATATGCAAGTTGTTTAATTAATAAGCTTACATTCAGTTTTTGGGCATGGATCTTTATTGTAGAGAGCAGCATTTGCACATTTCCCGGAGTTATATGACTTTGCGCTTTCAAATGTAGCTGCAGTAGATACTCGTGATTCCCTGGTGAAGTTATTTGGACCCCTTAGGTAAGTTATCAAAGTTAAATAGAATGTGAAATTGATTTGGTTCTGTTCTTAATATGTTCTAGTCTGTTTTTCTTTCTGACTTCTCGTTTTTCCTCACTGGCCATGATACCCTAAATCTGCTGAAATAAGAAGAGAATCCTCTAGAATTCCAGTATAAAAAAATACTTTTCCTTTTTTCTAATGACTGTGGGAAACTACTCCTTTTCTAGAAAATGGCTTCATGCCTAAATTGTAGCAGCCATTAACCTGCAGTAGTTAACCTAGTTTTTTTTAATTTAGCTTTTTTCCCACTCTGTTCTCTATAAAAATTACATCAGAAACCATAAAAAAATATGCTGCTGTATTAATTGTGTTGTTATTGCTATGACTGAAAGAGTAACAGTGTGTTTTGACAAAGGCAGTGTGTGCTCTGAGATTTATCCTGTTTTCTGGGAAATCTCTTGAAACGAAAAGACCTCATCTTGTTTATTGCGGATGAGGGGTTCAGCACACTGCTGTGGCTGAACATGCTGCTCTATTGGAAGTTCTCTGGAGCACTTTATGAGACTTGCAGAACTTCCCAAAGTTCATTTAAAATACTGATCTTTAATCGTTGGTTTCTGATGAAATTCATAGCTGGCTCTGTGGTTTCAGTAAGTCACATTCTAATTTTCCTCCCGTTACGCAGCTCAGACACTCTGCACCAGGTGGCATCATACCTCTGCCTGCTGCCACCCTTGCCTGAGGGGAAAAGCTCCAGCTATGAAAAGGACTTTCTGCTGGAGTTGCTGGTAAAGTTTTTTCTAGTTGCTTCTAGTTTTTTTTCTTTTTCAAACTGAAACTAAATCTACCAACTACACTGAGGCAGAGTAGTCATTTAGGACCTTGTTCTGAGCCACAGCAGGCTTACAGCAGTAAACAGCATACGTAAACAGATGGGGTTTAAAACATATGAAATAAGTATTTGAAAATGTTTGTTTATAGATGCATTTTCCCTAGGAAACTAGTATGTGTTTGTTGGGTGTAACTGTAAAGGTCAGTAAGCAGAGTCTTTAGCAACAGAGGGCTGAAGCACCTCTCCTATGAGGCCAGACTGAGAGTTGGGGCTGTTCAGTCTAGAGAAGGTGACCTTATTGCTGCCTTCCAGTATCTGAAGGGGACCTATAAAAAAGCTGGAGAAGGTCTCTTTAGGATGTCAGGTAGCAACTAAAAAAGCTAGAGATGAGTAGATTTAGAGTGGATGTGAGGAGGAAGTTCTTCACCATGAGAGTGGTGAGAGCCTGGAATGGGTTGCCCAGGGAGGTGGTGGAGGCCTNTGTGTCAGGGGGATTGGACTGGATGATCTTTTGAGGTCCCTTCCAATCCCTAATGATTCTATGAACAGTTTTGAGTTCTGAAGATTCTGTGATTATGTAGTAACCTGATTGTCCCCTCTAAATATAAAAAAATTAATTTGCTGAAGTAGTTCTAGATATTCAGTACCTGTGTGTGGTTCCTCAAGCATATTTGAAGTGCAGTTTAATCCACATGAAATTTTTTGGATACTCACTGCATAACGACGTTACAGAATCACAGAACATCAGGGATTGTAAGAGATCTTGAAAGATTATCTGGTCCAATCCCCGTGCCAAAGCAAGATCACCTAGATCAAGTTGCACAGAAACATGTACAGGCAGGTTTTAAATGTCTCCAGAGAAGGAGACTCCACAACCTCCCTGGGCAGCCCTGTCCAGTGCTCTGTCACCCTCACTGTGAAGAAGTTCCTTCTTAGATTTATGTGGAACCTCCTCTGTTCCAGCTTACACCCATTGTCCCTTGTGCTGTTGTTGGATAACACCGAGAAGAGCCTGGCTTTACCCTCCTGACACCCACCTTTCACATATTTATAAACATTAATGTGATCACTCCTCAGTCTCTTTTTCTCCAAGCTAAAGAGACCCAGCTCGCCCAGCCTTTCCTCATAAGGGAGCTGTTCCACTCCCTTCATCAGTTACTGTAGTCTTCTAATCAGGTATCAACATTAGGTTGACATAACTGTGTTTAAAACCTTTTCATTAGGTTTATTTTGTGGTTGTTGGTATCTTTATAAATTACTCATATAATTTTCCTAGCTTTAGATGGCAGAAAAGGTGTGATATGTTTATGCATTCTCTGGAAAGATCTTTGTTCAGATGACATATTGTAGATATTTTTTTCTCCCAAAGAGGGAATTAACACTAGCTGTTGTTGAGTGAGCAGTGTTAGTTAGCTCTTCACTGTGTGTTTAAGAAAAAGTATAACATATATTATTTAGATGTTTCTTTGCTAAGCTTCAACTCAGAATTTTCAGCTCTGTTGTGCCATGTTTGATCTGCTGAGTAGCCAAGTGGTTGTTTGACTTGAGTGCTGTGACAGTAGCTGGACCATCTTGTTTGTTCATCTTTTGATGTCACTGTTTACATTTCATTATAATTAATTTTTAAAAAGCAAACACAAAAATAAAAGAGTAAAAATGGCAGGTAACCACCAGCAGTGCTGTGAATTAATGTCTGTGTTTCATAAGAAGCTGTATTGTCCCTTTTGTGCCTTTTTGACTTACAAAATGGTAAAATGCATCCTGTTTTGGTGTGTTGGGTTTTTTTAGGTTTCCCGTCATGAGCGACGAATATCTCAAATTCAGCAACTCAACCAGATGCCTCTTTATCCCACAGAGAAGATTATTTGGGATGAAAATATTGTACCAACTGAATATTATTCTGGAGAAGGTATGATGAGTAGTCCACTAAATGTTCAAGAAGACAATAAATGCTGCAAAAATAGCACTTGTGATGTCTGCATTCATTCTGTTTTCAGAACTTAACTGTCAGTACTTCAGCATCTTCCAGTATCTTAGAGTACAGTCAGCATGTTTTGAGTTCTGACACTTTGACATAAAATTGCTAGGAGTTTAATAGTGGATTTAAAGAAAAATCCAAGGGGCTGTGTGTGCACAAAGACGTTTATTTGCTTCTAATCTGGGTGGCAGCTGTGCTCTGCCACCAGCTGCAGCTCAGGTAGTTACTGTAAGGTCAAACAGGTTGTAAACATGCTACAGAAAAGCTGTTGTCTGTACTTTCCTCTTTAAGTGTGTTCAAGAAAGCCTTTTCTTGAAATTAAAAAGGGTGGTTATGGGAGGACATTAACAGTAATTATTCTGCTCTTTTATTTCAAGGTAGAAGTGTGCACGTAGACACTGAAATGTAGTGTATGTACTCTACATTCAGAACCTAGTGTTCTTGCTTGATGTCTTCATGATCAAGGAAGCCAATAGCAGGAATTAGTGTTATTTTAAGCTTTGCAGTAAATGGCACAGGTATTTTTGTCTAGCTACCTGAAAAAACTGTTTTCATGTGGATCATGACAATTTCATTAGGAATATGAAAATTTTAGTTTGGATTGTGGGTTTTCCAAATAACATCTATATCTGTACATACTTCTATAAAGAGCAGTGAGTCCCAGTTTGACACGTGTGCTTAAAACCTGTGAAAGCATCTGGCTTTTGTATTGTGCAGGATTATCCTTGAAACCTTTCACTGGTATAGGTACTATGTACTGACTTTCACACGCACTGTGACACAACGTTAGTTAAGAAAGGTGATAGAGTACTTTCCATTCTGGCAAGCCTCAAGGTGATTAATGCTGTAACACATTTCCCAGCACAAATAACAAAACCTGTCCTGTAAATCTACTTGTATGCACAAAGCACAGAACCTGATGCAACAGGTCTTTAAGGCTGCTCAGCTTTTAACAGAATTTATGTACTCTTCTTCCTTTATTTTTTAAAAGAAAATAGAAATACCACTCTTTCTTGAAGTAAAGTGCTCTTGTTTAAGTTTTAGATCAGAACGATTCAGCTGCTTTTAAAAACGCAAAAAGCCCTCCCAAAACCAAGACAACAAAACACTCTTTGAAATCCTTATGCAGAAGCCAACAACTTTAAAAAGAGAGACTGCCAAGTGAAATTAAAAACAGCAAAATAGAAAAAGAATTGTAGCAAACTGACAGCACCAGAAACGGTGCTATTAATCATCCTTTTATTTCATACCTCTTCTCTTCTATCCTTATGCCCTTAGGTTGTCTTGCACTTCCCAAACTGAACCTACAGTTTCTGACTCTTCATGACTACCTGCTGAGGAACTTCAATCTTTTCCGCTTAGAGTCTACCTATGAGATCAGACAGGACATTGAAGATAGTGTCAGCAGAATGAAGCCATGGTAATTAACTGATACAAACCAGTCAGTTCAGTTGTACTCGGAGAGCACTTGAGAATGAGCTGGTGGTGTGTGTGTACTTACTGCATAGTTGAAAATGCATTTTTAATTATTATATAGATACTGTGTTTTATACTAACTTTTTCCCTAGGATGTTACCATCCTGCGAGATGATTTTATAAGGATGCGTTGATATGCATCCCTATAGATCTGTTATGACAGGATGCTGGGAGCTCACAACCAACTTTTGTTTTGTTAAGATGGATCAGTTAGCTTTCCAAAAGTACTAAGCCTTGGCTGACATTACAAAATCTGGAAGCTTCCACCAACTCTTCTAGTTTGTGATTGAATTTACCATCTGCCACGTTTTAATCCCCTTTAGATTTCAAGCAACCATTTGGTGTGATATCTCTTGCACTCGGTAGTTGCTTTTTGTTGTCTTCCCTTTTTCTTCTCTCTCCGTGAGGATTTTTTTTAGAATGCCAGCATAAGTACCCTTTGTTTTTTAATGTAAAAAGTAGTTTATGTTACTTAGTTATAAAATGCAGGTTTATGTGAATCTACATTAGTTACATGTAAATTTAAGGCTCCTGCATTTGTCTTAGAGCTCACTGTGAGGAAAATTGTTTCACAGTTTAAAATAAGACCTGAATCTGTTATCAGATAGCGATTAACAAAACTTTGGTGTTTGTGTCTGGGGTTTTTTTAGGTTATCAGAATATGGAGGTGTGGTCTTTGGTGGATGGGCTAGGATGGCACAGCCCATTGTCTCTTTCACAGTGGTGGAGGTGGCGAAGCCCAACATTGGTGAAAACTGGCCGATGCGAGTCCGAGCAGATGTTACCATTAATTTGAATGTTAGAGATAGCATCAAGGATGAATGGGAAGGTATTTACATCTTTTGAAATAAAGGTCTCAAAGTAGAGGTCTTAAAATAGATGCTTATTAAAGTGCTCTTGGATGTAACCTTATTTGTAAGAAAGGTGTGGGGTTTTATTGAGATACAGATTTGCCAATGTTAATGTAGTGTTTGACAGTCAGTTACTTAAATTCAAATTCTAAGAAGTTTGTTTTCCTAAAATGAGGATTGAAATGATTAGAGTATTTAGACATCTGTTGGGACCAGAATATTTATTATTTCAGACTGCTCTCATTCAGTTTGTAAGTGTAAAATTGTGTTCTATCCAGGGATGTAGAAAAGTAACAGCATTTTAAATTACTATGTGTGCTAATAATGCTGTACTGGAAAAGCAGCAGGGAACGTGATATCTGTCTCGTATGCAAGTGGAGAGGACAGATGTTGATTTAATTCAAAGCAGTGCATTTCAGTAGTTTTCAGTATATTTAAATGTTGCTGGGAAGTGCTGACTGCACCAAAGTTTCTTTTCCACCGGCAACGCTGCTTTTGCTTCAAGTATTGAACTTTAGTTGACCGTGCTGCCAAGTGGCACAGAGGCATGTACTTGGATTTATCAGTGAATGTCACTCCCTTTTCTTTTGTTAGAGAAGCCTATGAAATGCACTGGAGCTGCATAGTGTGATCACAGGTCACATAGCACAGATACTAAACCTACAACCTGTGATAAACAAGCAGATACAAGTTCAACAAATGAAGATTTCTATTAAAATAGAAAAGCTAGGAGAATGACAACAGACCTCAGGTAGCTATATGGTGTAGCAAAAGCAGTAATGCTGTAACTTCAGCAGAACTGAGGTGAAGAATTCATGAATCATTGCTTGACATAGCAGGGTCCTGAGGAAACTGCCTTAGGTTGGATACTGCCTGGCACACAATGAGAAATTACCGGTCTTCTGTGAAGAATACAGCATTTAATCAATTTTGAAGGAGTCTTAGATCTGACAGAATCTGTAGGTGTACTGGAAGAATCGCTGAGTGCTCAAAATTACATTAGTGAGTTAGAAAAATGGCATTTTAGAAGTAGGAAGCTGTTCAACAGGGATGAATGATAATATGCTAAACTTAAGCAAGAGCAAGTCACTGGACAAATGCATATTGGGAGAATAACTTGTTAGACAGTAACTGCAGAATGAAAAGAATCTGAGGTTATCATCACTCAAAAGTGACCCCACACTAACATATTACTGCTGAGGGAAAAGAAACCTATTCAGCAATATGTCAGGGTTTATAAACTGAGATGTAATGTGCAGTAAAGTAACTTAGTTAAGTGACCTTTTCCCTATTAAGTCAATAACTTAAAACTTTTTGCTTAGGATTTTGTGCCCAGTTCTGGGCACTGCATTAAATTGTTGTAAGAAAAATGAATTGGATGTTAGTCCAAGAGAAAGCAATGGAAAGAAGAGATTAAAGGCACACTACTTTTGAAATAAGTTTTTTTACTTAACCTAAGTAAAATTACTGGGGTAACAGTAATCTTTAAATAAATATGTTTGTGGTTATAAAAAAGTCAGTTATTCCTTTTCACATCTGAAGTCCTAGCAGATAGTAATATGTAGGAGTAGAGGGTAGGATTACAATATCCTGTGGTTTTTATTTCCTCGAGGGGCATGTCTTGAAACAGAACGCATTACTGTCTAAATAACCTCCACTCTACAGCTGGGTTTTTGTTTAAAAGGAATTGGTGTGTGTGCTGTCCTATGTGTACATGTATTAAAGGATGGATAAGGATGGGATGTTCTTTTGTGGAATCAGGTCTGCGTAAACATGATGTCTGCTTTTTGATTACGGTACGTCCCACACAACCGTATGGCACCAAGTTCGACCGACGACGACCTTTTGTTGAGCAAACTGGTCTGGTGTATGTCAGAGGCTGTGAAATCCAGGGCATGCTGGATGAGAAGGGACGTGTTATTGAAGAAGGTATGAATATACCTTACAGGTGTAACTGCTTTTCTCTGTTTCTGTTTATTTTCTTGTGTTTTTGCTAAGAGTCTAATTGTTGGTTTGTTGCTTTTTCAACTAGTGTGCATTGAATTAATTACCTACTTGAGAAGACAGACCAGTTCCATAAGCAGCCTGTGAAAAGTTAACTGGTTTCCTCTGGTCAATTCTGATGTCATTAGATGAGTACTTCATGGTTTTAGGGGCAGAAAAACATATATTGAAATCTTTTATTAGAAATGCCATGATATGTGAAGTAAGAATGTTTGTAATGCCGTACAGAGGAAAGTTCCATCCAATATGTGCTGCCATTCAGTGAGACCTGGACAGGCTGGATTGCTGGGCAGAGAGAAATTTAATGAACTATAACAATGGTAACTGTAGAGTCTTGCATCTAGGCAAGAACAACCCCGGGTACTAGTATAGGTTGGGGACTGACCTGTTGGAAAGCAGTGCAGGAGAAAGGGACCTGGGGGTCCCAGTGGACAGGCAGATGACTGTGAGCCAGCAGTGTGCTCTTGTGGCCAAGAGGTTAGCAGATCGAGAGAGGTCCTTCTCCCCCTCTACTCTGTACTAGTGGGACCACATCTGGAGTATTGTGTCCAGTTCTGGGCCCCTCAGTTCAAGAAGGCCACAGAGCTGCTGGAGGGTGTCCGGCTTAGAGCAACAAAGATGATGAAGGAAGCAGAACACGTCCCTTATGAGGAAAGGCATTTAAAACCCGCCTGGATGTGTTCCTGTGGGACTTGGTCTAGGTGATCCTGCTGTTGCAGGGGGATTGGACTGGATGGACTTTCGAGGTCCCTTCCGATCCCTAATTCTGTGAATATAGATCCAGTATATGTGATTTATTTGTCTGAATTTCATTTTGGGAACAATTATGTATCACTAACTTGAATGACAATTTGCTTTTAGCACCACTTCAAATTCTAATCTTACTGTTTCATTATGGCAGGACCTGAACCCAAACCAAGACTTAAAGGAGACTGCAGAACATACAGAGTATTTCTGGACCCAAACCAGTATCAACAAGACATGACCAATACAATCCAAAATGGAGCAGAAGATGTTTATGAGACGTTTAATATAATCATGAGAAGAAAACCAAAGGAGAACAATTTCAAGGTAAAGTGCTTGCTCATTGACTCTTAGGATAAGGTTTTTCAGTGAATGTGCCAGCAGTACTGAGTCAGGTTCATTTTAGGTGGATGTGGTTAGGCTTTTTAGGTGGCATTGGATCACTTTAGGAAATTAGAGCATGTCAGCTGGTGATAACTTCCCCCTGCACATAAGTGTTGAAGTACCTGAAAACTGGAACACTCCTGCTTCACTTGAGTATGTAATAAAACACAAGTTTATAATTTCAGGTTTTTTAATAGGCAGCCTATTAGTTTACAGAATTGCTTTGGTTGGAAGAGACCTTAAAGATTGTCAAGTCCAACCACTGACGCAGTGCTGCAAGGTCACCACTAAATCATGTCCCTTGGCACTACATCAGTATGTCTTTTAAATACCCGCACCACCTTCTCCTGGGTGGCCTTTTCCTATGCTTGACAACCCTTTCAGGGTCATTAAGAAGAAATTCCTCCCAGTATCCAGTCTTGAATAGTCCCAATGTTTTTGGCCTTTCCTGAGATGAAGGATGCTCCAGTACGTCCATCACACTTGTGGGTCCTGCACTGGACTCACTCCAGTAACTTCATGTCTCTCTTTTTCTGAGCAGCCCAGTACATAGTGGTCCAGATTCAGATGTCGAAGCTGTCCAGAGGGACCTGGACAAACTGAAGTGGGCCCATGTGAACCTCATAAGGTTCAAAAACAAGTGCAAGGTCCTGCACCTGAGTCTGGGCAACACCCACTATCAATACAGACTGGAGGATGGAAGGAATTGAGAGCAGCCTTGCAGAGAATGATTTGGGAGTACAGGTGCATGTAAAGCTGGACAGGAGCTGTCAGTGTGTGCTCACAGACTAGAACTGTATCCTGGGCTGCAGGAGAGAAGGCTCTGGAAAGACCTTATTGAGCCTTTCAGTATTTAAAGGGAGCCTATAATAAAGATGGGAACAGTCATTTTAGTAGGGCCTGTAGCTATAGGAGAAGCGGTAATGGTCTAAACTAAAAGAGGGCAGTTTTAGGCTAGACATAAAGAAGTGTTTTTGTTATGACAGTTGTGAAACACTGGAACAGGTTGCCCAGAGAGGTGGTAGATACCTCATCCCAGGAAACTTTCAAGGTCAGGTTGGACAGGGCTGTGAGCAACCTGATCTAGTTGCAGATGTCCCTGCTTATTGCAGGGGGGTTGGACTAGATGACCTTTAAAGGTCTCCTCTAACCCAAAACAGCCTGTGATTCAGCTTCAGCAGTGCCTAGCAGAGATGAAGGAGCCACCTCCCTTGACCCACTGGCAACTTCCTAATGGAGCATACGATACTGTTGGCCTTTTTTGCAGTGGGGGCCTGATTTTGTGTACCTGGAAAGATCTCTTGAAGACATGCTGAGTTTCTTTCATTTTTAGACCTTTCAATCTTTAATATTCCTTGCGTCTTCCTTCATGAAAATGCAGCATGAACAAAAACCTGCCTTTCTTTTGGTGCCTTAAAATCACGCATTGCATATTGAAAATGATTTTCATTTCAAAGGATTCTGCAGCAAGTTCTGTGTAAATGGATAAAGTTGGGGGCAGGATGACTTAGACTTTTCTGTTCTGTAGAAAGATGCTTCTGGTGTGAAGCAGTAGCTTGTTGGGGGTTTTATTAATGTAATGTTGTGTGTCTGTGGCAGGTTCATATCAATTATAAGTACAAATGCTGTCTGCCAAAGCCTGTAGCTAAGATGGCACTATAAATGTGTTCTTTATTTGCATATATATGCATGTCTGTGTAGTCAGAAGTGCTGCAGTGGATACTTAAGTTGGCACAAAATTGCTCTTAGATATAAGTGTAGCTTTCAAATTTATGCCGTGTGCATACGGCTGATTTAGAGGCAAATAACAACACGAACTATGCTGGTTTTTACATAAGGCTCATACATTCATTTGTCAAAAAATGCTATTTCCAGATTTATCCCAACATTTTTGTGTGTGTGCATTCCATGGCATTTGCAAACCTTTCTAACTTGAGCTGGATGAAAGAAAAGATATCACTGTTGTTAGCGTATTGAGCAGATAGAAGGCAGCTTGAAGTTTTAAGCTGAGCTTGTAGGAAAGACGACAAGAGAACTCTTGTGCAGTCTTAGGAAATTAAGCAGATAAGACAGCAGTGGAAGTGCAAATAGAATGTGTTTGCTGGAGGTGACACCACTGTGTCACTACCGTTGGTCAGCAGTGTTCTTGCAAGAACTAGTCGTTCTATTTTTACATTTATAGAAGGTACTTTTGAAAAGCTGAAGCAAGTATTTGCAGTGTTAAACCAGCACATTAGCCATCCCTTTTATTATGAAATGGAACTGAGCCTTTGAGTCTACTGTGTCATGGTTGTAGTTGATGCCAGCTGTATTACAGTGCAGCAGTGAATTCCAGCAGCTAGGAATTTGACTATCGAGAGCTTCTTTTGCAAAGACAGACCTGTCATGATACGTTTACTTGGTGTGAGAATTCAGTTTGAAATAGTAGGAGCCATTCTGCTGTTAGACCATCAAGTAGCCTTTTTAGGTAGGTAAAGGATGAAGCATCAGTCTTAAGTTGTATAATGTTAGCTTTCAGTTAAAAACTGTATGGAGCTATCACAGAATCCACAGTGTGGTTGACATTGGAGGTAACAATCACAGATTGTCAGAATGGTTGAGGTTGGAGGGATCTCTGGAGATTTAGTCCAAGCCCTGCTTAAAGCAGTGAGGTAGAGGAGGTTGCTCAAGGTATTTTGACTTTGAGCAGTTGGGTTTCTCCAGTGATGGAGGCTGCATCACCTGTCTAGACAATCTGTTCCAATGTTCAGTTACCTGTACAGTAAAAACTTCTTTGTGTTTTTCAGTAGAGTTTTCTGTGTCTCAGTTTGTGTCTGTTGACTTTTGTCCTTTCACAGGGCACTACTGAGAGAAGCCTGTTTCCATTGTCCTATCTAATTTTTTTTTTCACAAACTGGTAAAATTCTCCACCATCCCTTGAGTCTTGTCTGCATGAGACTAAACAGTCCCAACTCTCTCAACCAATCATATAACAGATTCTTCAGTCTCTTAATCATCTTAGTGGCCCTTTGCTGGACTCATTCCAGTTATGTCTGTGTCTCTTGTCCTGAGAATGCAGCACTGGACACAGCGCTCCAGATATGGTCTCTTCCATGCTAAGCAGAGGGGAGGAATTAGACTCTTTACAGAGGTTGGCTGTTTGAGCAGGAGTGATGATCAGGGTACTTTGATTCCTTGAATTGTACAACACAAGAAGGAAAAGGACTGAGAATCCTGGAATTCTACTTTTGGGAGCTGGATATGTAATGTCAGACTGAAATTCCATATGCTGCTTTGGCTGACTAGTCTTTACAGGATTGGCAAAGTGGGAGGTAATGTCCTGCTCTGGACTGCTGATGCTCTGTGTTTGTTGGAGTGGTACTTTGGAGGAACTGGACAGCATATCTTGAGACAGTACTATAGGCTTACCCTGCTCCAGCAGGAGGGGGTTGGACTTAGATGATCTTTCAAGGTCCCTTCCAGCCTGTAACATTCTGTGATTTCATATCCTGTGTTTCTTCTGCTGAAGAGCATGTGCACGATGTTGTAATACCAAATTTCAAGTAAGGTGGTTGGTGAGGACTTTCCACTAAAGTAACCCTTTAACAGGAATGCTGTCTGGTCTGCTACATCTTAGGTAAAATGCACAACATCTGTACAAGTCCAGTGTATGGAGCATTGGTGGAGGTGGAGGGCAGAGGCATCACTGACGTAACCAGTGATTAGGAGAGAAATTCATTTGGGGTGAAACAGCAAGTTTTTGGTGATAAGCTGGCTGGACGGGTGAAATTTGTGGGGTTGGAAAAGAAACCTTAAGATTTCTTTCACTCCATCTGAGAGTTATGGAGTGAAAACTTTACTAATGATTGTGGTCCTCTTTACTAACAGGATAGTTTAAGAATTACATGGTTTGGCACTGGTGGGTTTTTGCATGTTACACTGTGAATATATTGACTTACTCTAAGCAAACATGTGCCAGTTCAAGACTGTTACATCCTAGTGTCTTAGAATACACTTGATTACTGTTCAGTATGTCATTGGTAAATTCAATCTCTCCAATCACATCTTTTGGTTTTTCTAATGTGCAGGCTGTTCTGGAGACTATTAGGAATTTGATGAACACAGACTGTGTGGTTCCTGACTGGCTGCATGACATCATTCTTGGATATGGAGACCCAAGCAGTGCTCACTATTCAAAAATGCCAAATCAGATTGCAACTCTGGATTTTAATGACACCTTCCTGTCTATCGATCACTTAAAAGCCAGCTTTCCTGGGTACAACATTAAAGTGACTGTTGACAATCCCGATCTGCAAATACCTCCCTTCAGGTGATCTTAAAATTTCAAGTACTCCTGGTATTCACTTCTACATTATGGTCTCTAGCCTTGGGATTTTTAGTTACGTGGTTTCCTTACATGTCTCATTAAAGCCATCTAAGAGCAGTAATTCAACAGCAATTAAAATTTAACTTTTTAGAAACGCCATTCAATCAAAATAAATAAATTCTGAAATCCTATATTGATTATTTTATTTTAGAAATCATTTCTGAAATAGGAAGGTTATCTTTGTGACTGTTAAGAGTGATACAGCTATCCAGCATTTTTAGACTTAACAGTTCTGTCCCTTTGATGGACTTCCTTGGACTTTGGCAACTGAGTTTCACAGTGTATAGTGTTGGAGAACAGTTTCTTCAGCTGGACTGAGTATTTAAACGTGTTTCATATTTAATGGAATAGATTTGACTTGGAAGGAAAAGGATTTCCTGTGCACCAGTCATCTCTTGTGGCTGAATTGAATCTTGAAAAGCAGGGAGGTCCATGTTTGTTTTTGAAACACTTCTGCATGTACAAATGTGTGGAGAGGGCACTAACAATATGTTGTATGAAAATAGTCTGAAGGTATCAAGACAAAGTGCCATGCACCATTTCTCTGGAACTAGTGTTTGTTTGCAGTACATAGTCTGAAATACAGATATTCTTCTTCCTGAAGAGCTGTTGCTCTTCCTACTGCTGCGTTTGTCCTGTAAAGAGACCAAGAAATCATCACTGTTGAAGATGTCTGCACTGTTGTCTGATGATAATTAGATAGCCGTTGGAGTTCCTTCACCATGGATAAATAAATACTGAAATGGGAGGATAAAAGGCTTCATGTCTTGGAGCATTTTAGAACACTGGCATATCTTATGGGGGGGCAAAAGTGTCTATCAGTTCCAGAACAAAATCATGTTATTACTGCTGAGCAGACAGTGCCGGTGGCTTTCTGCCATAACTTTACTCCTGCCCATTCCGTTTTCATTTGTAAACTCTTTGCCTTTAGTGTTTTTCCCACTGGCTCTCAGCACTGTTCCTGGCTTTTTAAGCTATGTAAAGGGCACTTCTGACATACTTGTTGTCAAATATGCTTTCCTAAAAATCAGCTTCATCAATTTATTTGTCATTCTTTTTCCTTATCCTCATTAATATGACCTTGTTTGCAAATCTTGTTACTCTATTGTGAAAAAGTTTGTCTTTCTGTCTAAACTTCTAAGGCAGTCTGGTTCAGCTGAAGTGGTCTTCAATTATGTATTACAGGATAACATTCCCAATAAAGGGAGGAAAAGGCAAGAAAAGAAAGCAAGAGGATGGGAGTGAAGAAAAAACTGAAGAAGACAAAACACTGATTGTAGAGCCTCATGTCATTCCAAACAGGGGACCATATCCATATAATCAACCAAAACGGTAATAAATGGTTGAGAACTTATTTACAAATGGTAATATGTGCATAACAGTTCAGTTTTAGAAATGCTTAAAAATGCTGATGCTGATTATAGGAAAAAATGTTGTAATGAACCTTTGATTTATATGAAAGTTTGCAAGCATGTAGTTCTGGAGAATAACATTTAAATCAAACTTCTTCACAATTGTCTTTATCAAAACCCTTGGCAAAATCTATGAACTCACTGATCTTGTTTTGCTTTGTTACAGCAACACCATTCAGTTTACCCATACTCAAATTGAAGCCATACGTGCAGGAATGCAGCCTGGACTAACCATGGTAAGAATATTGTAAAGGATTTAATACTTTTATTTATTTGGTTCTGCCTTTAGATAAATTTGGTTAAATAGCTGTCATGTCTGTTTCTGTAGCTATGCTGAAGTCACCTCTATTAATAGTTAAAAATACGAAAATATAGCATACAAAGTTTCTGCATTCTTACATCTTTACAAAAATCATTCAAAAACATTTGCTCTCTGTATAACTGTCCCTGTGTTTCATTGGCTGAAGATTTTCTGCAGCTGAATTTACTTTTTCGGGTTTGGATTGCTACTTTTAGACTGTTAAAGCTTTTTCTGCATCTGTCATGTTTGGCTGTTTTGAATTACTTGCATCGTTTTCAGTTTGATCTAAGTCCATTAAAGGAAATGAATTGTCTTCAGGGAGCTTTTTTCTCCTGTCTTGTGAAATGTACTGTGCAATACTTTAAACCCTGCTGACTTCTAGAACTAAGAAGTTAAAAGCCAAACTGAAGCTGGAGATTTTTCTTTTACAGTAATTTTTGATCAGTGAATTTCTGCAAAGTTCTTTAAGTTTTAGCAGTCTCAGTTAGACTTTGACTACAACTGTCTGTCTTCAGTGAAGTGGTTTATCCTGGTAGTGACTCTGTAGAATATTTGAATGATCTGTCTTTCATACTCTTTCATTTCTTCTTGATCTGTTCAGGCAATAATGCTAATTTTAAGGGGTTTGTATTGGTACACATTACCACGATACTCTTCCTCCTCCCTTTCCTCCTTATGTTTCATCACACCCTGTATACTCTGCAGCTAGCACCAAAAAGGTGCAAAGCAAAGGGAAAAATAAGCTTTAAGTGAATTGTATACCCTCTGTCGCTGCCTGCCTTGAAATCAGTAGTATAAAGTGTGTTTTGAGTATGGTGTGTTTTCTCATAGAACATGGCAGAAACTTCTGGGTGTTGCTAGAATATCAAATTTAAGGTTTATTTAGAAAATAACGCTCTTTTTCTGAGTGCTTTGAAAATGCCACAGCAATAGATTCTTTGAATTTGATTTTTAAACAAGGTTGGAAGGGGTTTTTTGGCATAATTTGAGCTACTGAGTTTTTCATAATTAGAGTTTTGTCTAAGACTTCCTGTGCTGCTGCACAGGAGCAATGTATTATATGAGTAGTATTGTAAGTAGGAAAGAATGAGAAATTAATCTTTATTAGCACTTTGTACTATATAATTAACACAAAATACTGAAGAGTGTGTTTCTAAGACATCTAATCTTTACCTTCTTAAGTAGCATTGCATACTTTTTAATAGTGTCATTTAATATTCATTGAACTATTAATTACTTCAAATGCAAGTGTGCAGTGCCTTATAAACGACCATCTACCTTGCTTGTGGAGGGCTTTAAGGAAGAAAAGTGAATTCCTGTGCCTGGTGCTCCGTCAGCTTTCATAAATACTTGAAAACATGATGGTAATTTGGACTTTTCTACTAAAAGTACATTTGCTGATGTTTTAAGAGGTTAGAGAATGAGTGTCTCTTCGCTCAAAACGAAGATCAATGATAACTTTTTGTTTTTGAAGATGTATTTCTCATGTTTAGTTTTTTACTACATCACCTACTTTTTTGCAGAGAGAAAACCATTATGTAATACAGACCTATGCTTTATTTTCTGTCATTTTGTCATGCATTTCTAACACATTTCAAAAGTACTTGATTTGGAATCCAGTGGTCAGTGAGACTCTTAAAGCAAGCATTACTTCATAGCCATTCATGATTTTATGTGTAGATACATACAGAACCTGCTATTCTGTGCTTCTCATTGCTGAACAAACTACTTTGAGGTGCTTTATAATACTTGGACTTTTAAAATGGTTCAGGTGTCAATTTTTTATGTTGTTGGTATAATTGAGCTTATAAAATGTTAACTATCAGTATCACTTCCATATCATCAATTGTAGATTTTTGAGTAAGTTTTAAAAGAATTAACTCTTTTTTTCCCATTCTTTGTATCTTCTGCACCTTACTGTTTTTCAGTTGTGTGTTTTGATGCTTTTTTTAACCATTTCCCCTGCATTTAGGCTGTTCTAAGGCTAAACAGCCTTTTTTCTCTGAGGAGGTCTGTTTTCCTGGCTTTCAAAGCAAGGTAGTATTTCCTGTGGTGGATTACCAGGTTCTTTTTAAGCAGGAATCTGCTTAACTAATCTGAATTAGTCTTTTATGATACATGTTGTATTGATTCTTGCAGTTCACAAAAGCCATTGAGTAACTGCTAGATTGCCAAGTTCCTCTTGGGCAGGAATCTGCGTTAGCATTAGGCAAATACTTCAGTCGTGTCTGTATGTATTGTTGAACTTCAGAGAAGCCAACGAAGAACTATACATGAAACAGATTGTTTTCTAGTTAACATACAATTGTTCAATGCTTTTTCCCTACTGCCTGCATTAGGTATTGCGCAGTACTTTGATAAATCATGTGTTGACTTTTTGTTTGGTTTTAATTTGTTTCTTTTTAGGTAGTTGGTCCACCTGGTACTGGCAAAACTGATGTCGCAGTGCAGATAATATCCAATATTTATCACAATTTCCCAGAACAGCGAACTCTTATAGTTACCCACTCTAATCAGGTAAAGTGTCATTCATGTATGAAATTATTTTGTGAAGTGTAGTCCAGCAACATTTATTTATCTGTTCAGATAAATCACATTCTTGGGACTTACAATAGGTGGCATGGTTTAAAGTCATCTAACAAAACTCAGCATCTCCAAGTATGCTTCTTGAGACAGTTTTATAAACTGATTTGCTTATCAACTCAATTAGATGATAGAATCAAATTTTAAAATAATAAAGCTTAATTCTTGTATAAAGTATGCAAATACAAGAGTTTTAGTAGGCTGATTTCCCTGTAAAGATGAAGAACTCTACCTTCACTATTAACTTCATGTTTGCTTTGTCTTTCATTTTACCAACATACGCATCATTTGCTAGCTGATTTATGAGTGATTCCTCAGTTTTTCCCCTGCAAGAGCCTCTGAACTTCTAAAAACTACTTTTTCTCCTGCCTTTGTCAATCTTAGGCCTTGAACCAGCTGTTTGAAAAAATCATGGCTCTAGACATTGATGAACGCCACCTCCTGCGTCTGGGTCACGGAGAAGAGGAATTGGAGACAGAGAAAGATTTCAGCAGGTGAGAAAGGAGTTGCGAATGATAAACTCACTCATGTAAACATCATAGCATGGTGCACGAGTAGAATCCATTCCACCTGCCTCGGAAATGGATGAGGAGCTGTGCATAGCAGATTTTACCTTTCTCATATTGTGGAATCCCAGTAACACAAAAAGCACTTGTTTTCAGTACAGGGTTAATGCATTTTGGTTCTTAATTAGTAGAGAAACTGTTCTCTGGAGTATCCAAAGGCAAAATCAGGTTATTGCTTCTTCATGGGCTCAACTACTTAGCTAAAAGTAGTTCATTACATCCTGCACCTATAGGCACTTTGCAGAACTATTTTGTATGAGAAAGCTGAAAAATAAAGGTAAGATTTTGCAGTTCACAAATTTTTGTTAACACCTACTGACACAGTAACTATTGCATTAATACATATGAAATTAAACTTTCTGCTTTCAATTCTTCAGACTATCATTTAACACAAAGTTTTTATTCCACTGTTAAATAACAGATTTTAAAGAATCAGTGCCTGAAGAAAGCTATCAACTCTGTATAAGTACAAAGACCTAAGACCCTGTTTCTTGTAAATATTAGTACATTTGTTAAGTGTTAGTCTAGCTGACATCAGTAGGATGACACCCATTCATAAATGTAATCTGAGGTATAATGGTAGTGCACTGGAAATAACTGACCAGTACTGGGTTGTTATAGCAACACTTCATGAGATGTCATATAAATTATATATAGTCACTAGAAACTACCTGTGTAAGCATAGCTGAGTTGAATTCAGCAACATAAATTGTGTGATTCTCTTTGTTCTTATTATTTTCAAGTTGGATGCTTTGACATAGTCAGATTGTTCCAGAAATTTGATAGCCAAAGTCTTGTTGAAATACTGCCATGGCAGATCTTTCTTTATTAATACCCATGGTTTAGTATATTCCTTGAACAGAAGATCTCATCATGAAAAGTTTTTGTCTTTGAGACAGTCTGCACTGTCTGGTTTCATTCTCTTTCAAGGTAACTCCAGACTGATGGAACGTTACTGCAAGTCCTATGGGTTCTGACAGTTTGGGAGGGAGGGATGATGAGCCTTAAGGAATTATTTGAAGGTGATCTGCACTACTATGAGAAGTTTGTTTCCTACTGCCTTTTGTTTGTTTTTATGTTGCTTCTGAGTTCCTGAGTCTTCTGTTTGAGGGTGCTTTAGAGGTCACAATTCTGCTTAAGAAATTTCTACCTCATGCAAGCTTTGTGGCCCTGTTTTTGCTCCCTCTGCATGTGCAGTGAATTGGGGCAAGGGGATATAAAAACAGGTGGAGAGGAACTGGTTAGACTGGTTATCGTGACTTAAATACAGAAAGGATCACAGCTAGAGAAAATGCTTGCAGTCCCTTCTGATGGATTTGTTTTGTTGCAGAAGAAAAACTGTTTAGTATTCCAAGGATCCTAACTGTCATAGTTCCTGAATAACTTGTATTTTCCAGTCATGAACAATATCATATTCAGTGGTGTCTTAGTAAATTAAAGTCTCCAGCTTTAACTACTCTCACCCTTCAAAATCAGACAATAGAAACCATTGTGATTACCAGGGGTTGTGCAGGGGGTTTTTTCTGTGCAGAAAGCCTATTTTGTGAATAGTAAGTTTAATAAGAACTTGAAAACTAGCCTTTATTCACATCTGAGCTTTTAACTGCATACATATTTTGAAAAGAAAATGCCCTCTTCCTCTCAGTTCTTTAATTCTGCCCATACTTCTTAATTTGTTTTCTTTTTTACAAACTGTGCTACATTGATTTTTGTTCTTGTAGTGCTTCTGGGAGGAGAGGAGTGCATAGAATGAGGAAATTCATTTATGTAGGATAAACTTGGCATTGAATTGTGTAAGAAGAGGAAAAATGGAAGGAGTAGGTTGCAAACTAATAATAAAAGTCCTAAAATTACTCAACAGGCAGCTCTGTGTACAAGACCTCCTACGTGTAAATGCAGACCTGCCTGTTATGGTGGGCTGAAGAAAATCAACCTTACTGTATAGCAACTTTTCATATAGGTTCTGTTTATGATGTTCCACAGAGCTGTATAACTTGCCATGTTTGTGTAGCATGCAGTGTACTGTCGTTCCTAAACAGCTCACAGGAAGTAATGTTTGTCTGCTTTACAGGTGCATCAGGAGAATGGTTTTTAGAAACATGTACAAAGCTCTTGTGGAAGTGATTGGATAAAAGGAGCTTTTTCCACAGTGGTGGCTCTTGCTTAGTTTTGTAAATTATTAGGGTTTTGGAACCAGGTAGTAGTTGTGAACCTTTTTGTGTCATTGATCATTGTCACAGTTAGATAAAACACTGTTGAACCACATAAATACAAGTTACATTGCGTTTAATCTATTTTGTAGGTATGGAAGAGTCAATTATGTGCTGGCTCGAAGACTTGAACTTCTCCGAGAAGTTGGGCGATTGCAAGAGAGTCTTGGAGTCCCAGGAGATGTTTCCTATACTTGTGAAACAGCTGGCCACTTCTTCTTATACCAAGTAAGGACTGAACTACTCTGAGGACACTGCATGACCTCATTATGCTATGAACTGCTTTGTAAAAATTTGAGTGAATTTTTCCAAACTGAGTCTAAGAAACCCCATATTTTATTTGGTGGTTCAAGTACAATTAGCTAAAGCTATAATTACAGCATGACTTATTGTATCACTATTGTTTTAAATCCTGTCTGATGACTCACTAATTGAGGGGCTAACACTGCTGCTCTTCATGACTGTTGGCAACAATTCTAACCTATCTGAACCTCCTACTTCAGTTAGGAAAATCTGTGGGAAGCTTTACATTTTGAAGAAGCATTAGAGTGGCTACTTGATGGTCCTGCTAGAAAACTTTTACAGTGCTAAATGCCAGTATGAAATTGGATGCACAGTACACAGAATAGTAATTTTCTGTGCACTGTATATCCCTAATTTCCCTTCCATGTCTTTTGCAGTGACACATGGTCTACATAGCAATTAGTGTGGCTTAAGCAGGCTTAAGAGTGGCGCTTAGGATCGAGTACGTACACGATGTATGCCTTTACAGAAGGTGCTCTGGGCTGGCTGTAGTGTGGAAATAAAAAGTAAATGTACATTTGATGTTGGAGGGTGTTAGGAACGCTGCCAGAGCACATCCTCTGGTTCAGTTTCCTCCCGGAGTAATCCACTTGATACTTAAACCAAAGTACTGTAAGTGGCAATAATGAGGAGGTTTGCTCTGTATTGGGCAAAGTTTTGGTGGTGAGGAGCCTGCAGGGGTGACCTCTGAGAAGAGGCCAAGTGCTGCACCATGGTGAACACAGCCAGCTCCACCAGACTCACCACTGACCAAAGCTGACCACATCGGTGATGCTAGCGGTGCCGCTGTGGAAACCTCTTTCAGCAAAGATCAAAAATTGCTGTACAGCAGCTGGGGGCAGAACAAGAAGTATGGTAACTCCATATGCCAAGGTCAGAAGGAAAAGTTGGGCAGAAGTTTCTTCAGGCACATGGAGAGGCCCATGGTGAAGTGGGTTGTCTCCCTGCAGGTTATGGAGCAAGTGGATAAGCCCTGAAGGAAGCTGCAGCCTGTGGAACAACCATGCTGCAGCAGAGGAAAAATCAGAGGAGGAAGGGGTAGCTGGACTGCTCAGAGTAGGGAGGAGGTAAAAGATTTGGACATGGAGAGAGTGGAGGGGAGAGGTGGTTTTCTTTGTTTCTCATCATTGCATTTTTTTAAAAAATAATCAATACATTAAATTAATTTTCTCCAAGTCAAGTCTATTTTCTTTGTGGTGGATCCCTGTCTTTATCTTAACCCACAAGCTTTTGCATCTTATTTTCTCCCTGTCATGTAGAGGAGGGAGAGAGGGAGATGCTGAGTGGGAGTCTGGCAGGCAGCCAAGGTCGAGCCACCAGAGCTTCAAAAATGTCCTGGTCCAAGGTCAAATGCTAATTTAGACATACCTTGCTTTTTTGATTTTTATTTTTAATACTACATGTGCAAGACTGCTCTTTGCCAATGACTTTATGATACAAAAACATGTCCCGGTGACACTTGTGTTTGCCGTAGGTAATGTCTCGTTGGGAGGAGTATATCAGCAAAGTGAAAGTTAAAGGTGGAAAATCACCAGATGTTGCAGATGTCTCCAGTTTATTTCCTTTTCACCAGTATTTTGCAAATGCTCCTCAGCCAATTTTTAAAGGGAAATCCTATGCAGAAGATATGGAAATTGCTGAAGGGTGTTTTAGACATATCAAGAAAATATTCACCCAACTTGAGGTAAGACATGTAACTATTAAAGGTAAGTGGATCTGGCTAACCCTGTAAAAAACTTCACAGAGTTCCAAATTCTCCTTGACTCTATCCCCAAACTAAGCAGCTTCATCATCTCTTGGGTGAGAATTTCCACCTTTGAGTAATGTAGTCATCTCTCACCATGGGGACAAGGGTCTAATTTGTTTTGGTTTTATCTTATGAATAAAGATGATCTGTATAGGGTCATATGAACTGTATTGTCTTTGTAATAATAAATTTGATGTGATGTTATGATGCAGTAACGTAAAAAAACAAGAAGATAAAGTAAAAGAAAAATAAAATTTGAGGGGATTCTGAGAAGGGTCCTAAGAGTTAATTGGAGAGATGTCTGCAAATCCATATATGCAGTCCAGCTGTAGAACTCTCTGAGGTGTAAAGGTTAGTTTCCTGAAATACAGTTGTTTCCTGGCTTAGCATTAAGAAAAATTATTCTGATGGCTTTATTAAGAGTAGGTAATACAATTAGGTAAGAGAGATATGAAGTTTAAAAGGTGGCCAGATAGTTTGAGTGAATACATTTTATAAAACATAGTTTTTTGTATTCTGACTTTCAATGCTTTATATTCTGTTCCATAGGAATTCAGAGCATTTGAGCTTCTCCGAAGTGGCCTGGACAGATCCAAATACCTGTTGGTGAAAGAAGCGAAAATCATTGCCATGACATGTACCCATGCTGCTCTGAAACGACACGACCTGGTTGAATTAGGTTTCAAAGTAATAATTATACTAGTGTTACTACAATAGTTGTAGTTTGGATTTGGTTGTTGTATATACAAAAATGCTTAGTAGTGCATCTATTTTAAAAAAATCAGTTTCACCATATTAGAATAGGAACTGCAGTGATATGGTTGAGTGGCAAAGGCAAGGCAGAAGTGGGAGAAAAAGTCATAGCCTTTATATGTTTACCTAAAATTGAACAATTTGAGTTTGTTCCACTGCAGAAAACTTTTCTCTTGTGGGTGGGTTTTAGTGTATGGGAAACATGTCATGCAGTTTAGTCATGAATTCCTTCTAGCTGTAAGCTCTGTCACGTACCGATAGATCTGCTGTTGATGTAGCAGGATTTCACCCTCTAACATCAATTTTTGGTGCTATGTGCCTGTAGGGTAAAATCCTGCTGTAACTGTCACACCCATCAAAAACCGATTGAGTAATTGATACTTTCTCCTGATAAGCTGAAAACCAGCACTGATTTGTATTACTTGGTTGATGGACATTTCTTTACTTTTTCTTTCTCAGTATGACAACATCTTAATGGAGGAGTCTGCTCAGATTCTGGAGATAGAAACCTTTATACCGCTCCTGTTACAGGTTAGACCCAAATCATAAAACATATTGCCAAAAAATTACAAAGAGTCTGTTCTTGAATAGTAAGGAATATTAAAAGGGAAGTGTCTTGTGCAGAAAGTAATGTAGAACTGCTGTTTGAGTGGACAGTAAGGACTTTTCTATTGTTCTGCATTAGTTACCTTTTGTAATATTGTGGAGTAAGCTAATACATTATAAATGTGTTGCTTTTGTTTATTAAATAGATAGCAGGCTTTCAGTTTGAAAATAAAAAGCTGAAGTTATTTATGTAAGCTAGATCCTGTTACTTTTATTCTTTCTTGTTCTACAGAGATTATTGCTAATTTAGAAAAGTGTTAATTTTTATTGAATAATGGTTTGTTTCCTGAGAACATGAGGCTTAACAGGTTCTACTGGCTGCAGGCTACTGGTTCTGTTTCCTCTTTGGCCCAGTAATTACGCACCTTTTGTCTAGCTAATTAGTAAATGTTTAGCTTGGAACCAGCTGCAGCTTGTGCTGTGTTTGACAAAAAGACAGCTGGTAGGTAGCAGATGAGATATAGTGAAATGGAATTCCTGCACTTGGAAGGGTAATGCTGAGGCAGGGAAGGAAAGAAGGAAACTGAAGCTAGTGTGGCACAGGGGTATTTGTCTTAAGGAAGCCAAGTAGCAATAGCTCTGTAGCATAAGGAATTGTTGTAATAGAAGACCAACAATGTTGAGTATCTTTCCTTAAAAATATTTACTGTGATCATTCTAAACTAAACCATTCTAAACTGTTGGGAGGTCCCAGTAGACTGGTAGGTGGCAAATGTAAACCATCTACAAGAAGGGCAAGAAAGGAAAATCAAGAAAACTATAGACCTGTCAGCCTGAACTTGGTACCAGGGAAGGTCATGAAACACATCATCTCAAGTGCCAACACACTTCACATACAGGACAACCAGGGGATTAGACCCAGTCAACATGGGTTTATTAAAGGCAGGTCCTGCCTGGTGAACCTGATCTCTTTCTATGACAGGATGACCCGACTATTGGATGAGGTAAAGGCTGTAGATATTGTTTATCTGGACTTTCAAAAAGCCTTTGACACTGTTTCACAGGGAATTCTCCTTGATAAGCTTGTGATTTGGACAAGCACACAATCTGCTGGATAAAACACTGGTTGAACGGAGAGGCCCAAAGACTGGTGGTTAATGGAGTTAAATCCAGCTGGTGGCCTGTCACAAGTGGGGTGCCTCAGGGCTCAGTGTTGAGACCATCTCTATTTAACATCTTTATTGATGATCTTGNTAAATCTTAGGAGGAAAGACTGAAAGAGCTGGGGCTCTTTAGTTTGAAGAAGAGGAGGCTGAGAGGAGACCTCGTTACTCTCTACAGCTACCTGAAAGGATGTTTTGGAGAGGTTGGTGCTGGTCTCTTCTCACAAGCAATTTAGTGACAGAACAAGGCTTTGGGAATGGGTTCAAGTTACAACAGGGTAGGTTTAGACTAGATATTAAGGAGAATTTTTTTCACTGAAAGGGTGGTCAAGCACTGGAATAGGCTTCCCAGGGAGGTGGTTGAGGGATGTGGTTTAGGGGTGACCTTGTAAGGTAGGGTAGATGGTTGGACTGGATGATCCCAGAGGTCTTTTCCAACCAGAGTGATTCTGTGATTCTGTAAACACATTCACTGTCTTGAAATTTTTTGTGCTTCCAGTGAAAATTATTTATGACTGCTCTTAGTAATCTGATCTTGAGAGGCATCACTTTCCTCTTTTGAGAGGTAGAGGATTTCATAAATAAGCAAAATATGCTTCTTGCCCATCTAGGACTCCTCTCTCTCTAATCTCAGATTATCATGTTTCACTCTGAAAGTGAAATATGGGCTCCCTCAGGAACTCTGTCCGAACTCTTTAGCTGCAAATCAGAAGCTGATGTGTGGGAAGTCAGTAAAGCTGAAAACAGTCTGTATTGTTGATTTGGTTCTTAGTCCAGTGACTTTCTGAAAAATACACAGTTCATGTTTGCTAATACTCTAAAGGAGTTTTGCCTGGAGCAGATACTTTCATTGGAAAACAGTAATTTTAAGTCTTCTAGAAAACCACATCCAAGCTTTTTGATCTTCGTTCTTAAAGAAGATTAATCTCACTTGAAAAAGACATGATAGAAACTCCATGAAATATTTGATATATTTGTAATTGCAGCTCATAAATTTTCGCTTTGTTCTTGAACAATGAAGAGTAGAACACAATTGCAGGAAAGTAACTCAGTGTGGGCCTAGAGCACAAAAGAATGTGCATATCCAAGTTAGCCACATGGCTATTGAACACAAAGTACTATCCTCAGTCTCGATTTAACTCTGTAGGTTGTTAAGTTGTAGGCATACCAGTGTAGTTAAATGTGTTAATGTTTTACAGACCGATGGATTTTGATAATTCTCAGTAGATAAGCAATTCATTCACCCTCTAAACCCTAAGTACTGCCTGAACTCTCAACGGGGCCACATTTCTCTAACTCGTTTGCTGTCTGTGGAGTGCAAATCTCTGTTGAGTGAGACTTCTCCAAAATCCTAATGTTGTAGTGCTGTATTGTGTATTCAATAAACTCCATGTAGCTTTTACCATGGATTGAATTTGTTATAAAATTATTTTATGAAATAAGTGTCCGGTGTTCATCAAACATGAGAGCATTGAAGAATCAGATGCATGAGACTGATGAGGGCAGATAACTGTGTCTGACCAGTGCAGCAGCTGAAGTGTTTTGTGGAATTACAGCAGACTGTTACACCATAGAACTGTGTTCTGGAGGATATTCCACGACATTATTTACAAGAGCCATGCAAATAGTTTTTGCAAATTAAGGGGGTCTTTTTAACAGCGTCTACAGAGCTAGGCTTACGGAGCAGTGGTGCTTGATTTCTTGCACTTGCAATTCAGTGAAAACATTGTTTTAAAAACAGTTCTTTGACGAGGTTTTTGAGATTGAAGCTGCCCAGGGAGGTAGTTGAGTCACCATCCCTGGAGGAGGTGTTTAAGAGAAAGGGTAGATAATGCGTTGAAGGACATGGTTTAGTGGTGATGGTAGGGTTAGGAAAAGGTTGAGCTTGATGAGCTGGACAGTTGAGAGTTCAGTTTTCGTTTCTTGTTGGCTGATGAAAGAGGGTTTCAGAGCTTTTCCATGTCAAGGGGAAGGAAAAGGAACTTTAGGCTCTTTATTCAGTGTTGCTCTTAGTAAGAAAGGAAAATATCCCAGAATTGTGTAAGAAATAAGGCTCTGAATTGTAAAACTGGCAGGTGGAAACCTTCAGGATTCTAATTCCTGGATAATGTTCCCTGCTCAGCTGTTGTTTTTGTCACTTTTGTCACATTTAACTACATTGGTATCCCTACAACTTAACAACCTACAGAGTTAAATGGAGACTGAGAATAGTATTTGGGCTTTAATAGCCACGTGGCTAACTTGGATCTGCATATTGCTTCATGAGCTCTGCCAATGGGTAACAAAGGGTAGCACACAAAGGATGGTGAGGAACTGGAAAAGATGTAGCAAGCGTACTGAGGAGCAATCAGTTAAACAGCCAGAGTGAGGATTAACTAGAGGCACATCCCAGTCATGGAACAGGCCATGTGGGAATTCCAGAAGTGAGGCACGTGAATGACAGACGTTTCAAAGGCAGTTTCAGGTTCAGTTTGTGCCTCAGGTATGTGAGCTTAGATCCTTTAGGCAGCTCATACTCACTATCTGAGAATCCAAAAAATGAAGTTAAAATGACTGTTCTAGAGTAACATCACTGTCTTGAAATTGTTTTTTTCTACTGTAACTTCAATACTTGTGGTTCTCTTTGTCCTCTGGTAGTGGATAGTTAGCTTTTAAAACAATATGATATTAATCCTGATGTTTCTCTATTGATTTTAATAGATGAACTTTTGTACTGCTTTATTAGAAACAGTTTATTTCGGATACTACTCCCTATTTCTGGTAGTACATTAGAAAGAAGCTAATAGTCCTCAAAATGACTGCAGTGTTGCTTAAGAATAAGTGTTGAAATCTAGGGCTTAGGCTAAGACAGTCAATGTTATTATTAATGTGTTGTAATTGAAAGCCTCAATTACTTTATAGTATTTGTAATTGTGTAATTGCTGAATTCTAGAACCCGCAGGATGGATTCAGTCGTTTGAAGCGGTGGATTATGATTGGTGACCATCATCAGTTGCCACCAGTCATTAAGAACATGGCTTTTCAAAAATATTCCAACATGGAGCAGTCTCTTTTTACACGGTTTGTTCGTGTTGGAGTGCCAACTGTTGATTTGGATGCACAAGGAAGAGCCAGAGCAAGGTGAGTGAGAGAAAATGACTTGTCCAGCTTCTAAAAACAGTTTAAGAAGAAAAAGTTGAAGAGACCAACAATTTGAGCAGTACACATATAATCCAAATTTTTAATGCATGAAATGGAGTCAATAACATGAAGGAGAACTTAATTTATTTCATGTAGGGAATGTGTGGGAGTGGTTGACTATTTTTGCAGTAGGAAGCTTTACAGTGATAATGCAGAAAATCCTTTTTCCCCAACTTCCTGTTTGTTCAAGATTTGTTACCCATGAATATTCTGTAAGATTTCTTTGCAAAATTTATACCTTTCAAGGTAAAGCAGATCAAGTGGAACAGGCTTAAGACCCAGTGTGCTGTGCTGGAGTGAAATCTGAAGTTTTCTGCAAGAAAGCCAAATGAGATCAAAACTTTATCTTTTCAGTTGCTCATTTTTCTGTGGACAGGCTACCCAGCAAAAATAGCTGTGGTCAGTGGAAACTTACAGAAGCATTAACCTTGAAAGCGAGGGATTGTGTGCATCTCAGCTGTTTCCAGTGACTTCAAGAATCCACTTTTAACTATTTGGGCTTTGTGTGTTTCTGAACAGTTTGTGTAACCTCTACAACTGGCGTTACAAGAATCTGGGTAACCTCCCTCATGTGCAGCTCCTGCCGGAGTTCAGAACAGCCAACGCTGGGCTTTTGTATGACTTCCAGCTTATAAACGTTGAAGACTTCAATGGTGTGGGAGAGTCTGAACCCAATCCTTATTTCTATCAGGTAAGAGAGAGATTATGTGTATACTTCATTTAATCTTGGTATGAATTATTAAATCTACAGTGAATTCAGACTGTGAAAATACAATAAATGTGTTTTATTCATGTTCTCAGGTAACTTTTTTCTCCATGTAGTGAGTTTTGAATGTTGAAAATGGTAACGTTTTTTTCTGCTCAGAGTGAGTGACTTGACTTGATATCTCTGTTTTCTCAATGTTATGGGACATATGAGGTTTGGAGTGTCATTGACTATGAAAGGTTTTGGACTATGGCAAATTAAAAGTCCATTGTAATCCAGCTGTATTGCCATGATACTGAGGTAACCAGAAGCATTCCTCCTGTATGTGAAGGATGAAAGTTTGCTTTATAGTCCGCGTTTGAGTTTAGAGAGTAATTGTATTGATTTCATCCGTGTGTAAGAATGCTTAAAAGCCCATTCATAAAAGAATGAAACAGAAATTAAGACATAAACAGCCTCTATTAATTTCTCTTGGAAAACTTTCTACATTTGTAATGAAATGCTTCATATATTCAGTCTTCTTATTGTTCTTGTTTTAAAAACAGTGATGAAACAAACTGGTGCCCAAATCACCAGTTTGGGTTTAAGAAAAGTTAGAAGTGGGAACTGTGTACACATTAATGAGTTTAACACAGATGTGGAATTAACACCTTATATTTTGCTTGATGTTGAGCAAACAATGTGCTTTAAAGTTATGATATTCATGTTAACTTTTTCCCTGTGACTGTCATCGGAATTGATGTTAATTAAGATTCACAGAGATTTACTTGTGTTGCAATCACCATCTTTTTCGTAATAGAAGCTCCTGTGCTGTAGGTGAAGAAATGGTCAGTTGTAACCTCTAATCTGGCTTCTAGACTGAGGACCAAGTTGTTTGGAGAGGAGAGGCGCCTTGATTGTGGTTTTTTTTTTAAGCTGTAACTCTGTAATGTACCAGGATTAAATAGTGGTCCTATCGGACAGGAACTGCTGAAATGCATCTTTTAAAACTGGGATTCTGATAATGTGGAATCCAAGCAGTACTTTGGGCCACTCCTAGGCCAAAGAAGACAGAACACTCATGCAAGGACACAGAACACCTTTATCATTACAGCAGTGTTTTTGAAGAGCAAATCCTTCTCATACTTCTCACAGTTTGTTGGGTTGGGGTTTTTTGTGATCTTGAAGATCAAGCGATACTGGGAGTGTATGTTGGTGGCATTGAGTTGTTTGCCATGAGAAAACAGACCGCTGACATCTATTAATTCTCTTTGTGAATTTGGGCATGTCTTTTGAGAGTTAAAGGGAATTACTATTTGTGGAATAGCTTTACACTCACAGGTGTTTGATAAACCCAGCAACTGCATGTTCCAAGTAATGCAGAGCTCACTTAATAGAAAAAAATAAATGAAGCTGGCATGTCTGTCCCAGTCAAACATATGCCAAGTTGGGGACAAAGTTTCCAGTACAAATAGAGCAGGAATAAATGTCAGTAATTGAGAACAACTTTTTAACCTGAAAGATCATTTTTCTTGACACAAAATTGATTTAAACAGGCTATGAATAACTTGTCTGGAGATAGGACAGAACTTAGTATAGCCAGAAGAGTGATACGTTGGGACAGACATTATTTAATGACACTGAAAAAAGTTATAAAGTGACAGCAGGTTATTTGAAATTGAATAGGTGTGGCCTGCAGTAGGATTACCTAGATTGGGTAATCCTGATGACTTTCTACCTGATAGCTGAAATGTGTTTAGTTATTCTAGTTCAGCTGGTTCTTGCTTCCAGCTCACTGGGGAGCAAGTCATTGCAACTTTGTGCGCCGATTTGAAATGATGTCTTGTCTTTAAATAAATGTATCTGTAGATTATTTGCTTTAATACTTTTTAGCAAACACTTAATTCCACAGTTTTACCTAACAGGTGGCCTTTAGGCATGTGACCTTAAAGAAGGAAAAAAGTGGAAGATTTTGTTGCTTGAGTACAGTGATAATACACTGAAGGTAGCAGTTCCCTTGGGCAGACACCTATAAGCATATAAATGCGTTTGAATACAAATGTGTAAATATTTAGTAGTCCATAAATAAAATGTAAATGTTCTTCACCGTGACAGTGGTGAAAGCCTGGAATGGGTTGCCCAGGAGGGTGGTGGAAGCCCCATCGTTGGAGGGCTGGATGAGGCTCTGGCCAGCCTGATCTAGGGTGGGGTGTCCCTGCCCATGGCAGGGGAGTTGGAACTAGATGATCCTGTGGTCCATTCTAACCCTGCCTGACTGTATGACTTGGTCTAGGTGATGCTGCTGTGTCAGGGGGATTGGATTAGATGATCTTTTGAGGTCCCTTCCAATCCCTAATGATTCTGTGATAATATTTAATTAATATTATATTTAAGGACTATGAAATATTTAGAATTCAATCTCATTGAATTAAAACAGTTTTGTTCTGAGTAAATACTGCACAGTGCTGACCAATGACTAACAATAATGCTGGATACTTTGTGGATACTTTCATCAGCTCTCTGAAGAGGAATCAGTTACTACATGTACTTGCTCTTCTCTCAGAGTAGCTTTTATGAAGTGAGCAAAGAAAGATCAAATCTAGAGCCTTTCCTCTCAGCGCTGCAGTTGTTGTTTAAATGCATAACAATGTCACAGGTGGTGTTCTTTCCAACCGCACAAGTTGGGTAACCCTTTGTTTCCCCATCTTTCTCACTTCTTTTACGTTTAAGAACCTTGGTGAAGCAGAGTATGTTGTAGCACTCTTCATGTACATGTGCCTGCTCGGTTATCCTGCGGACAAGATAAGTATCCTGACAACTTACAACGGACAGAAGCATCTGATCCGTGATGTCATTAATCAGCGATGTGGAAATAACCCACTGATTGGACGGCCAAACAAGGTGAATTTGAAAATTTATCAGTCATTGCAGTGGTTCTGGTTTGTTTGTTTTAAATTAACAGAGTGATTGAAGAGACTCACATCTTTCTGCACAAGTATTCCCTGGTTAACCACCCGTTTGTTTACCTACGTTCTATGGAGTTTCATCGAGTAGTCTGTTTGTGGTTTCTGCCTGCTTGTAATTTGACGTACGAAGCAAAGTTGGTGCAGTTGGAAGGCTACAAACTACTTGGGACAGAGTAATTAATTTATTTTATCCTTAAAAATAACTCTTCCACCTTTGAGAAGACTCTATATAGAGTGGAAATGGTGTGATAAAAGTGGTGATGAAACAAATAAAAAACATAGTTTTAAAAATTGATGCTAGTTCTGCAGGTTAAAACTGTGTAATATAAGACAGAAGGCTTTTCACAATAGTAGTACCCCATCAGTAGGGGTCTGAATTGAATAAAAATGTGAAAGAAAAGTATAAAGTGAGACACAAACTCCTCCCAACATCCCCAGAAGATCAGGCTGATGATATTTTGTTAGAGGTCAACTAAAACAGAGTTAAAGCCTTTCCTCTTCCCATTACTTAAATCTCACTCTGAAGTTGATGTTAATATTTTGGTGTTACGTTTTGATGGAAATGGCAAAGACTAACATATGGAGTGTTTGTTTTGGCTTTTGATTCTCAGGTAACAACTGTGGACAGATTTCAAGGTCAACAAAATGATTATATTCTCCTGTCACTAGTGCGTACCAAAGCTGTAGGCCACCTTCGGTATGTAAGAAGATACTCTTGTAGGATCATTAAACTATGCGTGTTCTGTACCAGAAAGATGTTTAGACTGCAGTATAAAAAAGTGTTCAGTAGTTTGAATATCATTGAAACGTCTAGGTTGGAAAAGATCTTTAAGATCATAGAGTCTAGACATTAACCCACGTGTACCAAGTCCACTACTAAACCATGTCCTTGAGCAGCATATCTAGAAATGACATTTAGTGCTATTTATTGAGTGAAGTTCAGACAGAATTTTCTGACTGTCTGGTGCCCTCCTCACAACCACTTTATCCTTTAGTAACCAACTCTTGTACTATAATTAGTTTATATTACTGTAGATAGACCGAACTTAGTTTCACCCTAGTAGAACGAACGGAATGTAATACTTGTTGAACAAATGCAGGCTGAAATTTTCTCACAGATTCTTTCCTATTGGTGAGCTTTTTGCTTGTTTCATATCAAAAATGTTAGATCACTGCAAAAGTTGCATTATGATGTGAGTATGAAATGCTTACACTTGAGTTTTAGGTTGGAGTGGAAGAAGGCTTGTCTAACCGGCAGCAGTTGGATGACTTGTCAAACTCACGTTTATTCATTCAGGAATACAGAAAAGCAGTTTTGATTTGCTCTTAGTGTAAATTACTTGTGAAGTCTAAGAAAACAGTAAAAGGTGATGTTTTTTTATATTATCAGTACAGTGGAGCTCTATTTTATATAATGATTCCAGGATTTTGTAGTTATGGAAAAAGATAAAATAGTGTTTTACCAATGATTCTACATGTCCTTTAATTAAGACTTCTGTATACTTTTGATTATTTCTGTTGCAACTTATCAGTGAAAAATTGCATTATTTGTTTTGTTTGTTTTCTGAAGAGATGTTCGCCGATTAGTCGTTGCCATGTCAAGAGCCAGGCTCGGGCTTTATATCTTTGCAAGGGTATCACTGTTCCAGAACTGTTTTGAGCTAACTCCAGCCTTCAGCCAACTCACAGCTCGACCACTTCACCTCCATATTGTTCCCACAGAATATTTTCCAACAACCAGACAGGTAGGAATGGCTGCTCTGAATTTTACTGTTTTGGATGTATGTGGGGTTTGCCCACATTTTTTGAGTGGGCTGCAAGAGATGGATTTGTATTCCCTGCTAAACCAGGGACTCTTGGATAATTAGGTCTCTAGAGTTAACTTTTATCATGTTGATTTTCCCACGTAACTTAGTTGTCAGTATTCTGGCTGTATAAGCAATTAAATATGTTTCTTTTGTGATAAATACGTAAGTTTTGAGTGTATTATGTATTTTTTGTCTTGTTATGGAAAAGCATCCCAAAAAGGCTACACAAAGCTAATTGCTTCCGATTAAAAGAAGTAAAATTACATTTGACTGAATAATTAAGGATAGCATATTACCTAAAAAAATCAGTGTATTAAAAATTTGGTCTGGAATCACCAATGGGTTTTGTTGCTGAGCTAGGTTCATAAACATGAAAACCCAGTTTGTAATCAGGTACTAGTTCTTTAGGGAAGGCACTAGACATCAGAGCAGGAGCATATTGGCTTTGTGTTCTGGGCCTTTGAGAAGTGGCTACATGAACCCAAAACTCAGTTACAGATCTTTCCCTGGTCTTCAGTGCTATTGACAAGTTTAGAGGGAGCCCTTCAGCTGAAATTTTCAGGTCTACTATAGAACAAGGAATGCAGTGTTCATGGTCAGTGAATGTGAGTAAGAAGGTGATGGGCAAGTAGGCTAAATCCTGATCGGATCATAAACTATTTGTGCCTTTAATATGTTACATGACTTGAGTCCAAAATGTGCTTCATGGAATAAGCACCCAGCCTTTTCTTTTGAAATTTCTTTCATTAATCCAGTTCCCCAAAGTGCAAGACCTTCTCTCCAATCTTTTCAAAGAATTTAGCAATTTGTTGTCTTTTAAAAGCATTGAGTAATTTCTTGTGTGTTACGCTTCCTGGTAGAGTTCAGTAACCTTTGAAAAAGGGTTATTTTGCTGTGGTTGATGAATGACTCTTTTTTTCCCCTTAGAATGGAGAAAGACCACCACACCAGATAGATGTTATTAAGAACATGCCTCAAATGGCTAACTTTGTGTACAATATGTATATGCACGTGATACAGAGTACACGCCACTATCAACAGGTAAGGACTCTCTGACTTTTGGAAGGTAATCCTGAGTACTCCAAAGTTCCTTTGTTGGTTTTTGCTCTCCTGAAGGACTTCCAAAAGTGGAAAAGAAATGGATGTAAAAGGACACTGCACTAAATTGGAAGCAGTTTGCTGCCCAGGAAAAGCCTTTCCCAGTTGAACAGGATACTTCCTATTTTGGGAAAGTCCTTTAGATACTTGTTTGCTGTAATCAAAAGAGCATAGAGAGAGAGTAGTGACACTACTAAAATCTCCTAGGAACACTTTCAATGTAGTGAAAACTCACGCAGTTTTGTTTGAAACCCAGTCCCATAAGCACATGATGAGATTTGTTTTGGAGCCACTTCATCAAATATAGTTGGAGACTTCTTAACCGTACAGATTGTATATGATGAAGACTCACTGTACTGTGCAGTCAGTCACACTGAGATGCAGATGAACAGCCCTGTCAAAACACTGAAGTGCCTACATGTCCTGAGAAGGTGGTAGAATCTAAGTTGTAGTGGAAGATGGGTTTGGTTGACACCTTAATTAAATGTGGAGCTGATTATTCTGCTATTACAAATGATTCCTTTTACCACCCTAATCTAATAGCTAGCCAGTTTTCCTGCTGTGGCAATGAATCATGTTCTTCTTATAGAAGAAACCAAAGAGTGAACTGCAGATAACCCGCAGCAGAAACAGAGCAGGCACGGAATTTATTTTACCTTATTTAGTACAACATATTTTTCCTGTTCTTTCACGCTAGTCTTAACAGTGGTCATCGCAAAGCACAAGGTGTGTCTAAGTAAGTCACAGAAGTCTGAGTTAGTCTCATGATTCAAGAATATATTTTTGTAATTAAAGGATCTCTGGTTTAGAAATAGACTGTTTCTGTGAACAGATGGATGGTAGAGGCCAATATGATAACTTCAAAGTCTATAAAAATTGCTTTTCATATCTCTGCTGGTAGTCATTTGCTTCACTGATTTGCCTATGCTTGTCATAGATTTGTGATATTAGTGTCATCTAATTGAAGATAAGGCTTCACAGTAATCAAACACTTAATTTGTCATGTGAAACCAATTTGCCTTTAAGCTAAACAAAGCTAAACAATCATCCGTGGGAGGTTTATCAAGCTTTGATTTCATTAAAGTGGTTCACAATATCCCAGGGAAATAGCCACCATGTCTCTAAATCAGGTCAGGCTGCAAGAAGTAGGAATGTTCCTGTGCAGCCTGGAGTTGAGTAGCCTTCATCTCATGGCATTCCTGGTGTTTGTTTTCTGAAGTCTGTAGCAGGGCTACCATTGCTGCTTATAGTGCTTTGCAAAATATGTTTTTGTTTGTGAGCAAAGCAGTTTGAATATGCTAAGTGGATTATCCACAGGCATTGTGTGGAAAACACCAAGGCATTGCACTAGCTCTTACTGGGACCTGTGTCATTCTGCATTAACAGCTCTGGTTGAAACTTGTGTAAGTGCAGATTATCATAGAATGGTTTAGATTGGAAGAGACCTCAGAGATCATCTAGTTCCAACCCCCCTGCCATGGGCAGGGACATTTCTCAGCAGACCAGGCTGCCCAGAGACAATAATGTTCATAGAGCATTTTATAGAACATTTCAAGGGGAAATCACTGGAGTGAGCTATTAAAGACAGGCCTGTGAAGGCCTGGAAGAGCAACTTAAACACATCTAGCAGTTGATATGGTAATAGATGAGATTACAGTAGGAATGTGCTAGGGGTCCAAGTAGGGATTTACCATGACCCTATTACTTGTCTGTTTGCTTGGGATAATGAAATGTGTTTGATATCCTTGAATGGGAAGTACTGAGTTTTGAACACCCTCTTTTCAGACAAAAAATAAGACCATAGTGTGAGCCAATATTGTTCTTAATGTTTCGATATGTATATATTGAAGATAAGTGCCTGCAAATGATGGGGGCTTCTACATTTTGGATCTTTTGTTGTTAACTTGCTTCTAATGTGAAATATGAAGTATAAGGAAACAGTTCAAGCTAAAATAGGAATAGATGTCCCATGAAATGCACTTGTTGTTGTAAAAACTGAAAAATCTTTGTTTTTCCATCACCTAGCGCTTACTGCCTCCACCTGCCATGATTGAAGAACCAGAAACTACTCAACCCCAAGAGACTGAAGTGGAAGGTGAAGTGCAAGACATGCAGGAAGATGCACAAGAAAAAGAAAATCAAGAAGAGGAAGAAGAGAAAGTGGACGAAGTGGATGAACATCGAACAATGCCAGAACACCCTGGAAGGGACAGTGATAGTGGTGACAGTGAACCTGAGAATGAGACTGAAAAGTGATCCATGGGGATGTTCGTCCTCTACATGTTTTGGAAAATGGACACAGGGAAAAAAAAAAGCCGTTAGAAATACATTTGCTATTTTTACATTCACTTTTTTAAATGGTTGCTTGTGTAATGTGACCTGCTGGTATGTTTTTCACCAAACACTTTGTTTGCCAAATGTTTTGCAAACATTCTACTGAGTTCTTGTTAGTATCAGTAATGTAACTCATTTCATGACCTCAGATGATGCACAGATTTTCATAAGTTGTTCAGTAAAGATGCTTTTTATATCAGTTTTGAATATGTTTGACCTCTAATTCAGTCACTGACTTATCCTGTAAACCTCACTAATTAAGTATATTCAATATCAGAATCATAGAATTCTATGACTCTATGATTTTAATATTATCAGCCACTCTTCATAGTTTCCGTAATTTTTTGTGATGGAGAATTCATTAGACAGAACTTACATGCACAGAGATGGTATTTTAGGTGTAGAGTCAAATTTAGGACAAGGGGCAATGGGTGTAAGCTGAAACATAGGAGGTTCCACATAAATATGAGAAGGAACTTCTTCCCACTGAGGGTGACAGAGCACTGGAACAGGCTGCCCAGGGGTGTTGCGGAGTCTCCTTCTCTGGAGGTGTTTAAAACCCACCAGGACATGTCCCTGTGTGACTGGATTTAGGTGATCCTGCTGTGGCAGGGGAATTGGACTGGATGATCTTCTGAGGTCTTTTCCAATCCCTAATGTTCTGTGATTCTTTGATTTAATTGTATGTCTGAGAAATGTGAATGAGCATTGGACTTTGGAATGTTTGAAAGCTTTATTGAAATGGGACCTTGATAGGTTCTCAGAATTTCATAAGGGCCAGGTACTTGTAGCAATTTGTGGTGCCATTTTTAATTGATTGTTATTTATGGAAGAAGCAAAGGTGAAACTCTTCAACAGCACTGGTTTTTAAATTTGTTTTTTGAAATAATTTCTTCTGCCTTAAGAAAGTACAGTAATTGTCCAGGATAAAGCCACATGAGAAAGAAAGAAAAATGATAGTTCCCCGAATGCAAGGTTTGCAAAATGTACAAGGTTGATACTGATGATGTGATAGTTGAGTGGTTTTTCCAGGGCAGCTTCCAGGGTTTGCTATTGGTGCAGTGTTCTCTTACGCTTTTTATTCGCTGAAATGAAGTTTCCTCAAACAAGACCAATTGCTTGAGCAGAATGTGTGCTCTTCAATTCCCTCTCATGTCTGGAAGGGACTGTACTGTTTGTTACCAAATTTTCTGCCTTGGGAGAGTAATGATTACAGTGTAGAACACTTGGGTGCTAAGTTCCATGCGCTAACATTCAAATGTTCATGCAGGGTCAGATATACAGGGCCTTCAGGGTACAAGCAGCTAGCTCAGCTGAGGGTTGTCATCTTTGTTTTCATGCCTGTTTTCTATAAATTCTTGAATCTGACAATTGTTTATTGTGCTTGAGTATTTTAGGAATTGAAAAAGAACTCTGAAGTGAGTAATTAATCAATGTCCTATCAGTTCTCAGGACAGAATGATGATTAGCAAGTACCCAAAGCTGCAAGCAGCTGCAAAGACCTTTTTGAGTTGTGGATGGTTTGCAGTGAACCTTGCCCGCACCTTGCCTGCGTGACGCTGTGTTTTGTGTACAGGTCCCAGGTGTGATTATAAGGCTCTGGTGAGAGAATGTAGGGACACAACTAGGAAAGCCAAGGCTTCCTTAGAGTTAAATCTTTCAAGGGAGGTCAAGGGCAACAAAAAGGGCTTCTTCAAATACATTGCAGGTAAAACTAAAGTTAGAGGCAATGTAGGCCCCCTGCTGAATGAGGTGGGTGCCCTGGAGTCAGAGGATACAGAGAACAGAGATACTGAACACCTTCTTTGTTTCTGTCTATGTGGAGCTGCTAGAGGGAGTCCAGCATAGAGCAATGAGGATGATGAAGGAAGAGGAGCACCTCCCTTATGAGGAAAGGCTGAGGGAGCTGGGTCTCTTGAGCTTGGAGAAGACTGAGGAGTGATTTCATTAATGTCTACAAATGTTTGAGGGGTGGGTGTCAGGAGGATGGAACCAGGCTCTTCTCAATGTCATCTAGTGATAGGATGAGGGGCAATGGGTGTGAGCTGGAACATATTAGGTTAAACATAACTATGAGAAGGAACTTCTTCACAGTGAGGGTGATGGAGCACTGGAAGGAGCTGCCCAGGGAGGTTCTGGAGTCTCCTTCTCTGGAGATGTTCAAGGCTCACCTGGATGTGTTCCCGTGCGACTGGGTCTCGGTGATCCTGCAGTGGCAGGGAGATTGGACTGGATGATCTTTGGAGGTCCCTTCCAATCCCTAATGATTCTATGATTCTGTGAACATTACTTTGTTTCATCGTTCCAAAGCCATGTAATTAAAAATAACCCGTAAAGACTTACTGAGTGAAGCTAAAGAGCTATTAGTAGGTTTTCTTCACATTTATTTAGCCACTGCTTCCATGAATTGCTTAATTTTCCATTTTTACTGAGGCTGTAGAACAATTTAGGCATTACAAAATTATTTAAATGGAGACTACTTTAGAAACAGCTCAACCCTTGGACTCTAATATTGTGCTGATATAATGATACTGTAATTCAATGGACTGTTCACTTCTGTAATAACCAGAAAAACAAAGGCAAAGAGCAGTTTGCTTAGGGTTCTGTCATCCATACGTAGCTGAGATGATACTATATGAATGCATTTTCTCTCTGTGACTCCAAAATAGTGCAGTAAGTGGCAGGTTTTTAGGTACAATCAAAGAAGATGCCTTGGCAACACTCCTGGAGCACAGCTTGCTTTTTCCTTAGTCTGTGTGGAACTTTGAAATGGCTTCGCAGTGCAGCAAAGACAGCAGGTAACTTCTAAAAAGTTCATGGCAAAGTTTGCCAAGGGGGAGAACCAAGCTAGAGGTCTCCATAAGCATGTTACAGTAGTGAATATGTCCATTGACTCCTAAAGATAAGTCTGTTATTTTTTTCCTAGTCCACCTGGCTCTTGCTTTAATAGCGGCTACTGCTCCCTGTGTTTGATGTGGTCAGTTCTAATTTCCTTCAGCAGGAAGCAAGCATCTGGCCCCTTTTCCCTTTTGAGTGGATCTTTGCAGTTTCCTAGGGTATAAAAGGATGAAGAAAAGTGTTCTTATGAAGAGCAGAAGTTAAATAGAAGCTAAGTTTTCCTGACAGAACAGCTTTGCTGACAGGACAAGGGAAGAGTTTTATTCTCTGAAATCACAGAATTCTTTTAAAAAAGAAGACCTAGAGGCGATGTTGATCATGCACTGGGTAAACACGATGACATACAATTCTACTGAAACAAGAATTAGGTAACACTTGAGGTCTTATAGAGCAAGCAGACAAAAGCAAATGTCCCAGCCAACAAATGAATCACAGCCCACAGCAGTCAAGAAGCTGTGAGTGCTGTTAAGACACATGGCAGGGTAGTTGCCTTTGCCTAACATGGTAATCTTCCCAGCAGAAACAATCAATACAAAATAAATGTTCCTGGGGAGTTTTGGAGACTCTTTTTATGCCCTTTGGTGCTTCCTTTGTCTTGTGGTTTCTCAAGTGTAACTGTATTTCAATTCCTTTTCTCAGAGGGTTGGTTGCTTAGGTACCTGTCAGGAAAGCCCAGTAACTGTAATGTACTGCTAAACCCAGTTTAAAGGAACACTGTTTCCTTTGCATATTACAAAAGACCTCATTAATGTCTATAAATATGTGAAGGGTGAGTGTCAGGAGGATGGAGCCAGGCTCTTCTCAATGCCATCTAGTGATAGGACAAGGGACAATGGGTATAAGCTGGAACATAGGAGGTTCCATGTAAATATGAGAAGGAACTTCCTCACAGTGAGGGTGACGGAGCACTGGAACAGGCTGCCCAGGGGGTTTGTGGAGTCTCCTTCATGGGAGATGTTTAAGACCCTCCTGGATGTGTTCCTATGTCTAGGTGATCCTGCTGGGTCAGGGGGATTGGACTGGATGATCTTTTCGAGGTCCCTTCCAATCCCTAATGTTCTGTGGTGCTGTGATTCTTGAAAGGCTTTCAGCCAAGCATCTTCTCTATGAAGAACCACCTTTTGGGAGGCTTCTGCAGAAGTACAGGACTCAAACTTCCAAAATAAGGCACCTACAAAACTCCTACAGCAAAGAGAATGCAAGCAAAGAAGGACCAGGCAATGCTGCTCCCCTTAGTTTGTAAATAGTAACGTTGCAGGCTAAATACTCCTGTTGTAAGAGTGCTCTTTCCCACTCCTGCAGTAGGTAACAAGGACATGTTGTGGCAGGAGTTTAGCCTGTGACAGAGGTAGGTAACATGTTGCTGCTAAGGAAAATTCTAGGTTTTGTTCAGCTTCTGCTGTGATTTCCACTCACCTTGAAAAAAAGACCAAGGACAAGGACCTTTGAGCCGAGTAACTGCAGTGTAATGCAGAGATGCCTGTTACTGGACCGATATATCTGGAAAACAAGATAAAACTACAGGCTGAAGAAGAGTTATTTCAGCTCTAGGTAAGAAACCTCCCAGAGTTCAGGCATTATCTCTGTGCCTGAGAAGCACTATCAGAGCAAACGGGGTATGTTTCTCCAGGAGTATCTTTTCAGAACAAGTAGACACAAGCAAAACATTGGGCCAGCTGCTGTCAGTTACATGGTTTATGTGCAGATGGTGGTGGTAAAACAAATGCAACATCAGTGCTTGTTTCCCTAACGAAACATTAGAATGTATGATTCCAGGGAACAGTATAAAGGCACGAGCTGGAGAAGCCAAATAAGGGTCAGGAATATATCAGTCCTGGCACCAGCTGCAACAGATAAAAGAAGCCGCCCTTATTGCATTTATCAAGTGTGAATTCCTAAATTGCCGCAACCCGGTGTAAGAGAAGTCCTGCTACGCATCCAGAGACGCTTCAGCATCCTGCTGTGCTAGCCTGGCATCTCTTGTGTGTCAAGAGCACTTATTTTTAGATGGGACAGTCATTAGGGACATAACATATCTGAACTACTGTAAAGGAAGCAGTTCGGAGGCTGCAGAAGCGGGGAGGGAGAAGCTCAGTACAGAAGCACTAAGATTCTGTTCCTGACCTTAATCTGCAGCAGTGTGGATAGACTTGCCCTATTTTTTCAGAGGGATTTTTGGCAGCAGCAGTCATGTCCTATTGGCCAACCCCATGTTTTCTGAAATGAGGTATAGCACATGTTTTGCGTGCTGAGTCAGGGAGGGGAGATTGAGCCTCGCCAGTAATCCTCTTGTGCTGAGGGCACATGCAGGAACAAAACAGGATGGACTGGGAGACAGAAAAGCCCCAATTGCAGAAAAGCTGTCCTGCTGTCTGTCACTGACCACATCTGGAGACACCAGCAGGGTTAAACAGAGAGCTGCTCTCTGTGGCAGTGTGTACATATGACCTAAATTTGAACAGAACTACATGCACCCAAATACTGCCTCTGTATGGATCTAAATTAAACCTCAGTAATGACTTCAGAGATAACAGTTTTGCTTATCAGAAAGATATACTGAAAGTTACTGCTGGTAGATTGATAAGAAGTCTTGACTACAGCCTCTGTTATCAGTTCTGTGGTGTCATCCAGATGCTAAAGGAGAATATTACATAATCACCTTCTAGAAAATGTTGAGTTCTTACTTTGCAGACTGGCTTTAACTGATACCCTGTGGTCTCTTGGTCTGGATTTTCTCATCTTTGTCAGCATGTAGCAGGGGAAATAATCACTTGGCGTGGACAGCCAGGACATGAGGCATCATGGCAAATCCTGCCCTTACTGTGACTTTATGTCTGAGCTGTTGTAATTAATGTGATGTACATAAACCTAAGTGAGAAACTAGGGATTTTTAGACAAAACGTGTTAAGGAAGTAAGAAGCAATTGGGGGGGGAGGGCAATTGCTTTAGGAAGTACTGTGGTTGTAGAGCTGAAGGCAGTTTTCCCAAAGCAATGTTTTCCCCAAAATGTTTGTTAACAGTTGCACTTTGTTGTTATCATATGTAAAATCAAACTGTTCAAGCACTCGGCTTTAGTGATGACTTCTTCTTCACATCAATCATATGTTATTATAAGAACAAGTGATAAAACAGAAAGTAAAAGACACTGTATTCCCGATTAAAAAAAAATTATAAAAAGACTCAGACCAAACCCCCCAAAATGTTTGTGTTTGAAAATGCTCATTTATTTTTGTTGTTCCAGTTATCAGTGAAAGAAAAAGTTTAAAATCTGGAATGTCACACAAAATGAAAGTCAGAACTCTGCGCAGCTCAGGTCAGAGATGTCTGGGTGTTGAACCCTTCCTGTGGTAGCACCTGAGTTCCAGTTTTGAAAACTGATCAACCTAAACCCAGAAGTGAATGATTCACTATAATCTCCGTGAAGTTCAAGCTATTTAAGTTGTCCTCAGTGCCCTGCTCTCCTCTCCTGGTGCAGGATGTCCTAACACACTATTTTTTCCCTTGTTTGGAATGACCGTGTTTCAAGCACCTGCTAGCTTTACTCAGAGCTGAGAAGTGCTCCTGAGCAGCTCAGTGTTTTTGCAGCCTCTTTATCTCGTTTGATCTCTGATGCACCATGAACTAAGCTGGCTCCTGCATACACAGATACTGTGGTGATGGGGCAGTTGTCCTGGATTGCTCCCTGGTCCTGCAACTTTCACCCACCGGCGTTCTGTCAGTCTGAGCTGTGTCATGAGATGAGGCTCTGAGGACAGCTGCCTCCTGACTCACTCGTCTTAGAGCTTGGTCCTGTGTGCAGCACCTTCCTCATACTCTTCAGCTGATAAAATCATTACAAATGGGGAAGAAACACTGGACAAAACCAGTGGGTACAATGTTTTTGTTTATTGAAACAGCAATGCAAGTGGAAAGGTGCATCCACACCTTGTGCAAGTTTACAGGAGTTGATTCTCAGAGCACCTCCCTGTGATCACAAACCTCACGTGCTTGGTTCTGTCAGTACAAAACCTGATCCTTTATTAGAAATAAGGCAAAGCCTATTCTGTAAATTATTGATTTAAACAAGGACATAAGATGGTTATTTCTGTGAAGGATTAGGTACCTGTGCTTTCTCCCTAAGGGAATATAAGAAATCCTTTCCATTTAAATTCTGTAACTGCCTTACATGTGATGTTTTGGCACCTCATTTCCACAAAATGCTTTATCCTGCAAATTTATTCTATTTTGATTTCTTCTACTATGTTTAGACACAATGCCTTACAGTGTTCCAAGAGGAATATGATGGAAGAAACAGCATAAGATGTTTCTAAGGCCCCTGTACCATGGAGGAGAAGGAGGTGTGGAGAAGGCAATCCCTCTCCCAGGATTCTGAACTGTGCCAGTGAAGATAAGTACTAGAGGAGAGCATGTTCTCCCCACCCTGAGCTAATGCAGGTTTGGGTTAAGAAGTCTTATCTTAATCCTCCCAGACCGTAACCAAAGATGCTAAATTTACATATAAACATAAAGATGTCCTGAGAACTGCTGTCCAAACCTTGTTTTTCTCTTTTGTGTGACTCTGGGCACCAGGGGCCTGCAAGGCAACAGGCAGAAGCTGGGGATGGGCATCAGATGGGAGGTGCAGGAAGCACGGTGTGCCTGGAGCTTATTATGAGGAGATGCCCAGCAATGTGCAGCAGCAGCTAAATATACACCTCGGTGTTTTAGCTGTAATTTATGAATGTAACAACTGTTTCATGTTTCTCCTAGCAAGATCTTTTTAAATGAACTATAAATACATCTGCTTTGATATTTTCCCAGTTGGCACCTGTCTCCACCTTAGGCTACCTTTCTCCTTTGAGGAAGGAGGGAAGCGGCTGTGTTCGTGACTCTGCTCACGCTCACGCCCGCAGAGCAAAGCTCACTTCCTCGAGCCAAGCAGAAAAGCCACAGCAGGAATCTTCCCCTACCCTCCACCTTCTGACATGGGTTCCTGCCTCAGTTTGCTGGTGAAGGCACCTTTTCCCCCTGTTTGGGAACCGCTTGGTGGATGGGTATTGCTGCGTTTTCTGCAGCGTTTGCAACGGGGGAAGACATGAGCATCGCTCACGTTTTGCACTGGTTATGGTGCTCGTGCATCAAGGATGGAATGTGAAGAGGAATGGGTGTGCTCAGAAGTAGAGACTCGTATTAGGGTAACTGGCCTCCTTTGCCAAAGTGCCAGGAGCCTAGTTTGCCTTTGCCTGACTGAGTGTCGGCCACGTGCACCCAGGTCTCTCCTGAGCCCTACGACCCTTTGGGATGAAGTAGAAGCTAAATGCACTTTTCCAGGTTGCGGTTTTACGCTGTGATGCTTGCGTGCTCTTGGAGTCAGCAGTTTTGTTTCGTTTTGTTTGAGAGGCTGAAGGAGCTGGGGCTGTTTAGTCTGGAAAAGAGAAGACTGAGAGGAGACCTTATTGCCCTCTACAACTACCTTAAAGGAGGTTGTAACAAGGCTGGTGTTGGTCTCTTCTCTCCAATTAGTGATGATAGGACCAGGGGAAATGGTCTCCTATCAGGGGAGTTTAGATTGGATGTTAGAAAGACATTCTTTACTGAGAGGGTGCTTAGGTATTGGAATAGATTGCCCAGGGAGGTGGTGGTGTCACCATCCCTGGAGGTGTTTAAGGAACGAGTGGACTCAGCGCTTAGGGATATGGTCTAGCAGTTAGACACCAGGAGAAAGGTTGGACTCGATGACCCTGGAGGTCCTTTCCAGCCATGATGATTCTGTGAGTCTTGTCTCACCCTTTCCCAATCAGCAGTCTTGGAAACAAGGAGCATTTATTCATAACAGTCTTTTTTGGTATTTCTGGGAAAATGAATGTATTCATGGTGTTTTCATTATACTTTGAGGACTATCAACATTTCAGATACCCTAGTAAAATCTACTTTAAATAGGGAAGTCATTCAAGAGAACAACAAAGACTGTATGTTCTTGTCTTGCTCGAAGCCAGATTTAGGACATCTTGAATATACTGGCAACCGAGATGTTTGAAGACAGTTTTAATTAGCTATTTAACTAGTTTGTTTATGAAAGGCAATCAGAAATTGAGCACTAATTTCCAGTATTATTTGAATGAGCACATGTTCAGGGTGAGGATTAGCCTGTTTGTCTTCTAATGGAAAGAAACCCAAAATCTTCACACATCTGCAACTGAATTTCCGAGCCCTGTGCAGCAAAGGCAAGGCTGAGGACGCAGCGCCGCTGTTTTGCTGCGTCCTGGGCAGTTTCTTTATTTGAATTCATTCTTCTGCTCAAGTTGACTTGGGTGTTCAAGATTTCAGCTGGCAAGCTGTCAGCCTTGCCAGCAGCACTGTAGCTGTGAATATCATGACATCCGTAGAGCTACATTCCGAAGCACAATATTTGTTTAGCAGCTCCAGTGCTGAAAGAATTCATGAAAAATCCTGCTTTTCCATACACACTGCGAACAACATGTTGACATAATTCAGGCGCAGTTTTGACGCAACCCACATCGTCGTGTCTTTACCTTGAATGTAAATGTTTTTCTGGGTTTTCCTCATGTTACCTTGAGTTAAAGTTGTGTTAAAATGAATGCTCAAGAGATTTTGTGGCCAAGGCTTTCTTGGAGGTATCTGGGTAACGAGGAATGTACTTAGACTCTCCGAGAGCGCTTCGCTCGGGTGTGATGTAATGCAGCCTAAGTGGGCTTCACCAGAATTTTCTGAAGCATAAACACAGCTGAATTATAAAAAGCTGCCAATACAACAGCCTTCATAATCTATTTTTTTTTAAAAACCTGCCAAATGTGGTAACAAAAATACACCCTGAAAATTCCGTGGAAATTATAGAGTGTTCTCGTTATATAACATAAAGATGAGGAAGAAAAGTGATGGAAATTGGAGGATTTAAGGGCTAGCTCAAGTGCTTGTGTGACTGATACAAGCAGAAACCTTCCCGTGGGGATTTGGGGACACTGATTTTCCTCCCTGTTTGCTTCTTCGCTGTGGCTGTTGCACCCCCCTTCCAAAGTGCTGACTTTACCTCTGGGCACAGAGTTTTCTAGAATTGTAGGAAGGTTTGGGTTGGAAAATACCTTTAAGGTCATCAAGTCCAACCACAAAGCTGACTGTCCCAAGCCCACTGCTTGGTGCGATTTAGTGTGATTGCTATGGTTAGTCTGTGAGCAACACTACCCTGGTAGGGGACAGTGACCAGGCTTCTGGTCCTGTGTTAAATGTTGTGTAAACAGAACTTGTTTAGGCCACCCATAGATCCAGAGATGCTGTTATTTTTCATGCCGTTGTTTACCCTGTCAGGATTTTAAAGCGGTGCCTGCTGCTAAGTTGTTTGTGGATTTTATTAGCATCTGAATTAGAGCCACCCATTAACTCGCTAATATGGTACCGCCCACAGTCACTGTTCCTTAGGCTGAATACTTCTGCCTTTTACTACCCTCACTTTTGCTTCTCTTTCTCCTCATGTTTTACCACTTCTTGTAGGTGTGACTGGTCAACAGCAGTTTTTGGTAACCAAGGTGAACTCTGTAAATGTTTGGCTTCTAGTTGCAAAAGGATTCCCCGAGCTGTTTATATTTTCACCATGAAATCTCAATTATGATTTATTACAAATTAAACACTGAGAAAAGCTGAGGTGTTTTAGTAACGAGCAGTTTATTCCTCCACTGTTTGATCTTTCTTGGTTAGTTTCGTTGTTGGGCATCTCTCAGGACTAGCAGAAAACACCAGGCTGTGCTGTGGACGGTGCAGTATTTTCATACAGATAAATATGCCTGCAGTCTTCTAGACTGCTGGAAGAAAGGAGAAGGCAGAAATAAAATGCTCTGACAGCTCACAACGTAGCTCAGTCACTGGGGAGGTAACTGTTAATAGTCCTGGTGGATGTTAGACTTGATGGATCTGTTAAATAAAGCACAAAGTCTCAAAGCTCAGCCCAGGGAGTAGGTGATAATGAAAAAAGCCAGCAGATACCTAAATGTTATTAACCTGGGAAACCTGTTTCTCATTAAGGCAGAGAATAAGCACTGGCAGTCCTTCTCCTTAGGTTGCCTGCTGACAGTCTGAGAAGTCCTGCAGCTTTATGGGCTAGCCATAGTCTGGACCATAGGAATGTTCTGCGGCAAGAAGATCCCAACACATTCTATTTCAGACACTAATAGAGTTCTTCAGCTACAGCTGTATTTTCTCATGTGCTGAAGGAACATTGCAACCCATGTCTGCAGAGCTATGTGAGACATTTGCACTGAAGTGATGTTAATCTAGAAAACTCCTCATTATATGGACTCTGATGTTTCCCTTTCTTCCTTGGGAAGGTTCCCAGGAGGCTTGTGGGACTTTGTGTTCGTAACGCAACTCCTTTGCTTAATATAAACCCAGATATTTCTTGGCTGAAAGTATCTTTTTTATTTTTCCCTCAAAATATAACATTTTGAGACAAAAGAGAGTGCTCTGTCTGTGTGTCAGAAGGGTTAACCCTTCTTTTCCATGGCACTAGTTTCAGATGGCAACTGCTTAGTGTGGCGATTATTTTGGTTTATTGTGCTGATTGGTTTTTGGCTGGACCATAAGCACAGCCCTGGGTGCCCTCGATGGATCCCTTTCTCCTCTTGCTGCTTTAACAGGACTCGATGGATTAAGCCAAGTGTTGCCGAAGGGCACGTGTCTGGGGAGGCAGCAGGCTCCGAATGCGAGCCATGGCAAGCGCTGGTGATAAGCGATGGAGGTGGCTGCATCAGACAGCATTCAGCCGCGTGCTGTTGGGTTCCGTAGTTTACTCTGCTAATCTTAATTTTCAGTTCTCAACCAACTGTTCTTAGTTTTTAATTGTGTGGCATTTTCCTGAGCATGTCTAAGAAACCTCAACCAGCCAGAGGCTTGTCTTCTAAAATATCCAATACAAGTCGTAGCTATTGTTTTAAAAAGGAGTTGTGGTAGAATCATAGAATCAGTTAGGTTGGAAAAGACCTTCAAGATCATTGAGTCCAGCCACTAACCCTACTGAGTTAAGCCCAAACCTAAACTATATCCCTAAACTCCAGATCTACACAACTTTTAAACACATCCAGTGATGGTGATTCAACCCTATATGTACTCGGTGAAGGTCACTATGTGCACACACCTCTCAGGCTGTGAGTTCAGTGTCAAAATGTGATGAAGTGGCTGCAAACACTGCCTGAGAGGTGAACTGCAACTACCTGTTCCTACTAAGACACTTATGAAGAGGGCACCCTGAGCTGGACATCTGTGATTTTTTTTAATCTAGAGTGTACATTGCTCGACAGTGAAATTCTGATCCATTATCTTTATAGCACGTGTGTTCTCCCATGTTTGTTTCAGTGCCCGTGTGGCTTAGTCCTTTTGCAACAGGCACTGAAAATCTTGTGGCTTAGCATCTCATTTTGTGTTAATTTCCTGCAGCTTTTTCAACTTTGATCATTTATTGCACTGATTTCAAGTACTTTAAATTAACAAACCAGTTCTGTAAACACTTTCACTGAAATGTCTCCTCCTGTGCCCTTTGATGTACCTGATACTTTTACGATCCATTGAGCACTAGACATTGTCCAACCATCTACTTTGAATTTCTAAGGACTTCAGAAGGTGTCTGGAGAAAATACTTCTCATTTTGCTTTGTACATTCTGTGTCTTCTGGTTTTTCACCTCATGGTTTGGTGACAGTGAGTATTTATATGAAACATAAGATTTATTTCCTTTCTTAAGCTTCTTTTCTCGGTTCAAGAAAACAAGGCACAGCTCCAAGTGGCCAGCTGACAATGACAGTGACTACAATTTCCTGTGTGTTTCCAGCAATGTGTTAGAAATTAGCAAGCCTGCAAGGCAGTTTAAAGAGGTTTAATTGATCCAGAGGAGAGTATAATTAGCCAAAAAAGTGTCTCAATGCCGTGTCAGCGCTCCAAGAAAATGAAGAAGTTGCCCTCTGGAGATCGGAAAGCCTTCAAAGATGTCTGTGGTGGCTGCCTGCGAAGTTCAGAGTTCTACCCACTGATAGAAGTGAACTCCCTGAGGAGGGAGAAAGCTCACTTCCCTTCGTTATTATTTTTCATTTGTTTAACACTTCATTCTGTTGTCACTGAAAGAATGTGTTTTGGCTAAGAAAGAAAAGAAAGTTTCCCCCAGTTCAGCTGTGGGAGCCTAGAACTGTCTTGACACAGGGGGATCAAATGCCTGACTGCTTCTGAGGAGGACTTCATTACTTCATGGAAGAGGTAAGTAACGTGGCATGCTCTCTGCAGCCGTTTCTTCAGAAAGTTTTCATGTAATAAGTCTCCCTCAGGTTGGATATTTTGTAAAGTTTGACCCAACACTACTTTTGAAAGCAAAGCTGTGGAGAAACGTGGACATGTTCATCTAAAACCGAAGCAGCGCAGTATTTACACGTTTGATGTTTGCCACAGGTGATCACAGAAGTGTAGAAACATTAGGGATGGGAAGGAACCTCGGAAGGTCATCTAGTCCAATCCCCCTGCCAGAGCAGGATCAAAGTGATGGATGACTTATTTTTCTATTTTGGGGGAAACATTTGCCAAAATTCAGCTGCTTCATAATCTCTTAGAGTAGCCTTGAGTACGTGTTGAGGAGCTGGAATCTCTGAAGGGTCTTCTCTGCCTGTGTTCAGCAATGGTCATCTGCTGCAAAATGGCCATGTCCAGACCATTCCTGAAGAGCAGGTGAACTTACCCGTTCTTGTAGAAGGAACTCAGTGATTTTCCCTGCAACTGTGGGCGCTGGTGGGAGTCAGAATCTTTTTCAAGAAAAAATTCTCCATGGAGAGTGTGGCCAGGCACTGGAATTGCCTGCCCAGGGTGGTGGTTGAATCACCATCCTTGGATGAGTTTAAAAGACGCTGAGATGTAGTGGTGGGGGAACTGGTTTAGAGGTGAACATGTAGAGTAGGATTGATGGTCGGACTCGATGATCCCAAGAGTCTTTTCCAATCTGAATGATTCTATGATATCAGAACTTTGGTCCCAAAGGTCTTTTCCAACCTGAATGGTTCTATGATTCCACGATATTGGAACATAGACGAGGTTGTATTTTCCCCTTTTTTTGCAGTAGTCTTCCCAAAGTGAGTAAAGAACATTCTCTACTTACTTGTAGCAGGCAAAGCTGAGTAAAACTGGGACTGGGGGTGAAAACGTTTAGGTTCAGATACAGGAAATTCAGAGTTGCCCACTATTTTCAACTGTCATGGATTTCTGGAAGAGGATTCAAATGTGAGACTAGAGAAGCCAGAGAAGGGAACACTGAGGAGTCAGACTTGCATGTGAGCGGGTGACAGTGTGGTTGTGGGGCTGAAGAGAAGCTGTTGAAAGAGTGGAGGAGAATAGCACATCTCCAACATGGTGGTGGACACCTGTCACTTCTGCAGTATCAATGAATGTAAAAAGCCTTGAGAAGGAAAGCTGGCACTGGAATGCTCTATGATGTCACTTTTGAAGTTCAGATTTCCTTTTTTAACCCCCCCCCAAAGGTTTGTGCAAAGCCAGCTCAGTGGCAGCCTATCACATGTGCAAAGCCAAGCACCCAAAGTCAGGAGTGGTCGTCTTACAGCTATTGATTGAATAGAAGTTAGATGCCTGCATATGCTGCCTTCAGCAGGGGTCTGACAGCACTGTGGGTACTACAGGGATGTGTGCTGGTTGTGATGTTTTGGATTTGAATATATCAGATCTACTCCAAAGCATCTCATATGTAGATATTAAAGTCTTGTTCTACAGGATCCCTGAGAAACTCTCTGGTAAAGAAGAATACAGCAAAATCCCTGAGGAAATCAGCAAGTCCATCTTCTCTATTTTACAGCAGAGAGGCCAGTTCACAGAATTTATATACAACAGTTACTTGCTTAAGTACTGAAAGGCAAGAACAGGTACAGAAGCAGCCCCAAATATCTATTTCCTCTTTTAGAGTAAGCACCTTATCATCTGGGCATAGTGAGACATTAATCTTGTCTGTGTTTATCCATAATTACTCTTGTAATAGCTCCTGCCTGCAACTGCGGTACCTTGTTCTGGGAGGCAGGGATGTCTCCTCCTGTCTACCACAGGAGGAACAGTGTTAGCTGCTGTGGTAGACAGGAGCTGCCAATAAGCTGCTGCAATTGAGAATAGCCAGTGGCCCGAGCCCTTAGAAGGTGGTTTCAAGGTGTAAATCTGGATTGTTAACAAAGAGCATCTAACTGCTTCTTCCAGGGAGAATAGTCAGTGGCCTGAGCCCTTACACAGTGGTTTCAAGGTGTGAATCTAGACAGTTACGGAAGAGAAACTAAGCTTTGGAGACAAATGGTGTTTCAGAAACATCCTTATTTAGGCTTAACCATCAAGCAGCATTCTGTGCTGAATTAGGTGATGATGCATAGGAGAAGTTTAATTTTTTAACAGATAGGATCAGAGAAGACACAATGCTGACTGAGGAGAGTCACTGGTTTCTTTGGTGGAGGGGTTCTGTTGCTGAGTCTGTTCCTTGAAAGCTTTCATTTCTCCAGTGTGTTAACAGTGAACTGAGGAGATGTGGATTCTGCTAGGACAGAGAATGACAGCTAAACGTTGGGCATTAAACATTCATCTCACACACACGTGTTCATATAAAAGCTGACATATGAGGTTTAGATCGACCACGCTACATGTTTTGGATACGGACAGTAAGAGAAACAAATGCACCCAAACTCTAACCCCCAAACTGGCGTGTGGTTCCTGTGATGGACACTCTGCACGGAGCCTTCCAACTGCTGGAACAAGAGAGTACTTTTGATTTGATTTATCTATCTCGGACAAGATGCCTTAGACATTTTGTCTTCCTCTTTTACAGCTCCACAATAATCCAACAGAATTGAAACAAACTTCTGAAAAGATCAGATTTTTGTTGAAAGCTGCTTTTGTAACATCTGTCTGTGGTGACTTTTGTACAAGTCCTACAAGTGTTCTTAGTTTGTCATTGTTTTCCTATGTGTGATGAAGGAAGCAGGACTTGTTACAGCTCCAGCATACCTAGCACAGCAGTAGAGTTTGCTGACACAATAATTCCTGACATTTACCTTCCCCATCTTCTTACCTTTCTTGTGTAACTGCTTTGCCCACCCTTTTCAAGTAACCAGCGAAGTGCAAACCACACAGCCTATTACATATATAGATCCTGCCACTAGGTTAGCAAGAATTCCTGTTACGAAGATGTACCAGCACTTCTTTTAACTTAATTCCAACAGAATGACTTCTAGTGTTAGAAATTCTTTAGATCTGTATCATAATTGTGCAGTTCTGCAGTGAGGAAGTTATCTTCCCTTTCTTACAGGAGGACTTGGTTCTGAATGACAGCAGGTGCTTAATGCTGCTCTTACTGCTGAACCAATTTTTTCCGTTAACACGACGAACAGAGAAAATAATTAGAATCTTTCTCTGCAAATCTAACAACTAGAATCTTTCTCAGTGGATCCACAGATCATGACTGTGCTTTTGTAGCACCTTAACATCTATTTTCTTCCATTGCTGTAAAATAGATAAAATGGATAGACCTGATGTATGATGTCAGTGATCATTTAAATGAGTAGATTAGTCCAAAGCCATGAATGTTCAAAAGCAACAGCCCCAGATTTAGCTTTATGGGAATTTTACTTGCAGATATTTACCTTTCACAGTGTTGTTTGCCCTGACTCAAATTGCTGTGGTGCTAAGTAGAGCCAGGATCTTGAGTTTTCCTTTCAGAGTTCTCCTGTCCCATGCGACTTTTAAGTAATTAAAAGTAAGTAAGTAATTAATCTGACTATGATGTTATATTATTTTTAGCAGTGTTGACACATTTATATCCAACTGCATTTTCCTAACAGTTCCAGCAACAGGAGCAGGAATTTTGGTAAAGTTTTCGTGGTTCTCAGCCTGCTTGTGCTCCTGTGCTCATCTGAGTTTCAAGTTTGTCTCTTTTCATTTGAATACCGCAGAGATATTTTTCCTGAAGGTAAGTCGGTCTGCGTTTCATCTCCTTGTTGCTGGTAATCAAATTCAGGTTTTCATTTCTCTGTGGCTTCAGGTGAGTAACTTTGCTTTCAAGCCGATCGGCTTTGAGAATCTGGCTGGGCAAAGCAGCTGCTTCATCCTGACAGCTGTGTGATCTTGTTGTAGCCACCCGGAAAGTTGCACGCCCCAAAACACCAGTAGGAATGGGGTGGGAAATCTGATGACTATTGGACTAGTGCTTAAAATACAGGAGAGGTACCTCTAAGTTTGATTTTCTCTTTCAGATACATCAACAAAGTCCAGTTTGTCATTGAGTCAGTTAATTGCTTCTTCCAGTGAGAATAACCAGTGGCCTGAGCCCTTAGAAGGTGGTTTCAAGGTGTAAATATAAATTGTTAAGAAATTGCCTTCTGTACACAAACATCACAGGACTTTGGAGAACTTCAAATTTACTAATAAATACAACTAGCCTAGTTACAATAAACTGGGAGGTTTATAAAGACTTGGAGAACTACTTGCTTTGGAATAGATGCATCTTGTTAGCTCAAACATGATTCTAGCTTTTTCTCTGCATGTCTCAAGCTCCAAGGGCTTACTTTTATATCTTTCCAACCCAGTCCATCTACTTTTCTGAATATGCTTAGACAGAACATTTCAGGATTCATCCTATTAATAATATAATCTGGAATTTATTTTGTGCTTGTGTGGAATTTCACCTGCTTTCTGGTGCTACAAATTAAATCAACTAGAGAACATTTCAGTGACTTAATTCAATATGAGATGTCCAGTTCCTGCTAGGGTTTGAGCTCCTCCAGCATCCTTTGAAGATGATAAATTAAGAGGTTTACAGGCTACACAATGATTCATAAATAATGACCAGAATAAACTTGCCAGTGACAATTCTACTAAGTAAATATTTCTTTATCAAGGGGTATTTATGACTTTTATTTAACTACAAGTCATTTTTGTTGCCTCCTTAATCTAATAAGAGAGCAATATGTATAGACCACCTTTTCTTGGCTTATTCCAAGTCTGAAGTGAATGAGAGGAACTTTGGTGCTGGTTGTATCACCTCCTGAAGCTTTCTTTGAAGGACTTTCTCTCCACCATATAACAAGCTTTTGCAGTCAGCTGTAGTTAAGCCCCACTCTTCTTGCCCTTGGGTACTCAGAGCTTGTCGCAGTGTTCTAGACACAACAGCCTAACTCTTACAGCAGCCATCTCGATAATTCCCACTTGAGTTGTCAGAGGGTCTTCACTGGGAACCAGCTTGAGCATCAAGGACAGAAAAACAGTGCAGATGAGGTCTATGGAAGATAAAGCTTTTTGAAAGTTTCCAAACTCTTTTACACAAGTTACATTATACAAGAGATTCAGTATTAAAATTCTTCACTGTTGAAATGGTTCATTTGTGAAAGCTACTTTTAAAAATACAGGTAGCATGCTAAATAAGGAAGGCTGGAGGTGCTGCCTTAGTTGCCCATCACTCAGGCAGGAAGCTGAATACTTGGCATAGTGTGTAGGCTCTTCCTAAAGCATGTGAGGTGAGTTAGGCCCTGGCACATGCCACAAAAAGGACACTTGGAGCTCATGTATTTGAAGCACTATATTCTGGTATGTGGCTGAATCCTCTTTCCTTGCTGGGGTTAGTGCTACTGAACTGCAGAAGCTAGCAGGTAGCTACTCTGTTCACTTGAGGACTATGTGGAACACCCTGAGACAGTACTGTAGGCTTACCCTGCTCCAGCAGTGGGGGTTGGACTTAGCTGCGAGGTCCCTTCCACCCTCTAACATTCTGGGATTCTTTGATTCTGTGACTAGAGTCTGAAATCCTTGTAGAAATTGTCGGCATCTCCCTGAGAAGCTAAATCGAACTTATTTATGGTTTCTTTTCTCAGATTCCTTTTTAGGTGCTATGTGGGCATGAAGAAGTAGGTGGAGGTAGACAGGAGGCTATTTCTTCTCCCTTTTGTTACTGGTTAGAGGCCAAAGCACTCCAGTGGGAGCCCTCTTCAGCTCTCGTAGGCCAGCATCCCAAGCACCCTAGTGCCTTTGAAGCCGAAATGACAGAATTGTGTCTCGTTCTGTTTCCTGCAGTCCTCTGGGTATGAAGAAGCACAGGGAGACAAAGCAAGAGATGAGGTGTGACTCTGCAGCATACTGGCTTGCCTTGGCTGAAGGTGTCCTGGGTACCTGCTTTTCTTTTTTTAACCCAATATCTACTGTGAATGATGGCAGGTGGAGCAGATGCAAATTGTATATTGGCTAGAAAAGCTGAGCAGTGACGTGGCTAGTGGCAAACGGTAGTGCAACCAGCAAGATCAGTGGGGAAGCTTCTGATGCAGCCTCTCTACAGCAGGTGTGGAATCCTGTGAGGGCTAACAATGCCAGGCATGGGTCCTACCAGCCAGATCCCAGTCCCATGGTGCCTGAGTGAGGCAAGAAGGTCAAGCCTGGATATGGTGGTCAGGTCCACCAAAGAATCCAGATCATCAGGCAACACCATTGTGTTGAGGGACACCTGAAGTCAGTTTGGAAAGTCAGTCTACAGGACGGGATTCAGATCCACTAGCAGCCAGCAGATCCATAGCAGCAAGGCTGGGCTGAAAGCTGAAGGTTCAGATGGAGATCAGGAACCAAGCTGGGGTGGTCAGGGATGTGAATGTCCCCAGGGCCATGGCAGATGCAGTCTCCAAACGTGGTGAAACAAGGTTAAATAAATACAATCCCCCCCCCCCCCCCCCCCACCACCCCCTTTCTCCCTA